>JAYXIM010053747.1:0-146588 GCA_037575425.1 Anastrepha fraterculus
CACTTTTATTAGGTCGGGTTGTATGTATGTATGTATGTATGTATGTATGTATGTATGTATGTATGTATGTATGTATGTATGTATGTAACGGAATCTTTGAGCTTAATTTTCACTGGCTTCTAAACATCTGATCGACTTGAAATTTTGCACACCTATCAAGGACCGATGACAATGCAATAATTTGATAAAAGTTTTCCATTATCCTTATTGGGATTGCCAGGATTAATATTTTCTGTTTTTACCTGTGGGCAAAAAGTAAGGTGAATTTGAATCTTTGAACCTTTTTTTAACACACTTTTATTAGGTCGGGTTGTATGTATGTATGTAACGGAATCTTTGAGCTTAATTTTCACTGGCTTCTAAAAATCGGATCAACTTGAAATTTTGCACACCTATCAAGGACCGATGACAATGCAATAATTTGATAAAAGTTTTCCATTATCCTTATTAGGATTGCCAGGATTAATATTTTCTTTTTCTACCTGTGGGCAAAAAGTAAGGTGAATTTGGTTGTAAAATGAAAAATCTTTATTTATTCTTGTAAATCAATTTCATCCCCTTCAAAATAATCCCCTCTCGATAAAATACACCTATGCCAACGATTTTTCCAATTCCCGAAACATGCCAAATAGTCCATTTCCGGTATAGCCATCAGCACCTTCTTCGATTCAGCTTCTATCTCCTCAATCGACTCGAAACGCGTTCCCCGGAGTGGCCTCTTGAGTTTTGGGAATAGCCAGAAGTCACACGGAGCCAAATCAGGCGAATACGGTGCTTGCGGAACGATATGCGTGGAATTTTTGGCGAAATGGTCACGAAGAACGAGTGCAGTGTGAGACGGTGCATTATCATGATGCAAAAACCAAGAGTTGTTGGCCCATAATTCTGGTCTTTTTAGATGAATTGCTTCACGTAAACGACGTGTAACGCTCAAACAGTATTCCTTATTAACAGTTTGGCCAGGTGGAAGGAATCCATAGTGCACCACACCACGAAAATCGAAAAAAAACTGGCCAATGGAGTGGGGTAGCCGTTTCTCAGGCTCCCTCCACGAAATAAGTTCTTTATCCCGATTACTTCTTTATCACGGCCGATAACTGCATAGCTTTAGACTCACAGTCGATAAGAAAGGAATTAAATATAACACGAATATATCGAATCATTAATTCACTGACTGGAATGATAACAATAATTTTCATTCATTATAAAAAATAGTTAAAAAAAAGAAAACTAAAAAACACGCTTTTTTGCTAATCGAACTAAAAAGTAGAAAATAAAAAATAGTTTAAAAAACTAAAAAACACGCTTTTATTGCCAATCGAACTAAAAAGTATAAAATAAATTTTAATGACAAAGAGACCTATAATGAAGTAATAGCAAATCGAACGATCAGTCATAGTCAACTACCTCAGAACAGAATTATAACAAAAATTAAGATACAAATAGAATAATTCAAATTCGAGTTAAAAGCGTGGGATGCATTTTGCTTCACTTTCATAACCTTCTGTACATAGGTAGTTGCCAATAGAATGATTGTAATACTGACTATATCAAGCATCCCACAGTACCCATATTGTACGAACACATCCTTAAGTTATCGTTGCCCACATTTTGGGCGATATCTCGAGACCCTAGTCACGGAGCGGCATCAAAAATACTCTATACTATAGAATCATCAACAGCTTCCATTTGCTACCCATATTGTACAAACACATCCTAGGGTTACCCGGGTTCACGTTTTGGCCTATTTCTCGAGATCCTGGTATCCGATTCTTAAAATTTTAAAACACAAACCATCTACTGAATAGTCCAAACAAAGCCTAAAAATTTGGTTTGGCTAGGTGAGCCCGTTCTTGAGTTATAAGATTACCAAGGAAATGTAACTTCTTTTTATATATATAGATAATCCATATGGGCAGTTTTTAAATGTCATTACTGAATATTCCACAGTGGAGCCATAAATATCCCTCATTGGAATTCGTTCATTTAGTGAATTTATAGCCATGACCAGTTCACAATCCTTTTCTTTCACATGCACAGAGATGCCCGAGGTAAATATTTTTCTATCATTCACTAAAAGTCAAATGTGACACTGAAGCTTAAAACTATTCACGGGGATTAATACCTGGCTGGGCTAAAACTAAATGCAGCTTACGAACGATCGCTAGATTTTTACTTGCCTGGAGGGTGGTTCTTTGACAACAGATGTCGATGGGATTAGTCAAGTGGTTTGAAATTTGCAAAATAGACAGTAAGTATTGTTTTCTCCCGCTTTCAACGGTAGTTAAGTATCTTGGAGAGGACTGCGAGATGTATTGGATGCTTCACAATTGCAAATCTATGTGCAGCAAAAAATGGGGACTCCAGCCACAAGTCGTTCTTTGGATGTACAACGTAGTGGTTCAGCCAATTTTAACGTACGTATGCCTGGTTTGGTGGGAAGCTCTTCGGAAGGGCTACAATATCGCCAAACTGGGAAGGGTGCAAGGGACTGCATGTATTGGCATACCGGTGCATATAGAACTTGTTCCAGTGCTGCCTTGAATGTCGTTTTGCATTTAGTTCCCTCGACTTTCACGTTACTTCCATCGCTGCTCAAATGCAATCAGATTCAAGGAAATTGGTCTCTGGAGGAAATCTCTCAAGGGACATGGTCGCATTTTTAGGCAGTTAACACTAGGGCAAGAAAAGTTAAGCATTAACGCCAATCTGGGGTTTGAGGGTCGTGGCAGGTCAATCTGTTCTAGTAGGCAGGATTGGATGCTGTTACCTCTTTTCGTTTTTATTGACGATTCCAAGCTGTAATCGAGGGTCGGAGTAGTGGTTTTTTCTAAATCAGTCAGTTTATCTATTTTTTTAAAACTGCCAAATGTTGTTTCAGGCAGAAGCCTTTACGATCCTGCAGGCATACAGAATGCTTAGAAAACGTGGGAGCGAGGGAGATATTAATATTTGTTCCGATAGTCAAGCGGCGATCAAGGATATGACGACGCCATGGTGCAGATCAAAATTGTCAACTCCTGTAAAGAGGAGGTAAAACCTCTTGGGCGTGCAGGTAACATTTCTCTGATCTGGGTACTAGGGCATAGAAGCACAGAGGGAAATTAAATTTCTGTAGAACTTGTCTTGAGGAGATCGGCCTCCACCCTGTCACCGGCGTCCCTCTGACTCTTGTTAAAGCGGAATCGCTCAACTTATTTTTCTGGAAAGCACAGATCAGATGGAGCTCCATTTCTTCATGTGCAATTTCGAAAACCCTTTGGCCTCTGTACAATATACGTAGGACGTAGAAAGTTCTGGGAACTCCACCCCATTCAATTTGCAAACTGGTAGTTGTGTTTACCGGTCATTGGATGATCGACACATTCGTGGAAACGCTAGGCTTACCTTTTAAGTCTCATTGCAGAAGCTGTGGGAACCTTTAGAGAAGGAGACAATTGAGTACTTTTTGTGTAAATGTCTGGATTTGGCAGCTAAACGATTGAGGGCACTGGGTGTTTCTTTCTTCGACGGCCCGGGGTAGTGGGACAACCTAAGGCCCATCAATATTTCCCTTTACGTCAAGGACTCTCGCTTGCTGTAGATATCTGCCCGTTAGAGGTCTCAAATTGGTATCAAAACGGCACTTTACTGCTACTTGGGAAGTGCCAGACTGGTACTTCACCCATCTCACTTAATCAGGATTATTTATCAGTAGTGTGTTAGTGTGTTCCACATGGGTATATGAATAAAACTTCCTAAGTAAGTCTCAGAATTTTTTGAAAAGCGACATGGTATAGGTGTTTTTGTAGTGTTAAAATTTTCGTGAGTTTTATTTCTATACTGATTAAAAATATGCCTCATTTTTAATACATTCTGGCAAGGTGGAGATCATATTTGCTTGGCGAACTATAAAATTCCGAACAAAGTTCTAAGGAAAGTTGTAAGTAGAGGTCAAATTAAGTAACAGGCGTACATGTATTTAGATATTATTACATTCTGTTCAGAAATTTATATTTTACATGGAAGGAAGCTTTAAGGCACCCAGCTTTGTAACGCTATGAATGATCATAAAGGTAATATTTTGCAAATCAATTATTACTTAAGTTTAATTTATTACTGATTGGATATAAAAGTATTGTAATAACATGCAGCCATAGGTGCTGCCAAGACAATATGTTTCTAAGAAATAGTTTAGTCTCTTCCTTATATTTCAAAAAAGTAGTTCGTCTTCGATCAGAAATTAATTTAAAGTGTTTGCAACAGTGGCCTCTAACCCAGCATGGGAAAATGTGGCTAAGTTATTTTAGTTATAATTAACAAGTGATCACAGAATGGAAGTACTCTGCCCAGATTAAAGCTTGTATCTCTATGTACACACTGCCGTTAACTCAAGATTCGCCAAGTGATAGGTAATAATCGACTATTTGCCATTTGGCATCAAACTTTCATTTCATTTTTTAAAGGATAGTAAAATTTTTTCAGGAATTTAACTTTATAGTAATACAAAAGAAACTTTATGTATTTACTTAAAAACGTAAGGGTTCCAACCGCTTCACACATTTTTACACCTGGTTTTTTTCTTTCTCTAAAAGCCTTGATTGCACAGAATGGGAGCAGGTGGAATATAGGTGCGATTAAATGCATTAGATAGACAATCAATGCAATATTTAGTGAATGTACACCTGAAGAAATAATCGAGGAAATGAGGATAGGCGAAAAAAAGGAATGCCGTCGCAAATTTCGTTGAGGATATTATTCGAAAAAAGAGGCTTGAAATGGAAACTCGTGCAGAAGAACATTAAGCAAAACAGGCGATCCTGGATGCAGGGTGAACAAGCGAATCTGTCCTTCTCAGGACGTCGACTTGGACCTCTAGTTCGAAGCAATGCGGAAGCAGTCCCGGGGTTGAGGATAAAATCCAAAAGAATAGGAGGGATGTTTTTAATGGAGTCACTACCGACGTAGTAACGATAAAAAAAAATTACTTCAATCACTTCCTTTAGGCAAGAGTCTTGCAGGTATTGCGTGTTCTCGAAACAAATGCAGATGGCCGATTTTTAAGCTAATTGTTAGTTGTATTGTCTCTTTTTCTCTCCCTCAGATTGTTTGGAAATCTGGGCACTGCACATAGATCATCACCGGATGTCACAATGAATTTTACCCAGCTTGTATGGGAATTTTTGTATACTTCCATACATTCACTCAATACAGTGGCAAGACAATAATGCAATGGAGAGAGGGAAAAGGGAAAAAAATTCAAAAATCCTGTACTCGATAGTACGAGCGGACTCACATTGCATGCCGCAATAAACGTCACTATCGTCATGCTACAGCTGTTGCTGCAGATATTGGGAATATTTGTTCAAGAGAAATTCCCCTAGTCACTTTTGTGTCGTTAGACTTGGAGAGCTGCCGCTAGCTGAACAGATTTTATGGCGCAACTATTCATAGAGTCAGAGAGTGAAATGGAGTTACTGCGTGTCTTCGAAATACTCACCATTTAGGTAGTTCATTTTAATATGTGCCTTAGCATGAAACACCACCTATTTCAAGTCAATGTCAAATATGTAAGTACAGGAGCAGGAAAGTTTTTACCAGTTATATTGCAGTTTTACAGCCAAGAGTTCGATTGTAAGTGTGAGTGTTCTTACGAGAGTTCCACAAGTAAGTATTTCGAATAATTTTGTAAAGACGAACACAGCCACTTAAACTTATATGGGGTGGCTGCGACCTATAACTATGAGTTGTGCTAAAGTTAATGAGCAGGTAATTAAATGCCCCCCCTACCTAACTCCAAAATATACGCCCAGTGTTAGTGGATGCCTCGTTTGCGCTATTAATCAATATTTTCCATCCTCCTCCGAATCGAAGTGATAAATCGTCTATACCGTCTGCCGCCTTTACCGTAAGCTGGCTTGCACTTTTTGCTGCGCCAGTGAGTCGCGGCCGTGTGCTTGTGTGCAAAAATACACATTTCAAGGTATAAATTTGTGCGCATTACCGAGGCTTAATTAGATAAGAGCCAATATAATTAATAAATGTCCGTAGTGAAATCACCAGCAGGAGAAGAATTCGGAAAGAAAAAAAGAAAAATAAATACAAAAAAAAAAAAAAACTAATTGTAGTGAATTATCAAAGTACGGGTGGGCAGGGGCCGTCAGATGGACGGATGATGGCGAGTGGCAACCACCTCTGACGCACAAAACATTCAGCAAGAAAAATCAATAGGGGTAATTAATCAAGTTACAGCAGCAGTCCAGCAGTCCAGCAGCTCAGCAACTCAGTCAGCCGCATACATCGGCTGCAACACCTAAAAGTATGCAAAGAGTTAGACGTGTCCGCCCTTGGTCGGAGCTGCGCCTGCTTCAGTCGATAGGTCAGGCCAGCCCACCGAAGCGCCTAACTGTGTGCAAAATGTGCGAGAAGGCAAAAAAGTGAAAATCAATCTTATAAGCTAAAGTTGATGGCAACGGCATTAATCACCATTGCATGTAGTGATGTATGTGTATTTGTGTGTATGTATGCGAATGTATGTATGCCGTTATGTACACATTGCACAACCCCGAGCAGCAGCACATAAGAACCAAACGTAGTTACTCGCAGAGCGTTGCTGTATTTGATGGATCTGTTGAAAGAGATAGCCAAAAACAGCAACAACACAAAACGTAAGGCATGCAACCCAGATTTGTGGACCTCGGCAAGGAACCATCCATTGTCTGACATGTGCGGTCAGGCTGGTGCAAATATGCAAAGCAGCTAAGAATTTGCAGATGAAATATGAATGTGTGCTGTATACATTCTGTGCAAAACTGAGCCCGAAATACGTAAAATAATTCACTCAAATAATTAGCTAATAAGATAATAATTCCTATCGACATGCTGCTTGCAATTTTTTGCTTTCAGCTAGACACACACATTTACGCCCACAAATATTCACATCTATTGTACATGCACTGATGCCCTCGACGCTCTGTAATTTACAAATCTTTTTAGCTCTGGAATTTAATCAAATAAAAACTTGCAGCAGGAACAGCTTTTCATTTTTTTTTTAATCTTGTCGGCGGTTTATTCCGGCATCAAATGCCGTGCACCTGTCGACTGCAAGTACGAGCAGTTAGTCGTCTGCTATTTTATCATTTAATCTTGTAACTGACCTCCTAAAGCTCTACACTTTTTTTGCCAGATGTGAAAAATATGATAGCTGGCGCTTATTTGTGAAGCTTACCTTGGTCCGCCACATTAATGACACCGTCCTGCGCCACCGAAATTGCCGAAATCGCCTGGAAGCGAGCATTCGACGACAACAGGGTCTCCGCGTTGCTTAAAGTGCCATCATCATTCATGGCGCCGCCCATGCCATTCGCTGCAGCTGTTGTTTTGGCGCCTAGCAATATTGTTGTGGTTGTCGTTGGTCCAGTTGACATTAAATTACCACCGGCTACGATGCCTGCCAGTCCGCTGGGAACGCCGACCGTGACACCGACACCACCGCCACTGCAAATGCAAGGTGCACCCACTCCCACACCACCATTGGACGCTCCATTACTAGCAGAGACAGCGCCATTTCCGTTTCCTCCATTGCTGTTGCCGCGCCCGTTACTTCCAGCTGGTGTTGTTGGTGTAGTGGTGCGTTTCGGATTCATAGTAGTTGAGTATGCACTGCTAGCGACACCGTTGCCTGTTGATGAAAGCGCCGAGGCCAGACTGGATGTTGAACTGTTGACAGTGTTGCCATTGGAGCAATCGCAGGTTAGTGAACTGTAAATGAGAAGAGCAGAGTAAAGCGGAGGTGTTGAGAAGGGAATTGGCAAACAAGTGAAGTGATGAGTGCTTAGCTGAAAAAGTTCTAAAGTATGGGTGTGTGAGTGTGTGTGTATGTGTGTATGTAGAAGGAGAAATGTGATCCGAGACCGTGACAGTGATGTACGAGCTAAGGTCTCCGATTACATGAGTAGGCCGGAACGACTATGGCGACACAATCGCATTTGGGTGCTTACGTAGTTGCGTCTGTTGGTTGTGTAGTTGTGCAGAGCAAACGTTAATTTGGTTATGAGCTGCCTGCTGCAGTTGCATAAACTTGATATCCGATCATGGGCAGGGCGCGACAAATGAACTCGGCATCAAATGAAATCACGCGAGTAAATAAAGTAAGTTCAAGGATGAGACCACCGAAACGCGCATACATCGCAGCAGACGATTAGGGCGCTTAAATGCTGCTGCTTCGGAAAGTACGGCAAATCTAACGGGGCTTAAGTAATAGCACAAGCAAACGCTACTGAGAGCCAGCTGAAAATGATGCACGTGAAGTGGCTTGGAAGGAGAGGTGAAAACTACAATTGTTCTCCCCAGGACATAACCTTTTGTAAAAAACAATGGGATACTAAAAAAAGAAGAACATATCACAAAAGGGTAAAGAATGCCTTGCATCGCGAGAAGTGAGTAGAAAGAAGCGCAATGAGTTGCAGGGTTATCTGCGGCAAAATATGCAGTGAAAAATTAACAACTTGACAACACAGTTAGGCAAACAACGACAGATTAACAAACGAACGAACCAACCACCCAGCCAGCCAACCAGTCAACCAACAAATGAGCCAGTCAACCGCCCGCTGCTGTGTGTGTGCTGTCGGGACCGGCTGGGCTGGGCTCGCCGCAATGACGGAGCACTGGTTGGAGAACATGCAGCTGGCACTCATAAGGACATGTAGATATATCTCCCACATACTCCAGCTTGACAATGTTGTCAGCTGTTGGTAATGATGAGAGCCGGCAAGGGAATGAAGGAGCAGTTGCACGAATGAGGACAAAAGGATGGTGAATTGGAAATAAAAATTGTGATGGAAGAGCCGCAAATGGCGCTATGCATATTTGAGAAGATTGGTTTGCGGGAAGCGCGGTGCAAATAACTGATATGCTTAGGTCGTTGGCATTTGGTGAAAGTTTTATTGCTGGCTCGAAAAGAAAAAATGTTCAGGGATTAAAATTATCGCTGACGATTGTACGATTATTTTAAATTCTAGACTTCTCGACACTAGTCCGTGTGTGTGGGCAGATATGTGTGTGTGCTATAAGAAAAAACTTTTTGGTGTTTCATGCACGGAGATTCGAACCGACGACCTCCCGAATGGTAGTCACACACCAGCTCATTCGGCTACGGCGGTCGCTAGCGATATTACTTTTGTCAATATGCTTGAAGATGTTTTCGAAATCATGTACATACCCTGTAGGGAATTGAACAATCTTTTAGCGTACTTTAAAGGCATTATTTCTCAACTACTTGTCACTGGTACTTCGACTGCTTGACTTCTTTTTAATTGAGTAACTTTTTTTGGCAACGGCGCTGACTCCTTCAGCTAATTTCAGCTTCGTTTCAATTAACTGTAATCTGGCAATTTTAAGGCTGGTTTTAAGTGAGTTCGTTAATAGAAAATTTGTGTTCGACTGATTCGTATATACTTCTTATTTATTCTTATTTACTTCTTAATCTTATTTATAAATAAAGTGGCAGTACCAATAATGGCGCACATTTAAATCAACTAAAGTTGCCTATTTTAGTAATCGAGGGCGCAATTCCCAGCAGGGTTTAAATGCAGGTGTTTTGTGTATTTCATATAATAGTTTTTAGAAAAAAGTCCATCCTTACCCCAAACCTTCTTGCTTTCCGGCAAAGTAACGCATACTTCCCGCCGTGTCCACCACACGTATCGAGTTCACCCGTCGCGAGTCACTATCGGCGATGTACAGATCCCCAAACGGTGAGAAGGCCATTGCAAGCACTGTACCCAGTACATTTTCCGAAGTCTTGTTGGATTTATCCTGCCCATTGTTGTTGCAATGCAGAGGCGTACCAGCCACAACGCGTATCTTCATGTCGGACGTTAGGCGCAGCACCAGCCGATCGTCGATAAAGTGCAGCGAACCATCTAGAGGACTCAGCGCCAAGCCCGTTGGCCACTGTAGTTGCGCTTGATTTGCCATCAACGTACCGGAGCACGGTGCTGGACTCCAATGGTTGTGGTGGCCATGATGTCCAATCAGTGTGTGTATGACTCCCTTGGGATCAACCGCTCGGATGTTAGTGCCGTCCGCAATGTACATGGTGCGATCAGCCGCAATGGCTAGCCCTTTAGGATGCGAAAGTCGAGCTTGCAATGCAGGGCCACCATCGCCACAGTTGCCTTCATCTCCGGGTATGCAACGCTGACCACTGCCCACAATCGGCTCGCTGTTGATGCTGGGATCTTTCACTTTTTCCAAGCGTAGCAGTCTTAGAATTTGATGCCGCTCTGGATCGGATATGTAAAGGTGGCCATCTGCGGGCGAAACAGCGAGGTAATACTGATAGGAAACTTGTGTGGCACTCAGTTGCAATATGGTGTAGACTTTGCCATCGGGTGTGATGCGTCGCACCAAATTGAAGTCACCCACATAAAGGCTTCCATCTGGGCCGGATGCCAATGCAATGGGCGTGAGTAGTTTGGCATCTTTGGCGATACCGTTGCAGTGGTCTGGGCAGTTGAGCGGACGCTGCAAGCCGGTGCCCATCACTACTTTTACTGTGCGCGGGTATTCCTTCATGTGGAGTGTGCTGCCATCGCCTTTCTGCAGTATACCTTCGTGGAAGTTGTAGTGGTGGTGAATATCCAGACCCCAACCACCGATATCAGAAATATCGACATCATAACCCTGTAGCTTGGCGGTCTGCGTAATCCAAACTGGCATTTTGCAAGTCGAGTGTTGATAGCCGACCGAGATGCGGGCGATTGTAACGCCGTACACCTTTTGGCGATAGACATTGCGTTTGTTCCAGGCGAACGTGTGTATCAGGTTCGGATCGGCCTCGTACGTCTTCACATGAAGCGCACCCTCAATTTCAACGCCCACATGAACATGAGTTAGAGTCTTTGGTATTTTTTCGGCGGTTAGCCGCATGCGTACGATGCTCAAGTAGCCAGATGCTTGCGACGACTGATACGTAAGATGCAAATCCGAGCCGGGTATCTGTATGGACTCTTGTACGATCTAAAAAAAGACAAGTTTATTAGTTAAAATACAGGAAAATGTTCAATGTCAGTGTGCGCAGTGTTGAACATTAAAGGCGGAAGTTGAAAAGGAATAGTTTGTAAGGACGTAAGCAATTCGGTCAAGTACTCCCGTGACCCTATTTGAGCAACGTGAGGGAAAACTTAGAGATCCGCAAAGTTTATTTTAATTTAATTAAAATGCTCGGATAAGACAGCTGATGTCAATGCCAGCAGCCAGAGGCCAGCACGGGGACGTGCAGCAGCAGTGGCGAAGCGGTGCCAGCGTAGTAGTTATCCTTGGTGCGAAAATGTGAGTGCTTTTGTTATTGTTGTTGGCGTCTGTGCTTCTGCAGCAACCTAAGCTCATCATAAATAATGCAAGGACGAGTAGAAACTTTTCCCTCTGCACTCGCAACCTCCGCATGCGCTGCCGCTATCGCCACTGGTGTAACCGTAATGTTTTTAATTTTTATATTGTTTTCTTTCCATTCGCCAAGGAAAGCACATGAGTGACTTTAAGTGCAGAGCAACTTAAAAAATAATCAAGCACATCATAAGCTTAGACGCTCTGGCCGCAGGGGACGAAGAACTGAAAGGTGGAGGAGGTTAAAGAAAGCTGCATCCTGCGGTGTATTGTTGCACTAAAGTCTGCTAGCAAAAGGTGAAACAAGGCCAACGGACACGCACAAGGATGAAAGTCCATGCACCTACTGTAGAGAGGGACACTGCATCTTAGCTATGTTGCAAGAGCCGCGGCTAACTAATTAAGTTAGAACAGGAAATTCTGTTTAAGCTGGTTAGAACGGATAACCTTGCTGAACCTTGCTGTAGGAATGGGATAAATAATAGTCGGAGAAATGGACGCCTTGTTGTGTGTTGTTTGTTTGCTTCTACTCACCTGTGTCTCGGCAAATATGACGCGCTTGCCGGGCATGGCGCCCACGCCGTTCGGCATCCAAGTGCTAATTAATTGGGGTTTCAGCTCCTCGTGGTCATGCTCCACGCATATTTTGCTTACATCCACTTGCTCATCGGCGAAATGGTAGAGTATAGAGTTGAGGAAGGTGAGCGCCGGATTCATGGGAGCCACTCTGTAAAAACAGCAATGCAGAATTTTATAATCATTAAAATTTGATCCGGGCGATTTAATTACACAACAACCAAGGCCTTCGATTGGCTAAAACTTACTTTATGCTGCGGCCATTGCTTTCATCGTCGTCGCTCAATTGCATCTGCACGGGGGGCAGTACCACAATACGATTCCATGGCACAAAGACGGTGCGCGTGAGTGGCCTGAAGGGTGAGCGCTGGAATTGCAACGTCACTGCCCCACCACCGTTAACGAGCACATCGAACCTGTTCGGGGGACAAGGAGTGGAAGTGTAAGTGGAGGAAAATCAATGAAGTTTATTAACTAGCATACAATTTGGCATAAAATTACAAATCAGCGCGGGCATAGCCAGCAAGCAAGTTAAAATGTATTCCGATTACGTATACGCACCACCCTCACAAGAAAATGCCGCGCGTGCGACTCAGGTTGCATAGTCGCCGACGATTGGGCTCTAATTAAACATAATTTATGAAGTCTCAGGGACGATTTGAAGTCTGTGCGTGCAAAACAAGTACGAGCATAGAAGCCGGTGTGGCTATTTGATGGCTGAGCAAAAGCAGGGCAGCAGTACGAACGCGCCCATCGATATTTCCCTGTTGCTTTATGACGTAAATTCGAATAGAGAAACTACAACACTCACTCGCATTTGCGTCTAGGAAGACTCGCCATCACCTAAAAGCTACGCTTTTGGCGCTCACAACACTCTCTTACTTCCACCATTCGGATTTCATAACAACGCTTCTATGTAGACATCCGTGTGGTCTTAAACAAAACTCTACCTTTTTCAAGATTTTGCTTTTTTTTCTTTGCAAAATAAATCTTACGGAATAATAACCCGGCAGCGACCGTTGTCCGCTGGGAGTTATTGGGAGTTGGTGTGATGCTGAATCTCTCAATTAATAACAACTGCAGCAAGAAATATTGACGATGAATGAAGTAATGCGCCAAGATGTAGTTGCAGGTGGAGAAATGTGTATTGAAATGGAATGGAATTACTTGAAGAAAAGTTACGAGTCTTAATTAAAAGTGTAGTCTACTGCATTGGAAAATAAAACCAGCAAAAAATCGCCTCAAAATCTCACGTAAGTTATTATTATTTTTTTGTTGTAAAAATATGTTTTTTTACAGTTTAATTAAAAACTGTATCATTTTCTAACCGAACTGCTTACAAAGTTAAAGCAGCAGATGTTATCAAATGGGGTTTGGGGTAACCCTCCATCCAATAACAGTTGAGAAATTCATTAGTACAACAACTGGAATCGATGCTTAATCGCATTCGGAAACAACTTCCTTAATTCAGCGTAGCTGCCGCCTTTCATTGTTGCTTGTTCGGCTGCTGTGTCAGTGGCTATGACCGACAATCAATGTGCCGACAACCTAGTACACGCACACATGCATACATATATGCACACATACGTTGCGCTGACAGTGTACGAGTAAAGCTGCATATGTCCTGCTTGAAGGACATTTTTCATTTTGGAACAATGAACACACATTATGCGATGTTATTTCGCTTCGAAGCTTCCACAGAAGCGCATGGCCGTAGATGAGATTCTTCTCCCCTTCTGTGTGTAGTTGTGTAGTTGCGGACGCGCTTTTCTGCTTTTTTATAGTATTTGTTTTCATTTTTTCCTTTGCATTGTACGAAATCCAATTTCGTTGTGACATTTACCGGCCACTAAGCCTTCGTCTGCCCCTTGCCGCGCTCCATATTCGTACGATACAAGCGACCACAGAAAACATAGTGCGGTTTTGCCCTTAGTTTGACCGCCGTCGCTTAGATTATTGTTGTAGTTGTTGCGATTCCTTTTACAAGCAGCAACGCCGTCGAGGGTTTATCTATCGCTGCGGTGTCAAGTGTCTATGTGTGTGTTATTATGTGTCGCATGGTTGTGATTTTGATTTTCCATCTTCAAAATGGCTGCTTGCCTTGCACAAGCAACACACACACACATCCACTTAAGCAACCGGGAGAAAAATGTTGGCGGAAATGGCGCAATTTCCAGCACAGGATAACAATATCGAAGAGAAGGAATACGTTTCATCAAAGTCGAGTGCCCTTCAACCGACACTTATTTGTTTTTTCATTTATTAATTCTGCGACTAGTTTTCACACACAAGCAAATGCGCTGTTTAAAGCAATTTTTAATTTGCCGAATACACTTAACTTTACATATTCAATTGCAATATGAACCAACAAATGGCGTATCCAACTAAACAATTCAAAATCGGTACACAACTTTACATGCCAGTTGTTGCTGTTGTTGTTGCAGCAGCATAAACATTCCCCTTACACATACGGGAAATGCTGCTGAAGTGACAGTCCTTGGCCGGATATAAATCTGGGTCTACATGAACAGCGTAAATATACCGAACTTCAACAAGGCCAAATATCTTTGAGTATCCCTGAATACTAAACTGCGCTGGAAGGCGCATGTCAAGAAAAAGCGTGAAGAGCCGGAATTGAAAATTACAAAACTTTATTGGCAAACATTCTAGCAAACTACTTCTATATTATAAAATTCTTAAGCCAGTCTAGTTATATGGCATTCCCTATTATTATCCACCGATTCCAAAATAAAGTGAATCACAACATCGTCAATGCCCCATACTTTATGAGAAACCTCGACCTCCATCTTCATCTTGGTATGCTACTAATGACTGATAAATAAAAATGTGTCCCATAGCTCACAAATAACGGCGGCTTAAGCGTAAAACAGTTTTAGACCAGATGGGCATCCAGTAGCAGCAGTACCTCATATATTTTGGTAAAGGGTGATCAATTTGAGGTATTGGATTTTAAATTGAAACAAAACAACGAGAATTCAAATTGATTGGGCAATTCAATATTTTACTACGAGTATTATTAGAACCATTCATGAATTTTATTTTTCAAAGTTAATCCCGCAATGGCACCGTAATTCGGCCATCCGTAAACCCCAATTTGGAATGGCTAGCTAGGGCACTTCGGTTGGTATCTTGTGTTAACTTAAGAAATGTTGGCTTCCAATACCTCAATCGGAGCTGGTATATCCACAAAGCATTTAGACTTTACGTATATATATTTATATATATACAAAATGGCGCTACTTACCATACAGCCCTTGTCATACAGATACAATGGATTTACAGCGTCGTCCTTTCGGTGAGTAATTTCTCTCTCGTCTCCGACCAGTGAATTGGTCACCAAAGTTGTGTGATATCCTACCTTTAGACTTTTATTTCTGGGGGTATGTAAAGTTTGTAGGTTCCTCCATTGGTGGAACAACAGCAAGACGCACACCACAAATAGGAAGGGGAGCTCGGCCAAACAACCTACGTGCCAATTATATATAGAGCAATGTATCTCAAAATTGCTCACCGAAAGGACGACGCTGTAAATCCATTGTCTCTGTATGACAAGGGCTGTATGGTAAGTAACGCCATTTTGTTAGAACCAAATGCTGTCGAGATCACAGGCCTCAATTTCCGGCATCAAAAAGTCATTTATAATGGTGTGACAGCGTTCGCAATTGTCAATGAACAAAAATTATATATTTGAGCTGCCAAAAAAACCCAAAAAAGTACCTACAAGTTTATTTATTTTATCGTTATCCCGTTTATGTCTTAACATACGTTAATATAAAAAGAAAAAAATACTAGTTGCTCTTGACGAGTCTCTCAAATCTCTGCTATCTCTCTCACTTCAGTCGCGCAGTCCTTGAATTCGGTGTTGACTGGCAACGGTTATTAGTTGTCAAACTAATGTTCGCTTCTTCGTTGGAGCTGCACCATCCATCCGTTCAGTATATTTTAGTCTGTACAGTTGTTGGAGTTTCATGGGCTTAATAGTTGTCATGCTACTATAGTAAGACTGGATTTCATGAGTCTATCTTCTTTCACCCGCATGGATAATCCTAATCTTCTTCGCTTTCTTCTCTGGAACCGCATCGAAAGCGCTAAATAATGACTTTAGTTTGTTAGAGAGAGGAATTCAAAATTCTTCCCTGGCCCACAAAGTAGTTGTTAGATCACTGTTTTGCCCCGGAAATGTTTGGAAATACTTCATCACTTCATTTCACTAGTCGATATTTAATTGGTTGCTAAGCAATTTTCGCCATATACATTTCCCGGAAATTCAGTAGCGTATTCCACAGAATATTGCATGTTCAGGTGGCCGAGCTCTTCTTCTTTTGCAAAACATTTTTGCTCTGCGTTGATTGCCAGATTTCTTTGTGTTGTGTTTTTGGCTTAATTGAAGCCGCTGATGTTGGCGCAATTGCATTGCAGCGGAAATGGCTGAATTAATTTTCCGCTAAAAGCTATTTAATTAGACGCAAAACAGTATGTGCAAAAAATAAGCCCCAGCAGCAAACACAACTTCAGCTATATCCGTAACTAACGAACAGCCGAGCTATTGTCGAAATGCGCAGCGATGTGTGTGGATGTGTGTGGGTTCCCACCGCCCTACCACACCCATTTCTAAGCTCCGCGCAACCACCTGTTTATTTCCGTTATCCTGTTTTGTGCACAGTTGTTGTTTCATTTGGTGACTGGGGTTATTGTGAGTGTGTGTAATTCCTCCCCCTGCTTGTTACTGTACTTTAAAATCTTGCTCTTTCGTTCGCATTTTGGAGCTTTTGTTGCTGCCGCTCGGCCATGGCGCCGCTATTGTTGCTTTTATGTTTTTCGGTGTACTTTGCCAATCAGTATTGGCTTCTCTGTGGTGCGCGCGTATCTGTGTGTTTGTTTGGGTTCTTTATTGTTTAAATATCTAATGCGGGTCGAAAGATTTTACCGCGGAATACACAGCGCGGCGTTGTTGCAGTTGGCAGCGAAGTTGATAACCTTTGCAGAAACAAACAGAAGTGTAGTTCTGCATGATGAGTGGGATGTGCATATATATATATATTATATATACCTATTTGCAGAGCAAAAAAAAAAATATATATATATAGTATACATACATAAGTATATCCTCCTTTGCTAACCTACTCTATACACACACACACGCGCACATCCATGTGTATTCAAATTTCAATTTCATTATCCAAACGTCATTGTGCAGAGCGATATTTATTTGTAGCTAAAATAGTCACCAAACATACACAGCCCCATATACATACAAACATGTCACACATCAAAATATATCGATTTTCGATTAGTTCGCAAAATTCTCAGTAAAATTCATTTAATAACACTTGGTGGGGTTGCTAGAATGAAAGAAAAGTATTGTGGGAATTTATGGCTGATTGCTATTTGCAATTACACATTTGGAGCATTCCACGGAAAATGATAAAAAGCGACTTCCGACTCAACTTTCTCTTTGGATGATTTTGCAGCGAAAGTTTATTTCCAAAATATTTAACTTTACCACACGAAACAATTTTAAATTGGCCATTCTTTTCGAAAAAATATTCCGTTCGTTATCGATTTATTATCAATTTTTAATAGACTATTCGAAATGCGAATAATTTTCCCGCATTAATGGCCAGTTTCCTGTATTTGGCGCCCATGAATTTAAAATTGTCATCCCTGAAAAAAGAATGCAAAGCCCGTTTCGTGAATAACCAGATTTCAACAAATATCAATAACTGGGCGTTGAAGGACGGACAATCAAATACGAATCTCATATTTATGTATATGTTTTTTTTAGAATCTTCTAGCTAAATGCGCGGGGAGATTGGTTGCTGCCACCAACAGAACCTTAGGGCCTCGATAGCAAAGAGGAGTGCAGAGAAACAGAGAAGCCACAGAAAGACTAGCCGCAAACATAAGGCAGTACATTTATTGGCTACCGGGTCACAAAGGCATTATAGGAAACGAAGTAGTAGATGAGATAGCTAAAAGAGCTGGTAACCTATCATTTGAATAAGACAATGACATACAAATCAAAATATATATAACGAAATGGACGACTTAATGAAAAGGCAAGTGAATGCTAGGTGAACCAATCTGACCACATGTAAAACCGCAGATGTGGAGAATTAATAGATAGGTATTGCAGGCACCGACAAATGCAGGAAGTGCAGAGAGGATATAGAGAAACTTTAGAGCTCCTTCTATGTTTTTGTTCGGTGTTATCAAAAACGCGCTTGAAATGCTTGGGAGCCCCACAGTTTGAGGGTCTGAAGTGTATCTCAAAAATGGATCTTCCAGCTCTGCTTAGATTTGGTAAAAGCGTTGCCATCCTGCGGGGTATCTACCTTAAATCTTAATCAAGGTCAGTCTCCATCTGGTATCGCTGGGACCAAAGAGTCTGTGCGTGGCTTAATGACAGCCGGGTTAACATGACCTGACCTAATTCGAATTCTTCAATTGTTTGTGCGTTTTATTACAACCTTGACTTTGGATTCGTGAATTTTTTTTTTATTTTAGACTTTTTATTGATTACTTTCAAGTTTTAAATGCAAAAAAGTAGCTAAGAACGGAGGTAGACAGAATAGTTCCCGAACAAACGGGCAATCTTTGTTGCAGTACCAACCGTGGTTGGCCTCCTTTGCTGCACTTTTTTTTGCAGTTTGCGTTGAGTTTTAAAACTGAAATAAAGTTTAATGCAATTCGCAGTATTCTCTGCGCTTTCAATGACGGCTGAAACAAAAAACAATAGAAACAAAAACCAAACGCATACGTAAATATGCTTTCATTGGATTTTCATTAAAATTAAGTTGAAGTGTAAAGTGTTGCAGTAACATCGCCAACAGCCATTACAACAGCTACATAATTGCGGCAACACTTGCAATTTGTAATTTTGTTGTTGAAAAACTTGAATATTTAATTTGCAATTGACCCAAATATTGAAGACTGGCGAGGCGGAAGCTTGCGAGCTTGACAATAATAATTTTGAATGCATACAAACGCCTGCATGGGGTAGAAATACGCAAATATATAAAATGCGCTGAAACAAACTTTTATGTATTTGTAACTATTTATGTATGTATTATATATGTATGCATGTATGTATGTAAGTAGGACATGCAGAATGGCATCGTGCAATACATAAAATGAAAGTTCATATGCAAAAGGCACAAAAGCTCTAACAACGAAATTTTTTTTATATTGTTTTTAGTAGAAAATTGTTCTATTTGTTTGCTCAAATGCTAGCAGAAATATCAAAATATCTACATACATATGCAGATGTGTACAATATTACCTGTTCACGCAGAATAACAAACTAATATCTTTCGCATCTCTGTTAACTCTGCAGGCAATGCTTTTTACTATCTTTTTTTAATGATTGCCGAAGGATTTTTTCTATTTGTGAGATAAGCGCGTTTTGAACTCTCGATTTGATGTCTTGTAATTATATTACTGTGAAATAATCTAATAATTCCATCTCTTTTGTGGGCTGAATTTGTTATTTCTGATTTTTTCGATACCCAACATACAATCAGATATTTCCAGGTCACTTCTGGTTTGACTTCAAAACTAAATGGGAACTCCAATTCCCGCTTAACTTTCACTCTATATCAAATGAAGGAAATATATTTACTAATAGTTCTAAACATTTTGTTCTTCCACTTTATTGTTTCTGAGTTTTTAGAAAGCTTCAATTTATTATATAATCTGATTCTTGCCCAGTTAGGCTGTGAGTCTCATTGAACTTTCGTCATCCTTTTGCATTCTCAACGTCGTCAATTTTATACCTACTTAACTTTTACGTCAATTTTATACCTACAGTTAAGTGCACTAACACATGTAAACATGTGTGAATAAGTAAACGCTTTTGTGCTATTTGTTTTTTAAAACTCAAATCTCCGCATTTGTGGTATTTCAGTGAAACAATTTTAATCTGTGTGGGCTTCAAATAATTCACCATTATTCTTGAACTTATTTATGTACATACATATGCGTGTATGTACGACACGAGAGCTCCACAGCTTTGCATTTATATTTTATAAAAGGCTGGTGGGCAGATTTGGTGAAATATTCAATAAAACTCAACAAAAAGCACACAGAAGGTTGGGTAAAAATAATTTATGATTATCTAGCCTGTGTATATGTACTCATAAGTATATAAAAGTACTATGAATATACGTATATATGTATGTGCATTAGGCCGGAGCGATTTATTCATTCATCCAAAGTTTACATAATTTTTAATTTCTTAATTCAATTTAGTTTATCTCAGTGCTAAATTACGTTTGGAATCATGAATGAATATGAAAATGTTTGAATGTATTTTTCTTAGCCTCTACTTTTATTATTCAGCATTTTGTATGCCTAACAGCTCACTACAAAAATGAGTGAACCTGGATATCAAACGGAGAATAGCTCTTGCCAACAGGTGTTACTTGGGTCTGAGTATACAATTGAGAAGTACAGCACTCTCTCGAAGGACCAAACTGACACTACAAAGCGTGCATCATATCCGTCCTGCTATATGACGCAGATACTTGGACGATGCGAATAGCAGATTCGAAAGTTTTGGGAACCTTTGAGAGCTCAAATTCTTTGGTCCCCTCTGCTTGGGTGAGGAATATTGTGTATGCTAGAACAGGGAGCTGTAGGAGTTATGTAGGGCCATGGACATAGTTAAGCGTGTAAACATACAGCATCTACGCTGTCCTGGCCATATCACCCGTATGAACGAAGACGCTCCAGAGGTGCTTTGCAGGGACCCAGTGCTGGAAGACTTGTCAGCGTTCGGGATTTCTAACCGGAACCAGTGAGCGCAGAAAAGTTGAGATTGGAAAAATTCATTAAAAGTACATTAGTACATTTGAAAGAGTCAGCGTTTTTTAGATCTCAAATACCTACAATTTGGCCAAATTCCAAAATATTAAAGCGTACATTTTTACATGAAATTATATGCCAATTGCCGTAATTAGTTTTTCGCCGATTAGTCTGCGTTTGAAATTCTATATCAAGCAAGTTCCATAAAGCTATGATTTTAGAACCTCAAAATGCGTCTGAGATCTAAGTCGTAGAGGATTTTGTACTTGTAACAGGGAAACTCAAACAAGGGGGATCATAATTTTAACCGAGAGGTATGGCTGCAAAACCGTCCCGCAAATATACACACAAGTAAGTAAGTATGTAAATGTGCATACATCCATACATATGTGACTAAGTAAATTTATGTTAGTACAAAAATGTTTATAAATTCAAGTTTGTGCTTCGAAATGACGAGAGTTAAATTGCAAGCGGTAAATAAAAGGTCAAAAACGAGGAACAACGTGAGCAACAATGAGAGCTCAGTTCAATGGCCATTGTAGCCTCTCTCCTTCTACCAGTTATGTTACCATGTGAAATGTTATGTTGTGAAGAGCTCTCTTCTAAGTGGGAGGAGGAGGATATGCTAATAAAAGCAGACCACAACTCACGAAACGTAATGAATGTAGCAGAACACTGCGGCCACCGTCGCTCATCTGAAAGAAGACGGCTCACCCTCCAATGTGGCATATCCTGATAAATATTATTTCAACAAAATAATATGAGCCCTAGTAGAGTTGAATAGGTTTTCGCAAGGTTTTATTAAAGTCCCAGCCAAGGCGAACTCATACAAGGTGTTGTTACTACAGCGGCTGATTCATTTGTTTTTCCTTCGATTTTTTGTTTTGGTTTTTATGTCAAAGCGTTAATTTTTTGTTATTGTTCTGTTTATTTGCTGACTTTTTGATTGAAGTTGTGGCATTCAAATCACCAAATTGCGAAAACGAAATTCATTTGTTGTTGCTCTAGTCAGTTCATCTTGACGTAAACCAGATTCTAAACATTCCACAGCTTCACTTGGTTTTTATAAGCCAGATAATATTTTATGTAAAATATAAGCCACATATTTTCTGGTTTAAAAAATATTTCTTGGTATTTCAACCGCTGAGGTGGGAGCGGAGAGGCACGGAATTAAATAAATTTGCTTTCAGCAAAAAGTAAACGTAAATATTTATATAATATTACTGCGCATGATAACGGGATCAAATAGGGAAACAATAGCTGCTGCAGCAGAAAAACCAGCAACAAGTAAAACAAAAAGTAAATAAATGTAAGCAGCAACAACGAACCGAGGCGGATGCTGTGTGCGAGTCGCTACTACTAGAGACCCAGCGCCTACTCCATGGCAAATAACTGTTTCCGTTATTACACAACTGCATGCGTGTGCATGTACATACTGAGTACATGGTACTGTGCTTTGTATGAAACTTATATGTGTGTATGTATGTATGAATGAATGTGTGTATGTAATTCCATGGGGCCCGCGTTGCCATTTTTTGTGTTTTCTGGTGTCGTAACTGTAATTCATTTCCTGCTTTGCGAGTTGTTATTGCCGTTGTTGTGGCTGTTTAGTTTTACAAAGGTAATTCAGGCAACGGCTTCGCGCTAACGCAGCAGCAGCAGCAGCAGCAGAAGGAGGAGCAGCCGCGATGGCAACAAGTAACAAACCCCAGCAGTGCAAGAAATAGTAATAATAATAATAATAAAAGGACAAAAGGGAATGGTGCATAAATAAATAACACGCAAGTGCCACGACTACCATGGACAAATGGAATTAAGGCACTGGGCTAATGAAGAATTATAACGCAATAAGGGCAGGCCTCTGTAAGGACGCCGCATATGGCAGCATAAAATGGCGACTGGAAGAAATAGTGGCCACAGTTTAGGCTTAGTGGAGGATACCTAGTTTGGAGGTAAGTGAACGAGGTGAAAGCGGCGATGAAAACGAGCCAGTTTCACATATATACAAATATTCGCGAGCCCTCATATTTTCATTTTATTGGTAATGCGAAAATCAAATTTATGCACCTGACGGAGAAAAGCGATGCTGGTTTATGACATAACTATTCAACGACTTTAGTAAGCTGATTAAAAAAGTCTTGCTGTTAATCTGTTGAGGGTAATTTTTTTAGAATTTCTTGAACTCTGATGTGTTATCCTTCGCTCATGAACTTGGTTTTTATTCACCGTGAACGGACTTTCGAAGGAAAACACTTCGCCTGTTTCTTGCTACCAGTCCACTGCATAGCGATGCAGGCACCCAGGACGACTTCAAATGTTAGTAACACATACACTGATAACGCCGTATAAGGAATGAATTATGCTCTCAAACTCCTATATCCTATTATATTAAGAGCTGCCTACCATCTCGTCATTCTCACTGGCCGCACAGCTCGATTTTATGTTCCCAACGAACGTTCTTTCATTCGAAAAAATGATCAGAATTAAAAATTGTTCATGCGTTGCAAATTTAATTTAATTAGTTTCTGAAAGATACTCTCAATGTAAGGCCAACAAGAAAAACAAGCAATACTGAAGGTGGAAAGAGAGGGAGAGAGAAGCCGTCCGCACTTGGTGTGAAATTTAACTACACCCGTGTAAGAGGCTGGCTGGTGGTAGACTGCGATGGTTGGAACTTTTGTTGCTGCCTTTGTGACATTTGAAGCCGGGAAATTTGGGTGTTGTGTGAGTGGGCGTCCTATGACGATGCGAAGTTGTTACTATGAAGCTGCGCTGGTGTCTTCCTCCTCAAGAACTCATCTGTTGGGCAGTAACTATTGTCGCAGACTACTGCGTGTGTTAAGGCTGTTGTTTGTATTCGTTTTTCCTTTTGCTTTCAACGTTGCCACCGAAACTGATAAGAAGTTTGGAATACTTCGAAGCGAATTTTCATTGTTTCCATCGCAGAATTTAAATGGGAATAAATTAAAATATTATATTGTATTTCTTACCCATACATATGTATGTGGTAGGTATAGCTGTGTGTGTGTGTATGGATATGATGAGATTATTATTATTATTGTCATTGTTGTTGTGACAATTATTTTTTCTCTTCATTATATTTGTTTCCTTATGCAGAAATATGCCGAATTGCCTTTATGTAAAATTAAATGGTTATTGTTGTTGGCCATGGAAACTTTACGTAAATACCGTGTTTGTATGTGTGTAGCTTCTTTAATCGGATTTCCATTTAAACATTCAACTTGAGAAATGAGTTCGCTTTGGAGAAAATTATTTTTGGCTGGATGGAATTGTGCCTTGCAACAACAATAACAACAACAACATTGACTTTTCCATAAATGATATTCGATTTGGCAGACTCATGTAGGCAACTTTTCCGGCCTGTAGCCACGCAAATTAGGCGATTTCCATGGGCAACGGAAGAAGTCATATCGTTAGCCTAAGGAACTCCTGCAGTGGATGGGAGTTATGCACCTACGCGCATACTAGTACGTATTTTGGTATTAATTTAGAGATAAATTTTAAACGAAACCCCGAAAACTGTTCTGCGCTGAGCCGGCAATCGATGAAAGTTTCGGTTATTCGGTGCGTATACGAAATCCCTTAAGTAGGAATTTCTAAATTCGTTCTATGCAATAAAATGTTAAAATACTTAAACTAAGTATATATTAAACTTTACAGTAAACGATACTCACCATCCGCCTTGCCGCGTCAACGTGAATCCGAAGCGCGAGTCCCGATCCACTGAGACCCGAATGCCGACGATGCCCAATCCTTGCGGCGTGATGACCTGGCCACGCATTACCGACACCCGACTGCAGGGCACAGCAGCAAGTGCGATAGGCGAGGGTGGGGTGGGGAAATAAAACAATTTTTAATTAGTGTCAGTAAAATATTTGATAAAGCTGTGGTGTGAAAAGTTTAGTGGTCGAAAAAATAACGGCGAATTGAAAAAATTCATCTGTATGGTTGAAGGGAATGGTAAAGTAAGAGCTGAATGCGGTCGTTTCTGAATTTTATTTCTAAAATTTTGCGTATGTATGTATGCACCAGTAGTTGGTGCGGTTCAAAAATATTGTGACAAAAAAAGGAATTTATGAAGGTATTCAATCATAAATTGCATATGAAGATGCAGATTAGGCAGGAGTGAAATGTGAAACTGCTTTAATAATTAATTAAAAATGTTTTCAAAGTAAAATATAGTTTTTTTTTCATGAATCGAGAATCGCTTCAGAACTGATGCAGAAAACTGAAGGAGTTGTAAAATATAAATAAATTTTATGATACCATAAAATAATTTTCATTACAGAATTTGAGAGTGAAGTGAAATGAAAAATTGTAAAAGTGCTAAGAGTATCGAAACAGGTATTGAATGAAAATATTTTCTACTCAACCGATGCTTAAAATGATTTTAGTTTTTAAAAAACTTAAGTGCTATTTGTTGTTTTGTTTTTGTTTTTTAATTGAAAATAGAATTTATTTACAAAGCCAATGTGCCATTCAAATTAATTTGAATTTTAGTCACCCAATTAATGTCTGTAAAAATTATTAAATGGCACACTGTAAATTTTTATTTATGTAGTAAAAAACGTATTTCATATTTAAGAAACATGCAGCAGAAAAATTTGTAACATTTAATAAACTATTTTCTCTGTTTTTCTGTTTCATTTACAAGTTTTTTTTACGATAAGTTTCATGTCCATTTCGATTTCCAGTTTTGATAGATACCCCAATGTTTTTTTTATTTTTTTTTGGTATTTACGCAGCATAAAAATCGCTCATTTACTGCAAGAGTGTCAAAATAAAAAACATGTAAAAAAAGAGGTTGCCTGTAAAGTCGGTTTATTGACGATAGTTTCACGAGACAACGTCATAAGAAAACACTGATGGAATGGTTGCACTTTGCAAAAGGAAATTTTAATTTATTTTGTTTGATAGATATTTTGTATGGATATAGAGGAGAAGGTAAATGGAATCGCAATGGAATGGATCAAGTTACATTTACACAAACGTGAAAAATTACGAAACATTTATCAGATGCATGAAAGATATGTTCAATTTCGATTGTACATCAGACGTTAATAAGCCAACAACACTAAGAGGCACCATCATCGATTTGACTTTTTCAAACACATTACACTCGAAACGCTCCCTTTCATTTACTACTTTTCCTATCATCTCCCATTCTCAACAGAGAAATGGTTCAATGCCATGCACACAGGAAGAAGGCATATGCAAATACAAATATGTGAATTTATATACATATGCGCATGTACATACATATGTATGCTCACTCAAGTAGGAGAGAGCCGGATGTCGAACGTTGCCGAACACGGGGGCCGATTGTGCCTCTTTGTCGTTCGTTCCGCGCTCTCGCTTGCAGTTCAAGCAAGCTAACGACGCATTTTTTGGTGCGTGCAGCCGGCTACATTGAATTATAAGACGTTGTGACGTCAAAAATATTAATATGCAGATCGGTTATTTTTTATGTTGCGTAAAAATTTCGTGGCGAAGTCTGTTAATTAACTTATAATCATTGGAAGGGAATGTGTCTTTACGTTTACTTAGGAAGGCATCGTAGTTTGAAAACTTTGAAGCCGATTATCTCGACATTTTGTTGTTTTTATATTGTGATACTCTGGAGGCAAATGAGCGATATATAAGACCTATAGCGAAGCGCCAGCATCAATGCTTTGGGTTGGAGAAAAGTTCACTGCGCCAGACTTGCGGCGTTTTAAATCACTTAACAGCTTGAATTTGAAGAGGTCGAGCCAAGGAGCACCAGGAGATTTGGTGGCTCCTAAAATACTCAGGCTAAAAAGCCCATTGTATTTAAAGCTCTGGAAAGGGGGTAGAGCTTAACAGCTTTGATGAAATGTACACTTTGACTTTCGTCGCGTGTTTAAAGTCAGTTGCAAGTGCATACCTATTTCATGCCCATGAAATTTCATTTCCACACAAAAGTTAGTGAAAAAAGTACCAAATATTTTGCTAAGATTCTTATTATAATTTTTCACATCCTTTTTCCAATACAGCGAAGCTCTGGCTCTGTAACTGTTCATTTGCAGAGCCCGAAATATTTGAGTTTGCCCATAAATAAGTTTTCAGTCAAACAAAAGCACAAGCCACTTCGCCTAATTTGCTTATTCTGCCTTTGTGAGTTAGTGAAGTTATTGCATTTGATTTAGTTCGGAGGTGGTTCATTCTTTACCTGTGTTGGTGTGGGTAAAAAACGTGGTTTCTTCCTAATGCTGCTCTTAAAAATTGTTCTATGTCCAAAAAACTGGGTTACCTCTCTTTCTGCCTTCTTTTTACTTCATACATACGCGGCCCGCCATACCTTTGCTTTCCTATGGGGAAAATGTGCATTCCGTCAATTTGGTATAAAATATTTGCAGATCGAGATTATTTACTTTATTTTCCCCACACAAATGTTCATAAAGTGATATTTTTTATTAAAAAAAAATCCGTGACAATGGCTTATAAGAACCCCGAAAAAACCTACAATTTTCTTGTTAAGATTAAAAAAGAAGTTTTTTAAATACCAACAATAAATGGTTTACCCAATTTAAAAGACATTTAAAAAACAGAATCACACAATATTTTGCTATTACAAGTTTCTTAGGCCAGAAATAAAAAAATCCGATCAATATTTTTGTTTTTTAAATTTTTTGTGAGTATTTTTTTAAAGTAAATTTTTTTTTCAAAATAACTTAAAACATACTTTTTTGAAAGTTTTGAAGGAAATATTAAAGAGGAGAGTAAATAACGTATTTTCCAATCCGCCACATTCTAAAAACAAAAAAAAATGCAAAATAATTTTTTAGTGTGAAATGTCCCCTTGACTACGAGCATAAACTTCGAATTCTTTAATCGATGCTTTACGAGATATCGATCACTACAGCCATCTACCGAGAAAAAAACGTATTTTGCTTTCCCTTTTTTGTTTATTAATTTTTAATATTAAAATTAGTTTTTTCTTTATTTAATTTGTTTTTTGTCAAAATAACTTAGAGCATACATTTTTGAAATTTGTGAAGAGAAAATAAAAGAGGAGATTAAATAACGCATTTGCCGATCTGCCACACCGAAGACTATATTCCTTTTTCATATCTATCGAAGTAGGCTGCTACTTGGGTTTTGAGACATGGCAACACGGCTGCGATATGCGATTTGTCATGTCTGCCATTGCCACCGTAAGTTGAACATTTTTAATTCTAATCGTACCCATAACATTTTTTATTTAACATACGGTTTGTTAAAAAATTGGAAATCGTGAAAACTGTCGTCTCATGATTTTCTATGAATTCCGGCGTTAATTAAACCAAAAGTGCTCATCAACTCGCATCGATTTTTGGTAATAGAATGACTTTCATGAAGGTGATCTATAATCCTGACACCGGAGGTTCGTTATTTACTACACAGATTTGTTCACATTGGATATCACATAACTGTTGAGCCACTCAAAAAAAAAAGGCTCATTCAAGTGCATGCAAAAGTGTATTGATATTCATGGAAAATATTTTAAAAACCAATAAATCCACTTTTAATTGTAAATATTTACTCTACTTGTTCATCTCAAAACTTAAGTTCCAACCCTCGTATAGCTGTACTTATGTAATCAAAGCTATGCGCCAAATGGTTAGACTAAGTAATTAGTCCATGAACCAGTGTGCAATTCTGCGTGGCGACTAATGGGTCATGTGACGGCGAATGTTCCTATCTGCAAAGTAAGTACGATTTTTTATGAAATTATAAATAGTTTATGTGTGGGCGTGCAGAAACTTCCTTAAAAGGGCCTAAAAGGACGACGGGTGTAGGGCTCTACGCTTGTCTGCATTAACATTTTTGGGGATATAAATAAATGAATCAACGTTATATGTAAACATCAATGCGACGACACAAAACTCACTCACGTGAGTGAGCTTACGCTGAGCACTGCCAGCAACAAACACACCAGCGTCATTGACTCCTCGTCGCAATTGCGTTGCCTGGCTTGTTTGGCGGGACGGCGGGCGTGCGCTGGTGGTAAAAGCTGTATTATTGCTTACTCATACATGCACAGCTTGTAATCTTATTAGACATGTCCTTGGCAAGGGTGGCCCACCGGCAGCGATAGTTCCACTAGTAGTTTTCTGCAAATGCTGCTGTATCTTTGTGCAAGTTGTTTTTGTTGCGTTGTTGTTATTGTTGTTGTTGTGCACACTAGAGCTCGTAATTTTTTTTATGGGCACAACGCAAGTGTTTACTTAGCGCGGCGGCATGTGATTGTGTGGGTGTGGTGTGTGCGAGAGCTTATGACTGAAAGCAGCAAAATCTCTTTCGCTTTGATCAAATCGCATTCAGCGCGCACTCAAGCCGAATCATGTCGTCTTTCAGCACAATTTCATTTAACGCGTTTTGGGTTATTCTCCAGCAATTTTCTAACATCTACATCCGCTGCCTCTTGTTTCTTCGTCTCATCTTCGTCTATAATTCATTTTCATTTCGTGCCGCTGTGGCGCGTTGCAAGTGTGCTCGTTCGCTGATACGTGCCACACACATTCCCTTCCACTTTGCTTCATAGATATTTTATATAAGTAATATCGGCAGTGCGCGCTTGTGCGCTTATGTGTGTAGTCGTATTTTTGTAATAAACCTTGCCGGTTTTCATGCACTAGTAGACTTAAATAGTCATTCCACCGCCAACGCTTCACTGCATTAAAAATGTGTAATACGCCTCAACATATGCTACGATATTATGAGCTCATATCGGGCTGCCCAGCGCACGCATTTTGATGTTTGTATGATTGTGCCATGCACAAGGGCGTAAGCACATAGATTTACGCAGAATTTTATTGGTGTAATTTTTTGTTAGTTTTTGCATTTTATGATGTTTGTATGATTGTGCCATGCACAAAGGCGTAAGCACATAGATTTACGCAGAATTTTATTGGTGTAATTTTTTGTTAGTTTTTGCATTTTATGAGAAGCAGCCCAATCCACTGAGAATGTGAGGCAGGAGTCATAAGGCTGCCATATACAATGCGCGTATGTGCGTGTAACTGTGTAATGTGTTATTTGTTATTTGTGCCATAAAAATGAGATTTCGTTTAGCCGCAAAATATGTGACAGACATATTTGAGCACGATTTTTCAAGTTAGATGATAATTTGATTTCGGTTTGGGAGTGCTCAGCAACAGCGTTTGAGTGCACAGAAAAGTGGCTGAAAAAATTCAGAATAGAGAAATTGGTGACAATCGCAATGTGTTTCAGAAGTGAGCCTATGAAGTCCACTAATTTTGTTTTCTTAATCAAAGTTATAAATTGTAAGCCGTAGGGTAACGGGCATCGCTTCACCTCAGCGTCCAATTAGATTTCCTTTCTTTTAAAAAATTGGTCCATTTTCTACACCCACACAAATCATCTCTTATTTGCTTTAAATTTACTTACTTGTTTGCGTTAAGCGACAAAGTAGTTCATTGCACTCTTTAGTGCCTGTTCGCTCTGGATTGGTGTTATATTGCGTAGATGTGTTTACTGATACACTACAGTGGCTTTATTTATTATAAGATTAGCGTTTACGAACTCATGAATTGTGTAAGGAAATTATCTGTGGTACAGTTTTCTTCAAAGATTGCGAATACATTTTTTATTTTAATTGAATTCAACTATGTACTTATGTATTATCTCATTTAATTTTCTTAGCAGCCTGTAAAATAATTTATCAAAAGCATACGCGCTTGCTTATTATAATCGATATCACTTCTCAGCAGCTGAGGTGATCATATTTAACAAGCCAACAGTGCATGATGTAACATCGTACCGTTCCATACCTCTCTTGCTTCTGATTTCGAAATTAATGAGACGATTTCTTACGAAGCAGCTTGCAATTGAATAGAGAAATACAATTCGTACGACCCAATTTGATTGTCGTGCAAAGCATTCAACCATCAACTAAGCGATGAAAAACGTCTTTGAAGAAAAACACGTATGCTGCGATGCCCTTCCTGACGGGTTCAAAGCCTTCGACAAAGTATACTACGGTGGTCTTCTCAATAAGATTAAAGCATTACTACGAAAACAACAGCACAACCTACAAATCGCTTTTTCCCCATCAAATACAGCCATACATGGGGTTAATCCTTAACTCTTTACTTTTTACTTGCGACTTACCCATCAGTCCGAAATGCACCAAAGCCACGTTTGCAGACGACACGTCCATTGTGTTGGTTGGTAAAATGCAGTCTCAGTCAATTGAAATACTGCAACGTCACCTCAATACATAAACGGAGTACAAATCCCACATAACAACTGGGTATGACCTTAGATAGTAAACTCAAATGGAACGAACTTATTAAAAAGAAAAAAAGAAGATTTGGAAATTCAGTACCGAAACATGATCTGGCTTATGGGCAAGCGATCTGCTTCATCCACACACAATAAAGTACTGTTAAATAACCAGATGCTCAAACGAATATGGCGATGGGGTTGCTTAAGCACCACCCATATCTTGCAAATACAAAGGTTTCAAAACCGCGTCGTGAGATATGCTCTTAACGCGTCTTGGTACGTCTTGGTACGAACTCTAACGTGATCCTGGCATTGAGCCAGTTGCTGCTGTAGTCCAAAAATTACCATACCGCACTTTAAGCGGCTCTCTCACCGCGTTAATGGCAAAGCTTCAGCTCTCTCGATCGGAAGGAGTAGAATGAAAGATTGAAGCGAAAAAATCGCAACATCTCTCGCAGCAGCCAACTAATCTGCAAAACCCTAAACAAATTGTTCGTCAGTTACTTACATTACCTATACCGCAGGGGGTCCACAAATCTTCATAGCTCTGCGCTCATATCTGCAATTCCCATCGGCGTAGGAATTGAATAGTAAGGTCGAGGATCTGCCTGGTAGTCAGTATACCCTACACTCATGGACGAGACTTGATTTTGAGATTACCACCGATTTTAATTTAAGACGTAGTAGAATACACTCTGTTACTTGGAGTCCATCCGAACTCTTAAGTTAAAAAACAAACAAAAAAATTGATTATATGAGATATTTAATACAAAATTTACCGAAAATCGCAGCTTTCCTGTGAGAATTAAAACACAATTTTCAAAGCATTGGCGGCACGGGTACATAGGAGAAATGGTTGAAGCGCCGGTTTGGCACACCCCAAGCAGCGCTTAAGCGCCGTTTTGATACCATTATGAGACCACCAACAGGCAGATATCTACAGCCAGCCAGAGCTTTTGATGCAAAGGAAAAGGTTGATGGGATTTAGGTTGGCGCATTCCCCCAGGACATTTACAGCTGTCAAATCCGGACATTTACAGAAGAAGTGCTCCACAGTTTCTTTATTAAAAAGGTCCCCACAGCTTCTGCAATGGGACTTAAATGGTAAACTATCGTCCAATGGCCGATAAACACAGCTACGAGTTTGGAAATTGAATGGCGTGGAGTCTCCAGAACTTTCTCAGTCCTATGTCTATTATACTGGGCCCAAAAGCTTTTGGAAATAGCAAATGAAGAAATATGTATATATCCATCTCTTGTGCTCTTTTGGAGCAATAAGTTGTGGAATTCCCTTTAAGCAACATACAGGGGGATGCCAATGGCCGGGTAGGAGATGTCCGAGAGTAATTCAATCGACCCTTTCTTTGCAAGCTCATTAAAAAATTCGTATCCCTCTTTGTTTCTACTCCCAAGATATTTGATCTCCTGCTTACAGTTTGGATCTTCACCTAGGCGTCGTCAGAGCCGTGATCGCGGCTTGACTCTCGGAAAAATGTTAATATCTCCCTTGGTTCCACGTTCCCTAAGCATTTTGCATGGCTGCAGGATTGTAAAGACATCTGCCTGAAAGCCACTAGCCATATTCGGCACTTTTAAGAAATTATATAAATTGGTTTATTTAGAGAAAACACCTGCTCCGAGCCGTCAGTGTAGAAAGAGGCACCAGTCTCGGTACAGATTTTCCATAGAACAAATTTTAGGGCGTAGCATCATGAGAAATTTTTATTTGGCATTATGCCACTAATTTATCGAACTATCAACAATATCTAGAATAAATTTAGATTTTTAAAAAATTCTGCATTTACAAATAAGAATTAGTTGGTATATTTCGCTTAAACAAAGAAAAAAAGTTCAAAACTTCTATAAACTTTTTCAAAATTGCTATCTGCTTCAGTTTTACCCCTCCTCTCTTAAAGGATAAATACCAATTTTCAAGTATCATAATTTACTATAAAAAGTAAAAAAGCTCATCACTTTTGGTTTTCTATTTTTTTTTTCAATTCTTGAAGTTCTAAAATATTAGTTTTGCTAGCGAACATAAATCATTGCCTACTCACCCCTCAGGCTGGGAAAATATATCAGTTTATATCACTATTACGATTTTAAATTTGTCCTTGATTTTTTCAGACAAAAAAGCTTTCCGAAAATGTATATTCGTGTTCCCCTTTTATGCAATTATTTGGCTGTTGCATTTTTATATATTCAGCTGTATTATTACTACTTTAAAGAAGTTAATTACTTTTCCTGCTACGGGAATTCTTAACTATTTCAAGGAAAAAACCAACCTACTTTCATTACCTCAGAGGACATATTCATTTCTCAATCATCGATTTGACTCGTGCATCATTTTGTTTGCTTTCTATTTGCAATACAAAAATGTTTCATTGAGAATCCACAATCAGTATTTAACACATTACGTAATTAGTTGCGATAAGAAAGGAAAAATAAATAAATAACTTCATCCAGAATCCTCCTAGCGGAATTACCCTCTCGGACGTGTTGCTCCAGATATCCTTTGCAAAAGCTGCCACTAAAACTTTCCACTTAACCCGACATAGCCGAACAGCGGGGAAGAATTTAGGAGGGCAGGAAAAATGCGATGAAGAAACGAAGAAGTAATTACTTTCCATTGGCACATTAATTAAGCAATGAAATGGTATGGAATAGAGAAAAGCGATAAGCGCCAACTATTCAACTGCACACCACTGCCCGCACTGCTAGTCATTGGAGCCGTAAGCGAGTCGTGTGGCCGAAGTGTAGCGAATGCAACGTAAGCTTTGCTCAATATCGAGCGCGTGGGCACAAACACGCACACACCCGCATATATAGATGCACATGTTTTGATATTAGCTGCAACTAGGTTACAGCAACAATGGCGGCTGAAATTCAGCAGAAAGCAAACCACAAGCATCTGCCCAAGTCATCAGCCAACCGACAGACAGACCGATACACCGACGGACTGACCACACAGACAACCAAGTAGCCAATCAGCCCGTCCCATGTGCCTGATCTTCTCTACCAGCGAGCCAGCAAACCAAACTAGTGCAACACACTCACACAGGGGTCTCGACAGCTCGGCAAGCGGGCAACCAGCAATGCGACTAATTCTAATGAAAGACTCGTAAATGCAAGTGAGTCAATTTATGGCATAACGTCTAATCCTTGAAATGGATAATATTTCATGTGGCATTGGGTGGCACGAGGACAAGCGGTGGGCGCTGGAGGCACCGCCCGAATGGCAAGGCATAGCAGGTGAGCGAGGTGAAGCAGTTATGTGTGCAAAATTGAAAATTTGTAGATGGCAGAGCGAGTTGCGTCGTGTGGCGGATTGGAAGGGCACGTGGCATAGAGGGGCCAACAACAGCAGCCATGCAGCTTGGAAGCACATTCCATAAAATGCTGCAACACAGCCATGTGGCTACTTGCGTAACTCGCCCTTAGGTACGTAATCGCGTGCAGTTGTTTTTGTGCATATACTCGTGTCTATGTGTGAGTGAGCCCATTTTTATTTATGCAGAAACACAAATATACACAGTTATGTGGTGTGTATGAAATGTAGGAGAGGTTGGAGGAGCAATTGTAACTAACTTGTTTGGTTTACAATTTTCCTGAAAGTATGCAACGCATTTTTTAATCTCATATGCACACACGCACACACACCCTCTTGCATTCTGGCGAATATCGCACCGCTCGACTGCTTTCAGTGCAAACACCAGCAAATATAAATAAAACTCACACCAACGTCCGTTCCGTGTGTGTGTGTGCCTATTCTATGTAGTGAGCTAACACTTTACCGCCCCGCTGGCCGCGTGCTAATGCTGCTTGTTTGTGTGTGAGTATGGAGTTGGGTGAAGCGGTGATGATGTTGACACTAAGGAAGAAACTCCACAATGGTGGTGAATGTAAACGCTCCTATAAACATACATACATTCAAACATACAAACATACATAAATACATATGTACATTTGTACATATTGGCACATGCATTCGAGCGTGTTAGTGACCTACATAAACGAGCAGTGGCCCCACTGGGCGCAGCTGTTGTTATTACATTAAAATCTATGTGCAGATGTATGTGTGTATTTATGTATTTATATTTATATTTGTATTTACATTTATCATAAAGATGTCTGATGCTGCTATTGCTGTTGTTGTTGCTTCTGTTATGCCAATGGCTTTGCCAGTATTTTCCATTTTCGTGGGCCCACACTGCGCTGGGTGCCAGCGGCTGAGCGCCTGTTCACGTCAAATATCATATTTACATACATCTGTTAAGTAAGAGTTCGAGTGTCGTGGATATACAAATGTACGAGTGTACTTAGTATATATTTACGTGCACTGTATATACTTTCGCTGCATTTGATCGCCTGTTTCCTACTATTTTCTTGGCATAAATGATTATTGCAAGTAGATTTCCTAATATTGCGTGCATCCAGCTAGTTTTGAGAATTTGTGAAGAAGTTCAAAGCGTTGAAGAAAACTCTTTTTGGTATTAGAAAGGGCACTCCGCTTGGGTATGTACAAACATTTCCAGTTTCTTTGCCGTTAACACCAGCTGCTTGTGGGTAGTTTGGGGCAATGTGGATTCCGTCTATTTCACTGTGACTTCTTTTCATACAAAGGTGCTGCCTTCGAGCTTCCTGTGTGTTGAATTTGGCAAAAACTCTTCAATTGTTATTACAGTCGTTGCAGCTCATAATTAAATAACCCCATACACACTTCCGATGCCTGCGCGCGTGCATGTAAATATTTTCTTAATCCAAACTTGCACTTAAATCTTAGTTCCGCAGCTGTGGCATGAAAAACTGGCACATACACCTCTTCAACAAAGCCACATGGCACCCTGGCATCACAAACAAACAGTAGTTGGTCTTTATAGGCACATACACAAATACGAATGCAAACACAAATACAAACACAAACACAAGCGGAAAATGTAACACTGTGGCACTGTGGCGTGACTGCGCTGCGAATGCGAGTTTGCACTGCTCTTCACTGCGGCCCACTAAGTACGCACCGGAATAGTTATTTTAATCGGCTCAGTTAGCATCAGGTGCGGCAGCTGGGCCAACTAACCCACTTCCCCACCGACCTACTGTGCAGCCACTTGACGGAATTCCGCTAGTTAAAGCTGCGGCTTAAAGCTACTTACAGCAAATACCGCACATATACTCGTATTGCGCAACATTTTGCGCTGCCAGCGCTTCCAAAGTTTTTATTTTTGATAATGGCATTTGAATGAATCGGATTATTAAGTAACAAAGTGCGGCTAAGGTTATGCGAAATTCGACGCAATTCATGAGAAAATCCTGAGTTGTTTATGTTTTTTGTTTCTGTCAGCAGAAGCGCAAGGCTCCTAATTTTATTTTTATCTGCTTCAAAGCATTGACTTGCATTGATATTTCCCTTTAAAACAAACTGGTGCTTCCTGCCGCCTAGACTTAGATAGTTGTTGCGCGGCTTATGAGCAAAGGTCATACCCCTAATTTTCAGCAAGGATGCCGATATCTAAAAAGCCAAAATTTGGAGAAAAACGACTTCAAAAACTTCCAGGAAAAAGTAAAGGCACGTTTCCACCTAATGAAATAATTTTAGTCGGTAATTTTTAACGCAACGCAAAGGAAGAGCTGATTGCTAAATTGTTTTTTATTTTGTTGTTTTGACACTTTTGCAGTAAATGAGCGAAATGTATGCCTCCAATGCCTGCCGACTTCGCTTAGAAGTTACTCATACGCCCCACCATCCCTCAAATGTTTTTGGTTCATAGCACTTAACGCGTTCAATAGACAAATTGGGGAAACGCGATGAATTATTTTTATTTCAAATATATTCATATTTGTTGCCATAGAATGTCAGAACAGTCAGATTAAAGTGAGGCCCAATTATCTCCTGATATAAGTTGAAAATTTCCAAAATAATATGGTAACACTTCAATATTTTGGTACACCATGAAGAGCAACACGTTGAACATGGAAGTTATCTGGTTCAGTTCAATTGCATTCAATTAGGATTGGACTTTCATTGCATTTATATGCGGTAGCCACTTACACAAAGCCTTGAAATCTTGCTGAGAATTAAGATAAAACAATTTTCACTTTACAGTCTCTCATTGCCAAGACTTTTGGGAGTCTAAGTCCTTCTAACCAGCATAAAATTTTGCCAATAGTTTTGATCAGATTGAGTATTTATTTTGATATAAAGTAGAAGGTGAAAGGCATAAAGAAAAGCATAAAGATTTGCGTAGCAATTAACAAAAATTAAATTGCAGGTTTTGTCAAAAATCCCTTATTGGGTTCCACCATCACAATTAAATTTACTGCTGCGGTATAAGTGTGCACTTAGGCGGACTGTTGGCAGACCAAATAAAATTTTCCCTCACCCACACTTTTGCAACATGTAGGCCACGTACACACATGTGTACATGTGTCCTTTGTGTGTAGCCATTGTCAGCGATATCACATACACGCGCATAGTTACGCTTCTATATTTGCAGCAACAATGTATTCTCAAAAATATTTACTTCCCGTTGCACGGCAAACAATGAAAATAAATTGGAAAACTACGCGGCCACTGGAATTCGTGACATGACAACAAAGGCAACAACAGCAATGACTAGCGCGCAACAGTGGTATGGACGCGGCGGTAGCAATGCCAGGTGCAACATATTGCAAGCATGTTCCAATTTTCGCTCGCAACCTTCCCGCCAACTCTTTGCCTTTCACGTTGCGAATGTAGTGGCGTATGAAGGTGTGGTCTATTTTTAGTTCGTTCTTCATAAAAGTCCAGGTGAAATTTTACACGCGATTCCCACACTTTGCACACTCGAATAAATGCAGCCACACACACACGCAAAAAGCACCCGAATCACAAGGTTTTTACATTTCTGTAGTCTTTCACGAGCGTGGCAGATAAACTGATCTTTTGGCCAAGCGACCACATTAGCCAGTGGACCATACGTGCATTTGTCTCCCTACCCTCCCATTGCACCTACCAAGAGCTCTCTGCTTCGATACGGTGTGTTGGTGGCACACACATACATATATACGTATAAGTGGATATGAGTGCATTTATAAGGACACATGTTGCAAACCATTTGTAGCCGAGCTATGCTCGCAGTTGCAGCGCTGCCTGCATTTCGCTGAATTGAAAAGCAAAGAAAATAATTTAAATGCCTTTTTTTAGCATTTTTAAACGTGCAGGATAGTGAGTGTCTGTGTGCTTGTGTAAGTGCCACACTGTAAATTTGTATATGTATTTGTGTGCATATATTCATGTGGATATCAGAAGGTGTAGCGCTGCTTTGGTTAAGGATTTAGATATTTTAATTTTCGCTTTCAAAACCCTGTTAGTCCTTAAGCCATTTTTATTTCATCGCCCCTGCTCTCTGACGTTTCCATGCGGAAAAGGTGAGCGCACAGTGTGGAAATTGCGCGCGAGCAATGGTGATAAAGAAATGAAAGTCGGTGTTTGAACTTGCTGAAAAACGTGCTATTGATAATGAAATGAGATGAATTTGAACGGTGTCTGAGGTGTCTTAAATTATCCGTAACATTTTCACTCGTGCAACTAAGCAGCCTGTCTTGCTATGATAGCGGCCGACTTTGTACAGTCGAAATGAATAGCTATGCCCTATTTACTTTCGTTATTCGCCATTGAACTAAAACTAACCCGCTTAGAAATCCTTCCTATAGGTCGCTCGTTGCGTGATCTCGGCGTCAAAAACCATTTATTTAGCCTCAATTAGTGACAAATTTTCAATTCTACGAACCTTTAGGCAAACTTGAGCTCTAAGCTCATCCTGGTAGACTCTTCGACTTGCATATAATCATACGAAGGTATATATCTCGGTGATAACTTGAACAGTGCCGTGCAGCAAGATCCCCTCCGAGCTATAAATTTCAAATAAGTAAGAACAAAAGCTTTTATTTTAGTTTTTTTTTTAAATAGAAATAAATTATTTTTCAAAATGTAGATATGTACATTTGATATTTTTTTCACTCAGATTCAAATTTCGGTGCCTATCGCGGCAGCTGTGACGGATTATTATGTCGGAAAAACTGCCTCACGCAGAGAAGTCCTTTTATTAAATGCATTCGTTTTGAATCTCATTATATAGACTAAATGAAAATAAATGTGAAAAATCCACGTCTAATAGTTAAAAAAATTTAGTTTAATAGTTAAAAAAAAGAAAAATTGTTGCAACTGTTTAATTCTGATGCCTTCAGGGTGGTTTTACCCTATAGCTCATATTGACATATTTTTTTACGTACAAGAAAACTTGCGTATTCTTTCCCAAAAGATATATCTCTGAGGTATATGGAACATTTTCACAATCACTTTCGTAATTAATGATACTTATAATATCGGGTGTCTTTTTTAGCGGTATGAGAACTAAAGGTATCGATAACTATGGTTTTACAGATGAGAATGGCAAATTTTGTTGACATTTCTGTTCGGTAAGATTTGGCAAAATTTAAATAAAACTTCACAAAAACTAAGCTTATGACAATAAAAACAACAAACACGTCTCCTCTTGAACTCACTACCAACGAAAACGCCATGGGTTCTGCTACCTCGATAGGCAAATCACAAAAGATGGTGGCGCAGTCGCAGGTGAGTCAGCTCGTATTTGTTTCATAACCTAAGCAGACTGCGGCAATCCGCACCCTGTCACTAAAAGCAAAACTTAAAATGTTCATTACCAGCGTAAAATCGGTTCTCCCTTATGGCGCTAAGACCTGGCTTTTGTGTGGCAACATAAGGCGATATCTTCAAGCGTTTGCCAAAAAATGGCTCAGAATTATGCGCCGTATCTTTTGACCAAGAATGATCTCTAATATGGACCGTATTCTGCTTTCAACAAGCTGTCCGATTAGTTCTGAAATGAAAAGACAAAAATGGTATTGGAGTGGACATACACTCAACAAAGAAGGCGATAATGTTGCCAAACGTGAACGCATACAATCTCCCACGAGAATCCTTCCAACCGCCTCCTGAAACCAAATTAGACACATAGCGGCTGACAGAAACGCTTGAAGGACATTTGATCCTGTCCTATGTTCCGATTAGGAGCGATATAATGTGCCTGGATAGTTTATCAAGGAAAAAAAATATTGGCAAATCATCATAAATCATTTAAGACCACAACAATGCTCCCAAACTGTGAAAATTTACTTTGAAAAAAAAGGAAAAAATCAGTTCGCGAAGTTTATAGTGTTGAAGAAGATGCCAAAATGTCGATTCGTCGTCGCTCTCAACTGGTTGGCCTTTGCAATTCAATCAAATAAATAAAATGAAAGTCGTACAAGAATTGAAGCCAAATGGCATTCGCTTGCGTCGCATTTTTTTGCTGATTGGACTCATTTATATTTAGATATTTTATCAAAAAAGGAAACCCAGTTACCTGCTAAACGGAGCCTCTTGCGCATTTTACTTATTTCCTGTGGTATCGAACTAAGTGAATTTCAGCTTAACTTTAATAAAGTTCTTTTATGTAAAAAACCAATGGATTTACAAATCCATTCATTAACTAACTGCATGACATCTGAGCACAAGTTTGGTTTACTTCAAAACTATTTTCGCCCGTTGCACTGTGCGCTGCAGCGCCCTTTGCATTTCTTTCCTCCATTTCGCTGCAACTTGGCTGCTTGTCCTCTCCAGGCACAAAAGCGCTCAAGTGCGTTTGTGTGTGTGCATGTGGAGAACACATGTGCTGCGGCGGGTGACTGTGTATGGCAGTTGTTGATGAAGTGCTTCCTGCACCACCAATGCACTGCCAATCTTCGCTTTTATACAGGCCCCGGCCCTCGTAGCCCTTGATTTGCTTTTTCCCTTTTTGAATTTTTTTTTAGAAATTTCATACACTGCCATTTCATTCATTCACTTAGTCACTCGCGCTTTCATTCACTCAGCCGCTCAGCCACTCATACTTTCTCAATGCAGCAACAATTTTTAAATAGAATTTTTAAGTTTGCTCGCACAAAAGTAACGCTTTGTAGCGCATAATTTGCACTTTGTAAATTTACGTAGTGACGCAGGGCCGTGAAAGCGGCTTTTTAGTTATTCGCTGAGTACGCTGAACATTTGTGTATGGCCGCGCGCGTGTGTGTGCGTGTATTTGTGTGCATATATGGGTGGCACGTCCTTTGTGCGGAGAGTTATGTACACACTAATTTAGTGTGAAGCAATTTTATGCAGCTGAAGCGTTTTTATGAAAATGTGTCAGTAAGCGAATGCAAGCTCTGTGCTTGTGTGCATTTCGCCTATGTATGTATTGGTGAACATAATGTGAAATGCAAAAGTGACACTTGAAAAGCTGTCGCTGAGTGTTGCAATTTTCTGCGCACTCGCTTTTACGAGCCCCTCCAACAGAAGACAGCAGAAGGCACAACTACTTTGCCGCGTAATGCCTGCGACTAACAGCCCATTTGCTACAACACAGCTCACAAACACAATTACAATGAGCTCTTATCCTCCGCTCAAGTGGCTTTCAAATAGTAAATGTGGCGCTCCACTCAAATGCCATTGCGAAATTCAATTATGAATATTTCAACTTAAAAGAAATGCACGCAAAGTGTTTAGATCCCATTCGCTATGGTCGAAATAATTCTAATGTACTCGTAAGTAAGTGTAAAATGCAGAAGTGCCTGTGTTGTAGTTGTCGTTGCTTTGTTGTCGTCTGACTCGAAAGCCACTGTGATGTGAAATGAAAGCAGCAGATTGAAATGGCAATCGCTATTTGCCACATTTCAAGTTCATTGTATTGTGCCGACACATACACACACACACACACACATACCTAATAAAGCACAATCAAACAGAAATAGGGACACTGAGATCTGTCTGACTCTATTGCGCCGACCAATTGATGAGGAGGTGAATTGAAGTTGCCACAGTTATCGTTTTGTGAGGACCCGTGTCACTTGTTCCAGACAGGCAATTTATTCGCTAAGCTCCGCTCGCGCAACGCAAATGGCGGGTAGTTATACTCTATTGCAGTTTAATGCAGTTTAGACGGCTTTGTCAAAGCTCCCTGACATATTTTTATGCAGACAGCTGTTCACAGCTGTTCATAGCTGATCCTTCGTGGGCTGATAGTTGCGTGAGTAGCCAGCAGAGTTTAGTATGAATGGCGCATTGATAATACATTTAGACAATTGAAAGAGGAATGGGTCTGCAGCTATAAGCAACCAAACAACGTTAAATGGAACGAAATATTTAAAACTCGCTATTTTAGAGTAGGTTCAATGGGAAGGGTTCAAAGGACACCCCTTCGTTTTGCTCTTCAGCCTCTAAATTTGTTCCAGTCGCTTCTCTCTCAAGCTGCTCGCTGTCAACTAAAAAATCTGCAGCCGTCAGCAAAATGTGCAACTGTTCGGTTGTTAATGTTTCTCTTCGATCTGGTTTTCGGTTGCGTAGGTTATCCTGAATTACTCGAACAGATTGGTTTGAATGTTCCTCACAGAATCTTACGCTTTCAGCCGCCATTTTATCATACCCCCGACGGAGCTAATTTTTATTAATTAGCTCCAATCTTAAGTGCGCTGTCGGAATTTAAAAACAACTCAAAGAGAGTCAAAATCCGCATTTCAGTCAATGCTTAAGTCATTTCATTGTTTGGCTAAGTATCAAGTAGAAGCTTATTCTTATAAAATAGGAATCCTCGGACAGCAAAGAGTGCAGGGCTCAAGGGAAACTGTAGAGCATCTCCTTTGTAGATTTTCTGCGTTACTCAAATCACGCTTAGAATATTTTGAGGCATCATAGCTTGACGGATTGGAATACGTCTCAGCAGTGCTCGGAAATGCCTCCTTAAATTTGCAATAGCAGCAGGTACCATGCGAGTGGACTATTTCAAAAAGTATAACTAATAATGGCCGAATGGGCGAACCACATAGACGTGTAATTGCAAGTCAACCAAGTCAACCTAACCTAATCTAAGTGTCAAGTAATTTGTAAACCAGTCATTCAAATTTAGGTTTAGTTACTTATTAGTATCAATGATACTTCTGTGAACTAGGCTGTAAGATTCTTGTGTCATAGACTGAAATAAATTGAAATGAAAAATGAATAAAAATCGGGTGTTATGTGCCTTGTTGGCACCTGAAGAGATCCTGCCGCAACTATGTAGAAATAAGTCAATTAGTTGTGCAACAAAGGCAAGGCTCAGATCTTTTAAACAAACTGTATTTGTATAGTGAGTATCGCTCATTGTATCAGAAGACGTATTTAAAGAGCTTTTTCCGATGGATGCAACCCTTCCCAGTAACATATATGAACGAGCGATCACACATACGCACACACTTTCATTTCATATGCTGCTTTGCATTTGCGTCACATGTTCAGCTCATTCGCTTTTTCACAGGCATTTTTTATAGAGCAATCGCACACGCAATCATGAAAATAAACTCCGTTGTTGCAACACAAAGGTTGCATTTAAATAACTCTTTTCATGTTTGTTTTTAGAAATTTTATAAATACAACCACGTGCATGTATATGTGCATGGAAGTGTGCGTGTTTATTTTCCCATCCAGCTGCCTGGCGTTTGCTCAACTCTTTTACAAGCTGATTCAATGGGCCGTCGGTTGTACTGTCCACCTATTCGCCTGTCCGTCCATCGCTTGTCACTTGTGTGGAAAATAATGACAGTAATTCTTTACTACACTTACGGATGTGTTGTTGTTATTCTACTTACGTATTTACGTACATGCTTTGTACGTAACCAACCTATTGGTATTCGGCTTTTCAACTGTGGAACGATCAGTAGAAATAGAAGGGCAGAACTAATTTATAATTAAAAACCAAGTTGTTTTGTTTTTTTTTTTTTTAATAAAGACGACATTTTTCCGCATTTGTGTATTTGTGTCACGTACCGTAGTTGGGTATCTAAACGGCCTTGTTCAAGTGGATTCTAATTCCGCCCAGTGGAAAGAGTAAAAATAAATTACAGGAGCCCTTCTCTAGAGTGTATAGCTCCTTGCCACTTCCATAATTTGCTTGCACGTCCGCTTTCGAGAGGAAACTATTTGCTTGACACTGCACTCTGTGCGTAGTGGTGCTCTGTAAGCTATTTTAGGAGCTGTTCTGTAATACCTTTTTTACTAACCCTAATTAAAAATGTATTGGTCATGAACGGCAGTTGGTGTATATTTTTGGGCGTTCATAGTTTAAGATTTTCCAATTTTCGAAATTTCACTACGTGGCATGGCTAAGGATATTCTCTTGTTTATATTAATTGCATTCCCGAAGAAATATCAGTCTCATTTTTTGTGTATCCGCTTTCTGCACGGAACGGGAACCTAATCGCGACTATTCGCGCTGGGCTGCCGGTGCTTTTATCCACTTTCGTCCCCCAAGAGCAAAAATACTGCATTCGAAATTACATAAAAAAGAAAAAATGAAATCTAATGCAGATCCGCTTTTCTATTTTCTCGCCTAAACGAATTGCCTTTTTACTAACATTTCCCCTCGTACCCCAACTATGCCCCCAACTGCAGACACATTTTATTATTCGCTTTATATACGGAAATAGTTCGGCAGCTACGTCGACGTCTGTTTCACGGCAAGTCTGGTTGCGAGACTTTGCTATTGCTGAGTGAACCTTTTTGTAGCATTTAAAGTTAATTATTTTAATTGTAAGTTGTACAATAAAATAGGAAGACCTGCAGGCCGTCGCGCAATTTGATGAAAGTACATTTGTAGGCTGTCACGAGCAATTATGTTGGTTGCACGAACCAAAAATGGACAAAGCATTTCTTGGAAAGGAGTTAAAATAAATGTAAGAATGAACTCACAAACAAGAAAAAAAAACAAAGGATGGGATAGCAATTTTCTGCATTTTTCTTCAATTTCCTTGCCGGTTGATTCGGTTCTGAGTAAAGGCTTAAGTAGATAAAATGTTAGACAAACTTCAAAATGGAATTAAACTCCGAAACCCTTTAAGTTCATAACACTTTGCTCAATGACTTTAAGGCAATTCAAAGTTGGGTTTATTTTATGGAGTACTGTTTCTCTTTTGCACCGCCAAGTACGTTAAATTTATCAGTTTCCATCGCAATTTTGTCTCGAAAACACCGACGAAAAATCGTTTCCGCAAATCATAAAACCGCAAAAGCCCACAAAGTTGTGGAGTCGACGGGCAATTGAGTGTTGCAAGAATGCCTCATAAAAAGCACAACATACACAGCATACAGACACCAACATACCAACAAATATGTGCATGTATGCGAGGAAACCCATTTGGTAACTACCATCATCAGTGGCGCAAAAGCATAAAAAGGCAAATGGCACAAGAAAAAAGCTGATAGAGAAAGAACTTTCCGCCTGTCACGACACACCCATTTGGTAAACGTAATGAGGAGCTGGCATATCGCCTGCCAACGAAAACCATGCTCACTTACAGCAAGCTTATGTACGTAAGGATATGTATGTATGTGTGTGTGTAGACTCCAGCAGAACAGAGCTCAATTGGAATTCGAGGAAAGCGGAGCTATGTACGGTTATGTATATGTATGCAGTGACAAACATGGCGCACATCTACTTTCAGCCGGCGAAAATACCTATCAACTCGGTGAGTTTGTTGCATCAATTTTTGCTTTGTTTTGTGGCACACAAATGTAGATGGGAAAACACAAATAAAATGCCTTTCAAGCCGCCCTGCTCGCTTTCGTTCAGACTTCTTGTCCTGGAGTCCTTGTCCGTCTGCCTGTTACTGCCTAGCACAAATCGCTTTACAAACAGAAACACACACACACACATTGTACATTTGCGTTTGTAGATAAAGTGCATCCTGCAACGCTCAGGACAATGGCTGAGCAGAGCCCAGCGCCGCTGAAGTCTAAGCGCATTCCATAATGAAAAACTGGCAACGACGACAGCAATGCAAGTAAAGGGTGTTTTTTTAGACGTGTAGCATTTTTGATAGAGATACATAGAGAATTAACACATTTGGAAACTTGCTCTCAGGTGAGTCAGCAACTGCTGATGCAAGCCGATAAGTCCATCATGTACGCCAACTTTTTTCGTGCCTTTTTGGTTCCCGATGCTAATGCCAGTTATCTAAGTGCTGAAGTGTTCCAAATAAGATGGTGCAGCATGCCACACATTGCGTGAAACCATCAATTTGTTAGGAAGAACCTAAGGTAACCAAATTATCTCAAGGGATGGGTCCATCAATAGTCAACAAGTTCATGTAGTTTTATTAATATTCACTTCAAGCCAAAACATTGACCAATTCGTTGATTTTCCCACCTCTCTTAAAACACCCGTTCCAAGAGGGAGAAAAATACAAATAAAATATGAAGAATAAAATGCGGTGATCGCTTGTCGCCTGGGGAAACTTGTAATGAGGAGGAGTAGAGGCGCAGAAAATTGTTTGTGCCAAGAATTACATGGTACAAATTCCACGAAAAATCATGATAAACTAACATAAGTTGGTTTTTCTTTATTTCCAATGCCGCTAAAGAGTGGAAAAAACTGAAAATCATACAAAAAATGCGAGAACCCAACGAGGATGCGAAAACAAGTGACAGTAGTCGGTGAGGCGCTGAGCCGGGCTTAGGCTGCTTACTACTTTCGGTGGCTCCGCCTATTACTCTGAGTTTCTGCATATGGCTGCAGAAGTGTGAGTGTGTTTGTGTTGGGTGGTGTAAAAAACTATTTGTGGCATGTAGACACATTTTTTCAGCATTTGACACAATTAGTTTTAAATGCCGACAAGCAAAAAATACAGCTAAACCGCCTCAAACAGCCGGCAAAGGAGCAAAACGTGCCTGTGTGTGTGTGTTTATAGCCAGGCGCATTGGAATAAGGCACCGAAAGCACTAAAGTTATTCGAAAAGAAGATGCAGGTGGGAAGGAATATGGCGCAGAGTAATGTCGAAAATGCCATTTACACGAGCTTTCGCCAACAAAGGCAAAAACAATGACAGCTGACACCTCAAAATTTAATTTAATGCCACTTTTCTTTTAAAGCCTCGACATTCTTTGAAGGTGTGTGTGCTTTCGTGTTATAGGCGGCAATACGCCAAATATTTATTCAGATAATTTATATTTGTGGAAAAATGTTCATATAGGAAATCACCTAAAGTCAACCACAGCTGGCGCGTAAGTAGTTAGTCCGCGCTTCTACAATTCGATTTAGTGAAAGGAGATAAACAAAAACACGATTGCTTGAAAGTGCTAGGTAATTTTTTCGCCATTAAACGAAAGTTATGAACCTTCTTTACATTTACCAGACATTCTAAGACACACGCCGCAGCGCATTTGCTTCTCACTGTGCCCACAAGTGCCCAATTACTAGCAACACAGCTACGGCTATCTCCAACTTTAAGCGTGCGTATGCCGCGGGCACCCTTTCATAGGATTCACACCTCTTCGCTTTCGAAGGTTCACCAATTGCTGCTCATAGCCATTCAAGCCAGCCGGTGGACTAACAACTAATTTCTTAGCATTTATTGGTGAAGCGCTCAGCGTGAAAGGCCGTTGGTTTAGGCGGATTAAGTTGCAGCGATGTACTCATCACACGCACACACACTTACACAAAAGAAAATGTGTTCGTAAAGTCCAATGTCGTATCCATGGGTTGGGATGATGTGAGTAATAAAAATTAATTCTGTAAAACGCTTTATGAACGAATTGATGGCTGCGTAGTTGATGACTGACGGACCGCCTGACTGACGTTTGCGTGTCGGGATTTCTGCAGGACGAAATCATTGGACGCGCGGCTATTGGCGCCAGTCAGTTTGTTGGCGAAATGCGGTTGTTATTTTTGTTGTTATTTGGCATAATTTCGCCATAAAACGGAAGTTAATGTTTTGTAATTTAAGCTGAAATTACAAGTTGTTTATTAGTTTTACATTTCTGTGACTGGTTGCTTGGAAGCGCTGTTGGCAACGAATGCCGACGCCTGGCAACATCGAAACGAATTGTTTATTTTGACAAGGGGTGAGATAAACGGCTGGAATTGCATATTAGAATGCGATTAAAAGGCTTTACGTTTTGGAGGAAACCCAATTACACAAAACGTGGCAATTTTACATCTAATGAAAACTCATTAAAACTTCGACGTTAATTGAAAGAAACCGACAGCGAAGCTATGAAGCAGAAATAGATGAAATCGGAGAAGAACGGAGCGGGTGAAAACGATTGTTATATTCGACGAATTTTGTAAAAATGTTTCCATCAGTTGAATAACTGCAAAACTAGCTATTGCTCGAGGCTTCGCTTGCGTACGAAATGAAATGTTTGATGTGTTTAACACTTAACAATAATTGTTTGAAATGGGGGGACTTATTGCTGGTCGAGTTATGTTTTTACTTTTGCAGAATATTTAAAAATTGAATTCAACCAGAAAAACAGTTGATTCATTTATCAATGAGCTGAGTTCTCGTTATTCGGCGTAAATATTTGTAGGTCGGTCACAGCCATTAGCTATTCTCTGCGATAGTGGCTTTCGTCTAAGGAAGTTTTTAACAGTCGATGTACCTATTTATTTTATATTATACTTGTGAGTTCATTGCAATGCTTTCTGAATTAAGAAATAAGTGCCAACGCCGTTTAGAAGTACTTTTCAACTAAAATATTCTCAATCATTATTTGCGTGATACCAACATTCAACTATTTAATTTATATGTACTAAAGAAATTTGCGTAACTGTATGTGCACTTATGTACGAGTATATACAGATGAGAGTGCTAGCAGCAGTGTTAGCTTGTGTATGAGAACATTCATAAACGACTTGAAACGATTGCCTACATTGCTTCTCCATGATCTGTGCATAAGAGTTATTTAACATAGGAATCAACACTTGCCTAACATCAGCACTTATATGTAAATGTATGCACTCTGTTATTTTGTGTTGTATTAGTCATTTAACATAGGAAACAGCTCTAACATTAACATCAGCACTTATATGCAAATGTGCACATACTGTTGCTGTGCGCTCCATTCTGTTGCTTTGTGCTGTATTTCATATGCATTAACAGCAATAGAGCGATCTCACTTGTGATTTGCGGGTGAGCTGCCTGTTATATAGACATTTGCGTTAGATTACATAGGATTCCAAAGTCCTGCAGTTCTATTTTGTTTTCAGGGACGTATAAATTTCTGTTTGTCTAAGAACTCATAACGAAAATTATAAAATAATTGCTAAGCATGCTCTCGAGTTTGAGGAACAGAAAAAGAGCTTTGAAAATATATATCGGTATAGATATGCATAAATATTTTTAGACTCGTTAAAGCCTTAAAATTTTGTATAAATACTTTGGCATTGACCTGGAAAATATCTTTATGTTAGAATTGTTTTCCTCAAACAAATAAAAACCAAAAGAAAAAATAGTTCCATATTTTTCAGTGCTTTGAATAATTTCAATAATTTTCTTTGCTCTCAGTAGACAATGGTAAACCTGCGACTGTGCTTTTGTCATATTGAAAACCCAGAGTTTAGAAGGGCCCAATTAAGTATAATATAACCAACTACCAAAACTTTTGCCTAAAAAGGTAAAAAAATCGAGCACAGTGTAAATGGTCAACTAACCGAGTGTATGTTAGTATTTGAAGCATAGTCGTGGAGCGCAGGCGGAAGACGGTATAGGTACTAATATCTTATACAACCAAATTTTCAATCAATTAAAAAAAAACAATTATTTGATATAGCGTAACAGAAATACGCGCATAGAGGCTCGGGCGTACGTATGACTTTGATTGGAGACATTTTGGCACAGAACTAAATAATTATTTATAATTTTTTACGTTACCCAAAATAACTGGCGGCCGCTGTAGCCGAATGTGTTGGCGTGAAACTACCAACTAAACTAACAGCGATAGCCCCTCGGCAGGCAATGGCAAACCTCCGAGTGTATTTCTGTCATGAAAAAGGAATTGATAAAAATTTATCTGCCATTTGGTAGTGGCCAACAATTTGTGGAAAAGATCAACACGCATACGAAAAATAAAAGAAGTAGCTCGGTCACCCGAAAAGGGTGTAAGTGCCATATATATACATATTTAAAATAACTAAAAGCAAATGTAAAATCGCAAGGCTTGAAACTCTTATAATACTATAAGTGGAGAGGCGTGGGGAATCTTGGTTGGTTGGTTGGTTGGTTAAAGTGGTGATTCTTCCAGAATTCAACTAGCGCTTCCGCACCATTTTGTTGCCACATCCTCGTTACCAAATTGTTTAACAGTTATTTACAGCAAGACTAGATCCAGTCTGTGCAGTTTAGGAACCTTATTAGGTTGTTGATGTCTAAGCCAGACAGTTGCTGACTCTCGAACAGCAGTTTGCTCAGGGTTAATAGGGCAGGGCATTCACAGAGGAAATGGAAGATTGTTTTCTTTTTCTCCGGTTGCTTACAACTATGACAGTATGTGTTGTGAGGGATGCACATTTTGGCTGCTTGTTCTCCGATAGATTAAAAGCCAGTTATGACTGCCGTTAGTCTCCAGGCATCCCGTCGTTTCATTCTTATTAATGCCGACGATTGCTTGAGGTTGTAGGTGGGCCATAACGTTCTACTAATTTTGCATTTCGTCTGGACTTTCCACCTACAGTCCGCTATTCGGAGGTATTTTTGGGAAATTGTACTCTTGACTGCACCTAATGGTGTGAATACCGATTCTGGAAGAGCCTTATTCATGGCAGATCCCCCTCTTGCCAGTTCATCTGCTTTTTCGTTACCTTCAATGTTCCGATGTCCCGGGACCCAGATTAGGGTAACTTTATGGTTTTCACTCAAGATGGTGAGGCTATTCCTGCTTTGTTCCACCACTTTAGAGGTTGTAGTAGCCGAACCCAGTGCCTGGATTGCAGCTTGGCTATCCGAGAGAATAGCGATATTACCCTTAAAAGAGAAATCTGCGATTAGTAGCCTACAGGCTTCCCCAATTGCCAGTACTTCCGCCTGGAAGACACTGCTGGTATTAGGGAGACGCACAGATTTCTCAATTTTAAGTCTGTGGGAATATATACCAGCTCCAACACCGCAGCCCATTTTACTTCTATCCGTATAGACTGTAGTATCGAAGTTGTTTAGAGAGAATCCCTTATTCCTTTCTTCCTTAGATGGAAAGAATGGGGAATCTTAAAAGGCAATGATTTTTATTTGCGCAGCACTGATGGAGGAAAGTATGCCCCCCGAACGGCACATAACTTTTTTTGTGAGAAGTTTTAATTGCAAAAATCTTTTCGATTGATGATGTCGATTGTCGGCCGAACCAAGAATATGTACACCATGCCTATCACTCGCTCAGGCGAAATGTGAAATGTTAGAATTGAGATCAAATAGCTAAGAAAGTATATACCTATGTAGAATAAAATAAAAAAAAAATTGTATGCCAGCCAGATTAGGAGAAACATAGTTTTTTCGATTGAGTTGTCAAAACTTAAAAATTTGAACTAAAAGTTTCATTTTTATAGAACATTTCAAGTATTCGTTCCGGAAATACCCTACTCTTTCTTTTCTTACTTCTTATTCTATTCTCCAGTAAGGCTTGGCGTCTAGTCGCACTTTTATATTCCACTTCATAAAGCAGTTTTTTGCATATTGATACGGTTCAGAGTAAGCAACACTGATTCCTATTTCTTTTAAATTTAAAAAAGTATTTTTCTTAATTTTTTTCATACAACACTCATACTTTTCATATAATCTACATACATATACAATACACATACGTACATCCAGTCATACTGAACTCCTCTCCAGCAGTCGCCAAATATGTTATGCTTCACTTGAGCGAAATTTCACATTCAACTAAATTATAGCAAACTGAAATATTTTTGATTACTTTTATGCAAAATGTTGTTGCATGAAATGTGAATTTGAATTTGAATTTGAATTTTTTCATTATTTATGCATTGAATTTTTTGAACGCCTCCTGCACATGCACGTAGCCTGGCGCCCTCCTTCGGCTGCACATATTTTGTTTCGAACAATTTTCAATTGTGCGGTGAATAATTTTGATAGCCAGTGCAGATAATCAGACGCCATCGCAGTCAGCTCATTACTTGAAGGCATTTGGTAGTTGTGTGTGATGGAGGAGGGTGGAGAAGAGCGAGTTGCTTAACACTTCACCTAGTTTTGCTTCAGAAGTGCATTCACAGCGTCATTGTCTTCGCTTCCGCCAGGACGAGTCACTTTCGTTGTGTTGCCATTTTTGGAACAATGAACTGCTTCGTGCTTCATGCTTGCATGTGTGTGCGTGTGTATGTTAGATGTTTCTCACTATCGACGCTACATTTCGTACGTTCGTGCCATTATTCGCTTTAGTCTTTTATTCATTTATGCGCGCTCACTTTATAAAAATAATAGAATTGATGAAAAACAGGAAGTTAGATTTTCCCGCCGTTATTTACAAGGAAAGTGGAGTTCAGTTCCATTGAAACGAGTTGAGCTGAGTCGAGTTGAGTTGAAACTGGCTACCAAACTTAAGGAGCAGCATAAGCAACAACAACAACAATAAATGTCATACCGGTTGCTTTGTTATAGTTTCAATTTTTTTCCATTTCCTTCATTTTACTATTTTGCCATTGTTCATTTTTCTATTTTCCCCTCCGCGCCCTTTCAAAGCCACTTATTTCACTTTTGTTATTCACTGCTTTGCGATTTTTTAGCTATTGTTTCGCCATTGTAGTTGTTGTAATAGAACACTTGAGTGACAATAAGCCAAACAGTGTGGAGGGCATCGCAGGTGCGCGGGATGCGGCTGATAGCAACAACCGTACTGTGACGGCATTCGGTTAAAGAAAAAGAAAAGGTAAAAGAAGTAGGCGAAGAAGAAGAAAAAGTGAATAAAGAAGAGGAAAACAATGGAAGTTGGGTTCGCGTCAAAAACAAAGGAGGCACTTCGCGTGCTGCCGCCACCAGCTAACGGTAGGTAATCACGACGGCACAGCGGGTGACCAGAGCATAAAAGCTTGCTTAGGCAGACGCGAGAGGCAACAGGAAGTAAGTGAGTTTGCGACATAAATAAGTTTCATTCTGATTGAAAGCGACTCAAAGTGGAAGACTTGTGCTTTTTGCATACTGGCTCTTACTTGCTTTCCTACAAACAGTTTTCTGCTTATTATTGTTGTGCTATTGTTACTGTTATTTCGGCTATTTTCCTTTTGCTTTTGTTTAGTTGCATAGCGATTGCTTTTAGTTATTTACCATCGCCGTGGGTGTTCCCAAATGTTGTTTACCTACCTCGGAATTGTTTTGTTGTTCGTGGAATAGCAAAATACAAAGCGTACATGCAAAGTCCTGTGAGTGGATGACTACCTATACATAGACGGAATGACATAGTTTTGGGCTATTTAGCCATTAAAGCTAAGCAGTGAATCCATGGCACGAACAAGAATCAGCTACATTTTAATCGTTTGAGCGGACGAATTAAATGAAAGCCAGGAGAAAGAAGTACATGTCGAACTAGTTGCAGTACACCCTTCCACTCAACCGCTCATCCCTTTTCGCCCTCTGCCATTCGCATATTGACAATTAACAGGTACGTGCCGCCGCTTACTGTGCATTCAGATTTTATGAGCGTGTTCCGCATACGCCATGTCGCACGCAATGGGAGGAGAACTCGGTTTGCATTTGGATTGTAGAATAAATGCGGCAGAGATTACTATCTTCGGAATGGATTATTGCCGACACAGCTATGTAAGCTTAAAATTAAGTGATAAAGCTGCAGCTAAAACCCAAAATACTGCAACCAACTGAGCCACAGAGCGCGCACACACACACCCACACTAATTCACATATGCGTCGGCATTGATGCCAACCAGACTAGAGAAAGCCATTGCTTTAAAGCCCATTAATTTTTATTTTCATAATTTACAGTGGCCATGTTTGTGGCGCAAATGTGTGCGTCTGAAAATCCTTATAAATAAATTGCAAATTCAAAAACAACAATGCGTGTAGTCAAATGCAATAGTAAAACCCACACCTATTGCGAAATACACTGGACAAAATTTGAATGCGAGCGGTCTGTGCGTACATTATTACGAGGGGCCTTCAAAAAGTCCCCGGAACTTTCATGAGATGGCGCTGGTTAAGAGAACGCCCAGTTTTTCTCACAACACGCGCTGATGGTTCATAAAACTGAAACCTCTTGCAAGTATGCGCACCACTCAGTATCTTATGTTTATTTCCGATGTCACCAGTGACTGTCCAGCACTACGTCAGCAGATACGTTTCAATGCACCGTTTCTATTGGAGCTGTGGAATATAATTCTCCTTTTTCTTCATTGGCACGACAACCGCTTAAGCGATTTTGGCCGAGTTTAGCATTGGCTTGCTTTGCTTTATTTCTCATGCTAACTGGCGCCAGAGGACTCTACTACTTAATTGCCTACTTAGTCCAAAGTAGCGCTTGTTGGTAAGATAATTAAATGTGATTGTTATTATTATTTTGCACTGATTACTAAAAACTAGAAAAGCAAAACTAAAGCAGGGAAACTAAAAACTAGCAAAATAAATCTTAGTTTTGTCAGACCAAGATCTCGGTTTGCATCTGGGGGTATTCCCTATTATTTAAAAGAACCTAACTAACATTAAGAACTTTTTGTAAATTTATTCTGTATGATTTTGTGCTCATGAACTTACTGAAAAAATTAAAAATTTAATGAAATTTATCGCTAGTGGTTTTTTTACTTCTACACTTAAGATCATGGGTCAGGGGCAACGGTTCAACTCAAGTTAGGAAGTCATCGCCCAAACAGGTAGCTCATTTCGAAGCCCATTTTGAGAAGCTTCCGAAATCTTACTTTTTAGACGGCTCAAAGTTCCAGAAATGCTTAGAAAAGAGCATACAGCTAAAAGCAGATTATTAAAATATTAAATAAAAAAAATATTATTTATTTCTGAAATAATTCGGCATTCCAACGTTTTCTAAGGATTTATTTAACGATCCTCATATTGTCGAACATATTTGCCCGAATGCCCTCATAAATTAATATTTGGCACACCAGCATGTGATTCTATGTAGAATCGATTCTCACTGTAGACATGAAATATTAAAATTAGCTATAGAAAAAGCAGTAACGACAACCCTCCGGGAGTATTTCACCCATCAAAAGGCTACTCATGACAACCGTCTGCAATTCGGTGGCAACATGCAGTTGTGAATCTCTTGATTTGTTGGATAAAATTAAGACTATATCACTTCTGTCATGCCATTATCATTATGTACCTACGAGCCATAGAGGCTTGAGGCGTTTGTGAGGCTGTACCATACGTTGCAGATCACAATGATTATTCGGCAAACAGTGCCATCAATATGCAAATCAAATCAATTGCATGTGGCAGCAGTTGCCCTGAGTGGATCGCAATGCTAAGATTTAGCATTTTATTTTATTGCAAAGTGGACTTCGGGGTTAGATGGAATAAACTATTTGAGTTGTTTACTGGTTTTCATTTCCCTATGCTTTAATTCCTTGTCAATAAATTTGTTTTATTTTTTTATTGTTGAAAATATACAGTTTCGAATTTCAACAGTGTATATCCTCACGCTTTGTATGTGTGTACGTGTGTTTGTGTGCATGCGTATGCATGTTCACTTCAGTGTAACTTGCAGTGGCACAATTCGCTTGTGTGGGTTATCATAATGGCGGCAAAAACAATAATAATAACAGTTTGTGTCTGTGCAATTGAACTTTTTATGCCACTCTTCTTCTACTTCCTTTTCGCACAGACAGAAGGTGGCTGGAGAAGGTCGCACTGTTGTGGCATGAAATGCGCCATATTAGGAAATGCTATATGTTCAACTAACTCCAACCAATGTGGCAACACCAGGGCAGTGCACAGCAACAACATGCCACATGGGCGATGAGGGCGTGAGAATGTCGGAAAAATAGCATTTTATTGTGTCAGTTGCTTACGATAGCAAATAAATTGCATTATTTTATTTACATTCATAGCTGCAGTGCTACATGAAAACGCCCACATCCATGCGAACGCTTTTCATAGTGCTAATGCCACTTACACATATATTCAGACGTGTGTGTGTGTGTGTGTGCGATTGTTTGTGGCTAATGGCATCGGATGAAGCGAAATCTAATTCGCGTTTGCGCCAATGGATATAGGCGCACTCACACTCACACTCCGTTCACACACACACGAATGCATACAGGTATAATCTGTTGTCCTTCGGTGCTGTGTGTCGGCGAGGTTTGTGTGTGGCATGCCCGCAGGTGCCATGCGAATGCGACGGAAGCACCTCCATACACCTGTGTCAGTGTGTAAAGGCGCATACAAATACACGCGTGCAGGAATAAATGGACAAGGGCTCGCTCACTCACACGAAAGCCACTTGATTCGCTTTTAATCTACTTTGCAATTATTTAAATTTGATGTGTGCACACATTTCCATTTCTATTTCTATTTCTATTTTTCATTTCAATTTTCACTCATATTGGTTTTGTTGTTGCTGGCGTTTTAAATATTTGCTCCTTGCATTAGCATTTGCATTTTATTTTTATTCGACTGCAAGCAAACAACAATGGCACCTACCACTCACACATCCACACCCACGCACACTCACACGTACTCATATTAGCGAGTGCGGCCCCAGCTGACGCGTCAGCGTTGCTTCTACTTCGGCGTTTTGTTTATTTGCATGTTTATGCAACCGCCACCGCCACCGCCGCCCCCAAACTCCACCATGTGGAGGTATGTAAAGGGCACTGCCTCTAGCGGCTAGCCCGCCGCGCATCCGTCCACCTAACAGCTCTTGGTGGCACTTTTGCGAGCATATTTCGTAACAAATGCGATTTTATGCACTTCGTTTTTTTTACTTTTCATTGACGGCGGAGCGCTGCGTTTCGTTTTTTAGCAGTTGTGCTGTGCTCGTATATGCCGCAGTGTGCTGGTGTATGCGGCGCACTCAAAGTGCCGGAATTATGCACTTTTATAGTGATGATTTGGCGTTTTTACACTGCATACAAATATAAAAAAATAAGCTTTTTCATTTCTCTAAATGGCTTTCAAACGCTGCTTTCCGCCGCTAAGCTAAAAAGTGCTGGTAATGTATTATTTCTAGTTTCGCAAATTTCCATTTTATTAGTATCTATTATTTTTTTATATCAGCAGAGATTAATGCCCATTTTGTAGTGAATTGTGGAACGGAGAGTTTTGTGTGGCATTCGATTACCAACGGACATAAAAAATATTTTACTTCGTCTATGAACCGAAATAGCTGCGGTATGGCAGCCATAGGTGGAACAAAAATTGCGAATTGAGTTATGTGAATGCGTAAACAGTTGCAAATCGATGTAAACAGATTTGTGAAGAATTTTTATTTTAGCACAAATATCAGAATTTCGCAAACGAAGCCTTCAGTAAGTCATTTATGACTTTGTTTTAGTTGAAAATTGCATGAATGAGGAACCAATTACCTATAATAAAATCCATATATACACACACATACACACTCACATACATAACACCAGGGCATGAATATTTTCCTTTTGCATTCTTTTAGTCTATTCCAGCACTTGAAGGCATAGGTTTGTGGATTCATATTTCGATATTTTACCAAAAGCCAAAAATACACAATTTTACATTTCTTCATCATTGTGCAGAAACTTTCTTGAGATGTCGGCTTTGCACGTACAGTCGTGGACATTGAAATCAGGACACTCATGCAATTTTTCTTGTATTTTTCCGTACTTGAAACCTGTGTCGAAATTAGGTTTAAGAATGGATTTAAAATAATATGAAATTAAAAAAAAATAAATATTTATATGTACAGTCTATCTAATGGAAGCGCGACCGGCGCATATCAAGCTTATAGTTCCTTTATAAAAAATTTGGAAATACTGCTAAATAGGAAATTTAGAGAAATTTAGAAATCGCACGTTGTTTTCAGAAAAGGAGTTCCGCACATGAAAAACGATTTGAAGCTGCGTTCCTATGTGCACACCCTATAGGTTCAAAAATGTTACGCCTATTTGTAGCAAAATATTTGAAGAAGTCAAAGACGTTCATAAATGAATGGGTGCAGCGGTATGCCGAAACTAAAAACGTTGTCGACTTTCCCGGACGAGACCCAGAAACAAATACCTCTCCAAAACATAATAAGAAGATCATTGATTTGTTTGTAAAGCAGTCGTTGCGTGGAGCTGAATTATTTTTATTAAAAAGTAGTGTTAATATATCCGAAGACATGATTTGAGGATGTCTACGTGCAGAAGACCTTAAATTCCGTAGCGCATAGGGAAAATCGCTGCTCTCCTTATATCACATTGAAAAAAGACTTGCACGAACTGAGACAATTTCGGAATTGGGAAAACGTAGTATTCATGGATGAGTCTTTCTTTTGGGCGATACATCAGTCTTGGTGTTCTGCTGATAATCGAAAACTTCAACAAACTGTTAAGCCATCCAGTTATTTGTGTTTGCAGCCAATTCTTGAATGCAGTTTGGCCGTTTATTTGTATATACCACCAATTTTAATACCATAAGTCATTATTACCATCAGCTGCGAAGATATTTGGAAGAACTTGCCAACCTTGGATTTTACAAGAAGAGAACGGTTCCAAGTATCGAAGCCGAAGGTGCGTAGAGTGGACAGGAAAATGGGATTGATTTGTTCAATTGGCCCAGTCGGCTGATTCCAACCCCATTGAAAATGTTTGAGTTAAAGGAAAGGAAAACAAATATGGACGCTCAAGTAGCAATCACATCACAAAATTGATTGATTTGAAGCCGATAACCTCCACAACTGGCGCAGAATTAACACAAAGTATGTGAAGCCGTTCTAGCTAATGGTGATTGTACATTTTATTGAATATATTGCGTATAACAAATATTATAAGTCCATACAATGCAATTTGTTAGAATCGAATCGGTCAAACAGTTTCCAAGTTATGGCGGTCACGCTTCCATCAGGGAGACTTCATATCTGCAGCATTTAAATTGCGAAATTATAACTTATTTATTAAAACAGTTTTTAAGATTTTTGTTAGCCTCAATTAGTGGATTTTTACGTCTGTATTTTTGCTCTATGGAAGTCTAAATTTAGTTTACTAATCTAACTTTAGCACTAACTACATAAAGAGTGCAGCTTACGAAAGCTCAAAATTTTATTTTGTCCACCTCTTTTTCGTTTTTTACGGTTCAACATTTTTCCACCTTTTTCACGACTTACCAATCAAATAATGGCGGTAACAAAGGTATGTGGCAATTAAAAAAAGTCTAAGCTTTCTAAATTTTGTCAAAAATCAATTGCAATCGATCGCTGCACAAGTGTCGGGATTTCGGTGTCCGCGACTGTGATTTGATTGTTAGGCTGGAAATTTCACGTCTACTAAATTTTTCCTGGACACATTTCACACTAGACGAAAGAGGCGAGTTTAAATGCATTGGTTCATTACACCTGTGCTCACTATAATAGGAGCGCGACATATTGCAAAGTTTTGACTATTTATTGAATTTGGTAGTAGTAGTTTATACCAAAAAGAAAACCATATAATTAATAGTTCCAAACTTTGCACAAAATTCAAAAAGACTCAATAAATTTGTATCGAAATTTCTCACTTTTTTATATTGAATTCTGGTATAATAAATTGTAACTGGGGTTGATTTTGGGCAATTTTTCTTTTGTGCATTTCTCCATTTAAACAATTTTCGACCCCTCGTTTATGGAAGAAAATGCACAATAACGTCAATGAAAAAAACTATGAAATATCGATGCGTATTTCGACCCATTTTAAACTGACCCAATATTTTCCCAAAATTTAATGGGCTACCAAACTGTCTACTCCAAATATTTCTAAAAGCTCTTTTCAAATACTTTAAAATTTTGCAGAAATATTTTTATTTTTAAAATTATGTACAAAGTTTAAAACTTGCAGTTGCTTGATTTTTGTTGTAGTACGAACTGTTTTTGCTGCAGTACACAAAAGGAAAAAAAATCCATAAAAATTAAATAAACTCTGCAATACGGCGCTTCTACTATTGCGAACACTGCCGTATGAATAAAAACATTTCTTTTCAGCAGATTATCCGGCCCCACAGAAAATGTTGGGGCAGTTCACAGTTACTTAAGCGCAAACAGTCTGTCATCACGGCATTTGCCGACTACCATGGCAACACAACAACAAAATTTATACACTTGCCAGACCATTTGCACTGTGAATCGCTTTATTGTATTTAGTGCTTCCATTGACACGAGTATCGACATTTTGAACTTGACTGAATATAAGAATAGAATTCACTTCATGCAGTAAAGTCGTTTAGTGTCAGAGTTGTTACCCTTCTTCCTCTCTTTATATTGACATGGCTACATTTTTGTAAATTTATTGTTAATTGTACAGCAAATTTCCAACGCTTTAGTCATTTGCATCGAAATCTACAAACAGTTACTTATTTTGGTTTATGAGCCTACGGAGCCTATGCGACGTCTGCGTCATAACACCCTGTCCAATTTGCCTGAATACACGCATATGTTTGGAAATATGTGCATAAGTGAAACCATTTGTATTTGTTTTAATAACTAATTATTTTGCTAGTATTTTTATAAATTTACTTCTAGATTCGTTGCTTTTTTACAAATGCCCGTTGTGACGTGAAACTTATCGTAAGCTTTATTTTGGTCTTAACTTAAAATGAGATTTGTGTTTTTCTAAAGCTGTGAAAATGCACGAAAATAAAAACTCGTTTTGACGAAAAAGAAAAGGAAGAACTAACAAATTAAATACTTTTTAAATTATAAGATTTTCAGTTTTTTTCTCAATTTTTAATATTTTTTTTTGTTGTTGTGTAGCAAATGGTAGCTACTACGTTTTCGTGTGGGGATGTTGGATTTGGTCGTGGGTTGCATGACTTGTGGTTGTATGTGTGTGGGTATGGGAGTGTGCGTGTAGGGGTGGTGGTGATAAACAAATGATTTTTAGACGCAGACAATTGGGAAAGTGAAGGGTTTCGTGGTTATTTGTTGTTTTTTATTGTTTAATTACTTTGGAATTTGTTTTTTGCTGTTTTTTTATTGATTTTACAATCAAATTTGTTTGGTTTTTATTATTTGTGTTATTTTATTTAAAGTATTATTAATTTATATTAACATGTAAGGAAATTCGTTTCGGGGTTAGGCTGTGGCACATACATATAAGGGCTTTGGATAGTTTGCTTTCACATTTATCTCTGTTGTAAGACTTTTTGAACTAAAATTTTACGCATTTTCTGTTTTGTTTCGTTTTTCTAACTTTCCTTTGAGTTTTTTTATATTTGATATATTCTGTTGTACGTTCACTGAGAAAGTGTAAAAAAATTGTACCCTAAAAACTGAAGAAAAATTTACAAAAACTTTAAAGGTGATTTCAATTTTGTTATGTGGTAAAAAGCACGAAAATTAAGTAAAAAGTGTAAGAACAAATATTTTGTATAAAAAATTTTAAATTTAAACTTGGGAATGAACCAGATAAAATTAGTTTCTCAAGATAGTTCCACTTCAGCGCCAAGAGTTCCCAAACTACATTTCAGCTATCTGGCGGAGGCAATTTTTACGCTGCGACTTTAAAAAAATTATTGCGAAATATTAAAAAAAATATATATATTTTTTCTTTAAAAGGATTTGAAAATTAACTACTGCCAGTCTGGGTTTGTAATTTAAGTAGAAGTTTTTTTAATGTTTTTTTTTTATCTATTGCAAACGTAGAGGTTGCAGTAACATCTCGTTTATGGCGATGTTTGCACAAAATTATTTTTATGGGTGTCCTTGGAAAAGTGGCGCAATCAGAGCAAGCAAAGATTGGCGTAAAGTTTCCATTTCCTTAAATAAGATTTTACTTCTTTCTCGCATTTTATATGCAACCGACAGTTCAGCCACACTACGAAGAAATCCTTAAGTTTATAGGCCAAATCAAAAATTAATTCTGTATATTTTCGATAGTTAAGGTGTCATGAAATAATGGGCAGCCAGTCATTTAAATATTTGTATTACAATATGGATGAATTTTGCCATTTGATATCCAGTTAAGAAAACTTTTATTTTCAGTAAAACCGAAGAAGTTGAAGTAAAACCGCAAGTTAGTCGTGCCAACAAGTGCAGGTTCTTCTGGCAAAAATTTTAGAGCGGAACTATCTTAAAAAAATTATTTTACCTTAGAACAAACTCCAAACTATGAAGAATGCCATAAGTTTCTACTTTTATACAAAAAAAGGACGAGGTTCAAAAATTATGTATATTTTTATAAAGGAAAATAAATTACGAGTTGGACGACGTGAGTTGAATAAATTTCGTGAACTTTTTTGTTGTTGTAATTTGATAATATGTACATTTCAGGCATAGTAGTTTACTGCATAATGAGTGTATGAATATAGGAAAAAAGTAAATAAATGGAACAACAATACCGGAGCACACAGCAGCCAAGGAGCTGCTTCGGCTTCAGCCAGCAAACACTGCACTCCTTAGCCACTTTGCTCCACCGAATGATATTCGATTGGTTGACAAAATGTGGTTAATTGATGTTAGTGAAGCTTAATGATGCTCAAAACAAAGAAACCCAAAAACAAAGTAAGAAAGTACAAAAAATATAACTAATAACTGAACCACAATTCGAATTGAATTAACAGAATACACATAGACACGTACACATACAACAAACAACTCTAATCTATAATAATAATAATAGATAATAATTGTAATAGTAGATAATAACAGTCACAATACCAACTGTGGAATATTGAAATATCGCATTTAGTTGCATAGTTAACGTCTAAGAATGAAGGCATTCGTCCGCGAATTACACACACACATAGAGAATCAAAAATGTTTATTTACAATTTGCTGCTTCCAGCGTTTTTGTGTTCTTTTCTGTGTGTTAGTTAATTTTTATTTTTTTTTTTTTTTTTTTTTTGTTTTGTAACAGAAGAGCGCAATCAAATTAAATTCAATACATATGTATGTATTATATATGTATGTTTCTGCAGAATATCGAATATCTTGAATTTTGAAATATGTAATTGGAGCAAAGTTCGTCAAAGCAACACAAAATATTTAAAAAGCTGCTAACTTTTTTGCAATTTTTCGGGTTGTTTTGGTTTTCTGTTCTTTGGAAACGAAGTACAATTACGAAATGAAAATAAAAAGTGTTGATGCTGTTGGCGGTTTTGTATTTCCCGTGTAAGTTTTGGACGCAGTGCCGATTTCCCAGACAGGCGCAAGTGTCAACTTACCAAGGCGTGAATGAGCTCCAGAAGAGACTTTTCGGATGAATTTTCATAAATCACAATTCGAGTGTTTGTTGGTTAATGGATGGAGCGGCGGTTTTTCAGTCAATCGTTGAATTTTGTTAATTTTTTATGATTTTCGCATACACAAATGCGCGGTGGTATTTTTTTTTTTTTTTTTTTGGTTTTTTCCGTATTTTGTTTTTTTGGGTTTTGGTTTTGTGTTTAATATTTTCGCATTTCGTGCCGAGCAGCCGTAAAGCGACAAAAGGGTACACAGACATGTATACAATAAAAAAGACAGGACAAAAATCGAAAACAAAAAGAGACAAAGAGACAAAATATAGATATTTAGAATATTTAGTTTTTGCTTTTCAATATTTCATCTGCTTTGCGTGATATTATTTTAGTTATTGTAGGTTTTCATATTCCCCTGTATAGTCTATCACCAAGTGCGGTGACACATCTTCACCCACAATGAACTTTCAAAAACTTAAATATTTGCGAGCAAACCAACAAACGAAACAAAATTGAAAATTTTAAACACTCAGATACTTCGAACGAAAAATTGAAAATGAAAATTTACATTTGACAAATACACATAAGGGCAATGACGGACTGTCGCACTGGCACGCAATGTCTTCTCATTCGGCGTTTAGTAGTTCTTATCTTTAAATGCCTTGAGAGTTTTTCAATTTCAACAGAATTTTTCGAGACTTGGTTTATTGGTTAGTATTTTGTTAATAGAATTCATAAGAAAAATCTCATTCTTATACAATATTCATATAAAAATCAACATTGAACGCAAACATAAGAACTCATAACTTGGACACGCACATTTAAAGTAACGAAATCGAACAGAAACATAAACGAAAAAACAGAACGAAAAAAAAAGAAAAATAATAGTAATAATTGTGAATTTATTGGGGCTTACAAAAGTGAAAGCAAAGTTCTTAACAAAAACAAAAACAAATGTATGCGATACAAAAATGCCTTAGTTACACTTCAAAGCTGCTAAAACGTCAATTCAAAAATAACTGTATTTTTTCATTTTGTGTGTTTTGCTATTTGTATTTTATGCTGGAAACTCATTTTTGCTGTTTGCCATATTTTTTGAATTTAATTTTATTAAAAACTAAGCACTGGCTTAAAAGGATACTAAACATTTTCGCTTTTCACAAAATATACCACCATAGATATTTACGATCTTACTTGAATAGCTTACAGGTAAATACATACGCATGTATGTTTGTATTACATTTACATATAGATTTGGATTAGATGAAAACGAAACATAAATAAATAACAACAACAAAAAAGTACACTCTTTGCAACGGTAGCAGAACTTTCTGCCGCCTACTGTTCAGCACTTCCTCGAAACAATGGAAGTTTCTAAGAACTAAAATTCATTTCGGATGAATAATTAACTAAAGCAACATTGAAGACTTCTAGCTTTGTCTGCGAACTTAAAACGAAATACCACCACAAAGAAAACCAACTTAGGAAAAAGCAAATTAAAAGTAAATTACATCTGCTACTGCCTGGGGTTGCTCTAATTAAATACCTAAAATATAAACACTAAGGGGTTGCTCATTAAGGCTGCGCTATCTCGGGATTGCCATATCGGCCATTTGAGAGACTCTATTGGACAGCTTTATTTATAAGTTCCCAACTGTCTCGAGATGAGTTTGAAAAATCTGCGGTTGGTTAGTTGGAAAGCTCAGGAAATAATGAGAAGCTAATAAATGCCGCAGTTGTTCTTGATTGGTTACTTCTTCCACAAATGGAGGGATCTTATGTGAAACTTTTCATCAGGCAGAAATACGTTCTAAGATGTAGCACTGCTTGCCAAGGGGTGGGCGCTGTTAGACAAATTTTTTTTAATATTTTCACTTCTTCTCGCCACAGTGGCATGCGAATGTGAGACAACCACAAACGAAAAAGCGACGAACATTTGCTACGCCTGAAACAACGTTCGGAGCAAGAGCGTAGAAGAAATTATATACCAACGCCTCAAAAAGAAACAAAAAAATTACCTAAATTTGGGGCTTTAGGCTATAAATAGGACTCGTTATAAAAACAGACATTTTTCGTTCCATAAGAATATCATTGAATTGTTTTCCGAAGTGTATTTCTTTAAAGGCACAGCAGGCGAGAAATATAAGCAAATGCGGTTTTAGTAACACAACCTGAAAGTGGCACATTTTTACGAAATATTTAGTTGACGCGGAAGCTGGACATTCGTCAACACATATTTTAAACTTAGCGAAAATTTAGTGGATTGAGAACTCAACTCCTACAACATAACGGACCACTAAAAATTAATTCGAAAACGGAAAAGTCAAATTAAACTCTTTGAACAAACAAATCTTGAATACGAAACTACAAAAGATGCTTGAAATGGTTACAGTATCATTTTGCTAAATCCTAACGATTTCATAAATTTATATTAAAAATACATACACATAAATATTTGCTGGATGTAGTTGTAGTAGTTTGCCGGATATATCTTAGAGAAAACTATTAAATTCGGAACGCGCTATCGCCAAATCTCCAATAAATAATAATGCGCTTAAAAGTAGGCAACGGCAAAGCTAATATCTCTGCGAGTAATTTTGATACAACAATAGAATTTCCAAACCTTATGGAGATTTGGCTAGCGCGACGTTTAAAAATATTCTGATAGCCCCGAAAGTATGCAACATATCTTACTGCAACTTCTGGGTACGGAGAACTGCTCTCTCACTACTGCGTAAACGGCTGGAGTTTTGAAAAAAAATTCATTATTATCTTAAACTGCGCTCAATGTAATATATTTTCTTTTTCCAAAATCTTTATTATTTTGGTTTTGTTTCGGTATAAGGTTATGTTTTTCGTGACGTTTAACAGGGTGAGACGAACACAAGGAGGTAAACACTAGACAACACACATACTCAATGAAGTGCTATCATTATTTCGCTTTGGAGTTTTTTTTTTGTTTTTTTTGCATTTTTCCTTTTAGAAATAACAAAAAAAAAAATGCGAATGTAATTTAACAAATAAAAGCTATAAACAAAAACAAAGTTAGAACAGAAATTATTCGTGTTTGAAATCGGTAATCCTACAATAGGCAAGAAAAGAAAAAGCTCAAATAAAAGCTTACTTTTACATTTACTTTATTTGTTGTTTTTTTTTTTTGTATTTTGTTTTTTTTGGAAACGTGTTGCTCTGTATTGAAAATAAAATATAATTCAAAATGTTTTTCAAATAGAAAATCGAAAGCAATTGGCAAGTAAAACGAACGCAGTAAAGCGAAAAAAAATTGTAATCAAAATATGTAAAAAATTGAAAAACATATCCTTCGGATAGTAAAAAATTTCTTTTTTTTTATTTTTCCAACGCATAAAATGATAGACTCATTGAGGGGAGTGGGTGAAGGATTGTGGGAATGTGAGCTTGGGTTTTGAATATTTTTTTTTTTTCATTGAATGTGTTTCAACTAAAACTTAAAACATTTGCGAAATAGCCTTTCGGTACCATTTTCCAACTCGTAGGGTCCAGGCTAATTCACAAAATGGAAATTTAATTGAACGAGAAACAGAAAAGTTAAATGAACACTTGTACGTAATATGTAATTGAAATTCAAATATGAAAATTTTATTTATGCGAAGTGGATTTGAGCTTTTTCTCTTCATTGCGCCATAATTATTTCATTATTTTCACACACATCTTAAATATTCGCAAATTAAGAATATCTCTAAATTCAAATAAATATATTTTTTAATTCCCGCTCGCAACTAAGTAAAGCCTTTGGGGTGCAACCGTAAACTAGGTCTTATGCTAGTGATAAAATTGTATTTGTAATTTGGAAATTAGATAGATTTAATTATTTTGTAAGCATTCCCTGACTACAAAGTTCTTAAAAGCTAAGCGAGAAAAAGTCTACAGCCTAACTAGTTGGGTGTTGGTAATGTAAGTGTGTATGTGTGAACGGCAGTACTCACTTTTCGCTGTACTCGTCCATGTGTGCGTACGACTGCACCGAGTTCTCTTCAATCAGAAACTTGACACGTTGATAGAAGGATGCGGTCACCGAGGGTGGCTGCTTGCGCAGGAGCACCTCCACTGGATCGTTGGAGGACAGGCACATGATGTGTTCCGCACAAGCAGGATGCGAGCAACATTCGCTGTCCGAGCAATCAGTCATACCGTCTGAAAAGAGAAAAATCAACAGCAATGAGCGACAGGTGAGAAGCGGTGATAAGTGTAGCTTTAAAAAAGGAAATGCCGATCAATCAACTTAATTGACACTTGCAACGGAGGTTGGTTCGATTGGATCAGTAACACAAAAACTAGAGATGGCGTGAGAGGGACTGCAAGCTGAAATTCATAAATCGCGACTAATGAGCCTTGCTTTAGATGTCTGCCAGCATCAGGCGCAATACTTCGCATCCGTAATCGGAGGTCTGCAAATTAGCATCAACATAAAGGCACTCCACCTTTCGCCCGATCTGGAGCTTATTTGTGAAAATATTCTGCCTGTACGGCATATGAGCCAATTTGCTGTAATTCTCCCAATTTCCGTTTTGCATTCCTGCGCTTTGTGTTGCTCGCTTCGTTTTTCTAGCCAAGAATAAATTGAAATTTAACCCCTTTTAACACATTTCAGTCGCCACTTCGCTTGCAAGTGTGTGCGTGCCTACTTCACAAATAAAACATGCTTCACCTATAAACGAGGATATGCATGTATGTGTGACCATGTCTTTTCAGTCCTTTCATTGTTTCACAAGGCTGCAACATATTGCTACCTCATATTGTCACAGTCGTCAAAACAAACACACACCCACTTACACACGCGGAATGCTTCTTGGTGCGAGCAGAGTTGCAGATATGCGGGTTTGAGGCATTACTCGGTTGGCAGGTGAGCCTTCGGCTGGCGTGCATTCTTTGATCCTTGGAAATATCTTGGACGTTCTTCTCGATTTTTTTCCCAGCAAAAGTGCGCACTCCAAGATTTCTAGTGCTGCAAATATTGAAACATTCTCAAGTGGCGCTCGAGCAGCTTCGTTTTGTCCTTCTGTTCTTCTGTCGTGCTGTTGTTGTTTCCTTGTTTACCTTTCTTCTGCATTTATTTGCTTCACCCCCACTTCCATTCACTCATCAACTCAGTCATTCGCGCAGCGAGAGTGACGACAGTGGCGACAGTAAAAGCATAAAAGCAGCAACAAAATGCGAATGCTAAGTAGCTGTACGCTTTTAAGTTGATTTCAATATCCGTTTATTTCCTCCTCCTCGCTGATTTTGCTCCATTCAGAACTTGCTTTTCAAAGGCGCATGGAAATCGTAATGTTCTATGACACTTGAGGCTCACTTCCTCCCTCATAGTCCGCCTCGCCTTTCAGTTTTCGCACTCGCTTCTTCATCGCTCTATTTTATTTACCTTTTGGAATTGTTGCATAAGGCTCTTATTGTTGTTGCTTTTATTCCTTTTATTTTTTTATTGTTGTTAAACTCAACGAATTGTTTATAATCAAACTGCAGTGACGATCCAGGAAAAAATAAACGTAGAATATTCAGGTAGATTTGTGCCAAAGTTTGTGTGCTTTTCCAGCTGACTGTTTTTTTTTGTTTTTGTTTTTTTTTTAGATGATTGGATGATTTCAATTGTCAGTACAAGACTTTTCTTGCGAAGCAGCTTCACATATGTTTGGATGAGCTCCTTTAAGAATATTTGTTTGGATACGGATGCAAATAAAGCAAAATAAGAAGAAGCACACACCCATACAAACAAAGATGCAACGCTTTCCTTCAGGCTCTACCAATGATTCGTTGCTCGCAGATTAATTTTATCACAGTAGTTGCGAGAACAATCCCCGGCATTGGCATACATTCGTCAAGTAAAAATTTAATAAGATTTAATAGTAAATTTCATTTGCATAAAATATTAATAATCGAAACCCGTTTCCAACTGTGTGAATATAAGTTGATATATTAATTGACACCCCCAAAAAAATTTTCGCTCCTGAAAGCTGCAACACAACTCGAAAACTGGTCGGAAAAATGTAGGTTTTGTTAGTGATACTTAACAACGAAAAGAGACTAACTTAATTTCATGACTAAGTTAAAATTCCGATTTCTATTGACAAGTTCCGGGTAGAAGATAAATTGAGTATAAACCGTACCAAACAATTATAAGACCGACTAGGGCTAAGAATTTATGTTTTCAATATTTAAAATCTTAATGATAACTGTTTTGAAAATATCGAAAAATATCCACACATTTCACAAAACCTAAATTAATTATTAAAAAAAGTTAGAAACAGAACAAAAAAAAATAGGACCATTATTATTATATTTAAAATAAACAAATATAGTTCTTGAGGTTAGTTTATAATTTGGACCTTAGTACTTTGGCGGATCCTACTTTGATTACAACTTATTGAAGTGGTCGAGACATCGATTTGATTAATTTTTAACCATTCCACATTAATCGCTCTTCTATGGCTTTTAGCACTGGGAAACTGACTTCCATTATTGAAAACCGATTGAGAAAGTATTGCCCATACATTTTCGATTAAGTTGAGGTCAAGGCTGTAGTCAGGCCATTTTAAAATTGGTAATTTTTATCACTGCCAAAAACTCTTTTGTTGCTTTGGAAGCATGAACGGCTGCGTTGTTATGCTGGAAAGTCCACTCCTCATCGAAATTCAACATCATCATTGTGGCAATTACAGCTCGGGGTGTGCCAGTGCTTCCTTTATAATATCTCTCCATACGTCTCGATTTACTGCATTACTCCTTCTAGAATTTATGCACCGTAGGTCTTCTTGGATATCATCAATCCAACTTCTTGGGGGTCTTGTGCATTTTCTACTCCACACCGTTGAAGCTCTTCCTTATCCTGCTGTCGTCCACATCATCGAAATAACCATCAGAAGAAGTAATGAATACTTAGCCTAAGAAACTCTGCATACTTGATTCATTTATGTGGATATGCAGCATATAGGCGTTTCGCCTTTGGCACTAATGGCTGCCCAAACCATGACAGAGTCTCTTCCGAGATTATTGTACAAAACATTTTATCTTTCTCTTTCTTGCGTTGGCCATGCCAGTACATTTAAGAACCATCTGGTCCGTCTTTTGATTTTTTTTCATCGGAAAAAATTACTCTATCCCATTCATCTTCTTGAAATTTGTACTTTTCTGCAAATGCCATTGTTTTGTCTGTGTCGTGTGGTTAATTTAGGTTTAGGTACCCGTTTTACATATTCTGGGCCAGAATTCGCCTGAAAATTTATTCACACGACGGGTAGTAACTTCAAAATTAAGGGTGTGTTTAATTTCAGCAGGCTATTTGATTTATTGATAGCTAAACATTTGATTTACCTAAATTTGATTTTCTACCACATCTCTTGATATATCCGTACTTTAAATGGAAGTTAAAATCCAGTTTGCTTCTTTTTAGTATTGAAGCTATCTCTCGCATTGTAAGGCTTCTTCCCTCCATGCTAAATTTTGTCCGTCCTCAAATTCAGACAAGGCTTTTCCACGCGGCATGTTTTTTGTTTTTAAGCTAAAGCAACCAAATATGAGAACGAGATTGGGCGATCAAAAGCACTTCTAATATAATAATTTTAACGTAATGACTTACATTTGAACCTTTAAATTAAAAGCAAACGAAATTTTTTCTATTATTGCTTTAGTAGATATTATCACAATCATATTAGTGTTGGGATACACCTCGTATTACAAAATAAATAGCGCTTTTTACAGATGGAAATCAGCAGTGCATATTTTCTTATATATATTTTTTACACGGTTCAATAATTTTACAAAAATGTAATTCAACGCGAACAAACGCTAATAACTATGAAGGAGGAGCTCTATCAGACCAACTTTGGCGAAGACAGTACTAGTCCAGAGCAAAGTGTATTAAAAAAGTGTACCCGATGTTGCCCTGTAACTTTAGTACTGTTCTGTCCAATGAGTCATATGTGACTCATTTCTCTATACAATTTCGGACAGAGTTTTTCGACACATGTGGCCCATTGAACGCGGTCAAGAAAATTTTTCATCTTACGTTCATGAGTCACATACAAGTCGTAAAATAAAATAACTAGAATATTACGAATCTATATGAAATTATTTATGAAAATTATTTATTACGACATAAATTGCGTATCAAAAGAAAACAACAGTGGACGTGGAGCATTTACAAAATGGATTGCACTCGTATGTGGATGGGGAAGTTGCTAAGTAACCTTATTTTTACAAATAAAAATAACTTTTGTTTTCTTCAGGTGGCTTGTTTACGTGTCTCTTGTGTCCCTTCCAAATCAATCCATGCGTAATCAATTATAAAACACACACATCTACACGTAGAAAAAACCAGCAGATATATTTTTTGGGTTTTGCTTTGGCTTTTCTTTTTCAATTTGCTGATTTGTTTTTCAATCTTTTGCGTGGGTCAGTTTTCAGAGGGCGTCGACGAAAAACTTTCAAATGTTTTCTTTATATCCAGAAGCCAAAGAGGGCATCAAGCGAATTTCGCACACTTTATTAAAACAATTTGATCCACAGTAGTACTAGCAATTAATTGATCGAGAATATCAGGTAGAGAAGGACATAAAATACAATTTTGTCCTAAGAGTTTTGGAGTAGAATTTGACGAGAAATTTATTGCTTTTTCATTTTTTAAATTAAATTTCCCTCCCCCTAATTTCTCTATAATTTTGAAAAGTCATTAAAAAAATCAATTATATTTTGCAGAGAAAGGAACATTTCAAGCCGAAAATTTGAAGAGTCATCAAGATGAGAAACTCATTCGGGTTAAGGTATGTGCTTTCGAAAGCTTAGTTCAAGCGAATATTTACACATTTGGCATAGATACATAACACTAGGCGAACACTTACACTGTAAAATCAATTGGAACCTATTTTTTCGGCCAAGAATGTTGGAATATATCTGGGCTATACTTCACAATGTGAAATAAATATTAGGTTCACAACTAAGTTCTCGTTGTTGATCAATAGATGCCGCCAGTTTGCGCCAGTCGATTCTAACATACCCTAAACGTCATGAACCAAGTTTAGACACATTAGTGATTTTGTTTTGGTATCAAACACATTTGGTTTTGTGAAAATGTCTGATTTTGTGCCGAATAATCGTCTTTTGCGGGAAGTGTTGATTTTCCTCTTTCATTCGAAAATAACGGCAGCTGAAGCGCATCGAGAGCTACAAAACTTTTATGGAGATGCTTCAAAGACGGTGATTTTATTGTTGATGACCGTCCGCGTGAAGGAAGGCCAAAAGCCTTCGAATACACTGAGTTGGAGGCATTGCTCAATGAGGATCCGTGTCAAATGCAAGAAGAGCTTGCTTCAGTATTAGGAGCTACCTGTCAATCCATTTCCAAGCTATTGTACACTTTGGGATTGATTCAGAAACAGGCGACTTGGGTTCCTTATGAGTTAAAACCAAGAGATGGTGACCGTCGTTTTTTCTCCTATGAACAACTGCTCCAGCGGCAAAAAATGAAGGGGTTTTCTTCATCGCATCGTGACGGGTGATAAAAATGGGTCCATTACAGCAATCCAAAGACCGGGACTGCCCGGTCATGCTTCTACGTCGTCGCCTCGGCCGAATATTCACGCTGCGAAGGTTATGCTATGTATTTGGTCAGACCAAGTTGGTGTTATTTATTATGAATTGTTAAAACCAAGCGAAACCATAACTGGGGATTGGTATCGACTTCAATTGATGCGATTGAGCCGAGCACTGCTCGAGAAGCGGCCGCAATACGCGGAGAGTCATGAAAAAGTGATTCTACAGCATGACAACGCTCGGCCGCACGATACCAAGCCCGTTAAAGCCTACCTTTCAACACTGAAATAGGAAATCCTACCCCACCCTCCATATTCTCCAGATATTGCGCCGTCCGATTATCACCTGTTCCGATCGATGGCACATGGTCTAGCTGACCAGCAGTTCCATTCTTATGAAGACATCAAAACATGGCTTGATTCGTGGATAGCCTTGAAAGAAAAACAGTTTTACCGCGACAATATACGAGATCTACCAGAAAGATGGGGAAAATTAGTAGCCAGTGATGGGCAATACCTTCAATGATTCACTTGTAACCATTTTTTCAGAATAAGATTATATTTTCATCAAAAAAAACAGCGAGAACTTAGTTGCACACCTAATATGAATTATAATCATTGCACGCAGACTTCTACCGGTGGGTGTATATGTTGACATACATATATAATATATGAATGCACACAAAATATTTTTGTGCATTTTCTTAGGTGATTATTCGAATGGTTTTTGCCACTTTCCGCACGCTTCCTGCACAAGTATTCGGTTATTTACCTATAACAGTTTTTTACTACTATACATTAAAAGTATTGACAGCAGTAGCAGTGGGACATCGATAAAGGTATTTGTTATATAATTCTGTTTGCTCTATTCAAGCTTCATACGATGTGGGCGAGTTTGCACTTTGCCAAGATGTGAAAAGTTTGCTCAGCCGGTTTCTGTTGTTCTTTAGTTCAATTGCAAGCTGCAGTTCTTTGCTGTGCTTTGAAGGTGTTGGGCGTGCCTCGCGTTGCAACATATATTTATGTACAAATGGATATATATGCCGTATGTGTATGTATGTCCTAATGCCTATTCGTGTTTTGTTTATTTGTTCTTCTGTTTCTTCTGTTGTTGGCTTGGAACTTTATTGATTTATTGTTGGCTACAGTCTGCCTTTCACCTGCGAGAACCGCCGGCACATCCGGTTCACTTGCAATTTGCTCGCCGACATCAGCTACATATCCATAAGCACATAAGCATGTGTGAGCTATAATTTGGCTGCTTTAGTGGCTTTTAATGAAATTGCACTTTTTTGTGTATGTGAGTATAAAGCCGAGTATTTTGGAAATCATATCCAATTCAAAAGTTGATTGATTAATGTAACTAGAATTGGCGTTGGCAAGTGCCACTAATTGACTTGCGCCGTTTTAATATTTTATGTCTTTTCAATGATGTAGAAATAATATTAGGTTACTATAAAAGGAAATAACTTTGAGTTAGTAAATTAGTTAAAGATATTAACTATTTTGCAAGTTAAACCAACTTGTACACACACACAACCATATATGTGAAGTTGTATTCGATAATCGTTTTACGCTCAAAAATCGTATATGCCACGCCATTTCACAGGCTTACAGTAATCCAGTACTTTTGCACTGCTTCTCAATTTCAAAGATCCTTTTACCAGAAAGCTTCTCTTCGATGCTATGTTCGCTTAAAACTCGAGTATGCCTCTATTATATGGAAAGCGATCTATAATCCTGTGCTACCAGGTGCATTCTACCTTCTCTCGCTTCGCACTCCGAAAAGTCCGTGCAAAAATAAAAACTTCGTAACTGTTTAGGGTAAACCTTATTTTTGACATTTATGCATGTACATCTCGTCCCTTTGGAATAATAGGATTTGACCAAGCCTGAAAAATCGTCTTCATTTCTGCAGTCATCTCATCGTTTGAATAAAATCTTTTTCCCGCTAGCTATATCTTAAAATTTGGTAAACAAATAGTAGCCCGAGGGATCCAAGTTGGCCAATTCTGGAGAGCAGGGGAGATGTCAAACGAGTTGGAGCCCTATTTCCATTCATTTTGCGACCACAATCGGTGAGGCGATAACTGGTGTGCTGTTGTGGTGGAAAGAAAATCACTCGACTTCCGCTGCAACTTGGTGTGTGTTCTTCCAAGAGATGCCACTAACAACACATACCACCGATATCCGCCAGTAGTGACATCTCTCTGACTTTGCACGGACTCTTCAAACGACGCTAATAGTAGTTCCATTGACTGATCTGTACTGCACGGCCGAATTAGCTTTGATGTACCAAGCAAAACCCTTCGTGTTCAGAATCAATTTTATCTCTATGCGCTCACAGCTAATAAACTTTATCATGCGCCGATAACCGGAGTCCTTTTGGAATATAATAAAATTAAAAAAAAATTAAACCTTGACTTTTCATCTCCAAGATCTGCTTTAAAGCTGTCATTGAAGCTCTTTACTACTAGTTTGACTTGCCCTTTTATTTATTGACTTATTTATTTATTTATTATTTGATTTTATGGGAGATGTCATTTACATATCCATACCATAGTTTAAGGTGAAATTTTAAACTTCTAATCTCGGACCGAACAAATCGAAATGAAATTAAACACGCAGATGTAATAAATAGAAAAGTGTGCTTTACTCACCGCCGTCATTATCTATGTTATCCTTGCAGTTCATTTCCAGCGCAATCGAGCAATCAGATCCAGCCCATCCTTCAATGCAATCGCAACGATATTCGCCATTTTCCAGCGTACACTGGCCATGTCGAGAGCAGCCATTCTCACAGCCCGCTGAAAGTAGAGAGGCGGATATAATTTAGATTAAAATTGAGAATAACATTTAAGTTTAAGATTTACTATCAGCTTTGGTTTTGTGGAGCAAGGAAAAAGACTGGCGTTTGGAAAATCTGATTCCAAATTCACCAAGAGTTAATATACGTTGCTTCTTTAAGAGCGCTCGAACTTTGAAATGAAGTAAAAGAAACTGTTTAACACTAGGTTTACGGGTGTTGTTTAAATGTCTATTTTTACTGAAGTGAGCCAGTTTGAGTCTTACAACAAAATTGAAGCTTTTTGCAAGAAAAAATACCAACTAAATTGAAATAAAAGATTTATTAATAAAAATTTCATTTTCCCCTTACATCGATTTCGCTGCCAAATGCTTGGACTTGACAATTCTTCCTTACGTCAACACCATGAATTTTCGACATGGGAACGGGAAGTTTTCTCTTAGCTCTTCAGCTAATTGGAATATAAGATTTTTTCTTAAAACCATTACTTAGGTGGTCTCTTTATATAAAATCCAAGCATTGATTGCTGCTAAATCTAGGATATTATAGAAACCCTGTAGAAGTCATCTGCGTGAACTTGTTTTAAGGCTATACCTATTTTCTGGCCAACTGGTCATGTACGAGTATATCCACGTATAAATTCCCTCGTATATTTTCGCACAATCTATATCATTGGTCATCCCTTTTTTTGTCTTCTTTCTTTTCTTCAATCGTAGGTGTGTGGTTGTTGTTGGCAATCATCAGTCATATTCGTTTATTGTGTCATCTGAAGTCCCACAAGGTAGCTAGTATATCCAAAAAGTTTTTACTGGCTTTGCTCTACGTTCCCTTCGTTTTCATGACCCATAAGCGTTATACTTTTCTAGATGTCGCCTAGTCAATTTAAAATGTCTGCAGTGTCGGCGATCTGTTTTGTCTTTATTTTTCGTGAATGATATTATTCAAGGTGTTGTTGGCAGTCCCTCTATGCTGGACCGAATCTAATACCATATTTAGAACGCTCCGTAATTCAAAGTTTTTGCTATTGACCTTACAAGAACTCTGTATGCAAAGGATGCACCCGCCATGAGAGCTGTTTTCGAATTCAATACTATTTACAAAGTCTTTTGAGATTGACCTTGCTTATTCTAAACACTCTTTCCCAAACTTCTTAATTATTTCTATAAATAATTTGTATGCTTTTTATATTTTATGCCTTGTTATATTTTTTCCCTTCGGATTATTTGTTAAATCACCTGCACTAGTCTGCAAGGCAATTTGTTTTTGTTAGCTCATTTTTACTTCAGTAAATAAATAATATAACCTCGGGCAAATGTTGGTTCCATGTTTAGATATCAGAACTAAATTTGTATTCCGTCAAATTCGGCAGTTGCAGCCTTATCAAATGGCCACTAAGCACTGCCAAAGTTCGAGCCTAGAACCAAATTTCTCCAATGAAATGTTTGCGCAGTGAATTTAACGCTTGAATGAAAATCCACAAATATTCGTAGGTGTACTTTAGTATTTTAGCTAAGAGAGATCGCGAGTCAGTATTCGCATTACTATATGTTGCATTATTTAAGATTACTAGAATACCTCTAAATATATTTATTAATTATAGTGTGTAAATATTCAAAGTGAATGTGGACGTGCCCTAATGACATAGGAGTCATTTCTTTTTTCATAAACAACAAAATGCTGCACTTGAAGTTCGTAAATAAAAGAACTTTTTTCAACCGCAGCTGTGATTGGTTAAATTAAAATCTCTTTGAAACGGAAGCTGAAAAGCGAATTTCAAACGAACAGTAGGAAGTTTTCATATCCGACAAAGAACTTCACGTGACTGTCAATTACAACTTGCTTCTCCCCTTTCTGCCTTCACCTTTGCCAGCACATTCGATTGGCCATGCAATAAAATATTTTACCCAAATGGCTTTCATTCCCGCACCAACATCACAGACCCAAATCGAGTTTGAACTTTGCAGACAACACAAATAGACTTCGATTCCATCAAATGCCAAAGCGACTCGATTGCCAGTGTCTTTCACCTAAGTGGTGTCATTCAAGTTTATAAAATAAAACAAAATAAGGGAAAGTAGGTGGGGCAAGAAGAATACCAAATACAGATGAATGAAGCTCAAACTATTGACGAAGTGCCATTTACGAAAAAAGAGGAAGCATAAACAGATGCAAATAAAAATATACTTGTATATGTGAAAGAGGCAGGGGGATGATTATGCGCCGTGAAGGCAAGTTTTAAAATGTAAAAACTCTGTAAAGGAGTAAATGAATAAAACATAGGCAATTCTGATAATAATGGCACGCAGATTCTGGAAGAAGTATTTTGGTCTGATTTGTGTTTGTGTGTTTACGGATTTGTGAGAAAACATTTACGATTCGCTAATAGTCGCGTGGAGAGTGTAATCATATGCAGGAGCGAGTAAATTAAGGGTATGAAGAGAGAAAATGGCACTTCAGCATTAATAGGCAATACTTTCCCAAAGTAATTCAAAATCAATTTTGAAATAAGGAATATGTGCGAGCCACCTAAGCACGTCTATGTCTAAATACATACCACCTATACACACACATACATACATACATTTATACATAAGTAGTTGACAGCTACCTATTCTGAAATTTGTCAACCAACTGTCACAGGCGTCGTCCGACCTCTCGGAAGTACCGTCAAGTCAAATTTTATTTTTGCTTTGTATTGGCTGTGACATTTACGACGCAAATAGGAACAGAGAACAACAGCGAAAAGTTAGGAGTGAACATGCAATGCCATTTTTTGTTCTACTCTGGCTCAGCACATTCGCAAATTTCTTTTGCTCAACATGACAGGATATTAGAGAGCAACAAAAAGTCTGCCCGCCTCCGCGCTTGTGTCAGGCCGTCAGTTACATAAGCAGCTGCGGCATTATCAAAGTTGTGGTTGTCAGCGAGCGAGCGAGTTCTTAGTTGGTTGGAGGGGCATAAAAAAACTGCAGAGAACGGCAGCAGCAATTTGATAGGGAACAAAAAGTGATTTATCTAAAAATATCTAAATATGTTAGTTTGGCAAACGATGAGTGAAAGAGTGCGGGCCGCAAACAGTAACTACAGAAAGTATATCCGCCCACACTGCAGTTAGAGAGAGCGGCGTTCGGCAGGTGCTTCAATAATGCTTGTCGAGCCATAGGCATACATTTTTTATATAAGTATATTTGCATCTCCATAATATTTTTATTTAGACTGATTTCCCTTCCGAAGTTCAGGAATCCAAATATGGAAAGGAGTAGTTTTGCTTCAAAATTGCCGAACACGTTTCTTCTTCTTCTTTTGTGGCTATATAACAGCTTGTCTATCTGTATCGAAACCAACGATAATTTAAACACAAGTACGTGTAAGTGCATAGACATGTGTGTATAATCAGAAAAATTTAGCCCATCTGGCAAACTTATGCACCTATCAAATACGTAACAGAAGACATAGTTTTTAAATTACTATTTTCTATAATTCTTTTTAGCAAACACATGCTTTTCTCATTTATTAATTTGAGCGAATTAGATGGAAGCACTCAAGAGAAAGGATGGCTAACCCCATCATCATCATAAAATCCTAGAGTTTCAGTGTGGAACATAGGGTAGCAACGAATTTCTTCCATTCGGGTCTGTTTTGCACCAATCTCTTAACATCTGCGGCTTCCTTGGGGGTTCCAGTCAATGGCGGCCCTTATTAAGTCACCATTTCCTCGGCGTAGAAAATGGGGCTGGATTGGCCAATAATAGTATTCGCCTCAGCTGGGTTCTAGCTCATAAGTCAGTATTCGAGATAATATTTAGCCAGAATATTTTGATCATTTTTCGAAGGCATCTGTTTGCAAAGACTTCCAAAATGCTTACAGAGAGCCAAATGCCGTTACAGCTTTTTTTATTTGGCTTTTGGTATTATCGCTCGAACCTCCAGAGCCCGATATAACGCTGCCCAAATAGCAGAAAGATGGTACATCTTCGAGATCAATACCATCAATTGAAAAATTTCGCGTATATCCTGTGATAAACACACGCATTACTTTGATTTTCTGGATATTGATCTTCTCGCAAAGCTTGAATCTTCACTCCCATGTCAAGACAGTTGTGGTACAGAAGACAGATATTATCTGCATAGTCCGCGAGGTGCGCTTGCAGTCCCCAGGTAATAAAGCCTGCAGATGACGAGGAGTTTTTCATGACAACGTCCAAAACGATATTAAGGAGGAGTGGCGAGAAAACACATCTTTGTCGTACACCTGCAAATATTTTTTAGCTCACTTGGACATGAAGAAAGTTATGGAAAATATTACGGCTGATAAATTTAAAAGTAATATCTTCGCAAAACTTATTATAACTCTTCGGATGTCGACTTCATATTTTGTGCATTATTAATAAATCTTTAAATATGCACACACACACACGCACGTATGTGCCGAAAGAAATCACTTATCGAGTGAAAAATTCGAATCATATACAAAACTTTTAAATGATTTTTCTAAGCTTGCCACGAACTCATTTTCAACTAATGATCAATTTTCTCAAAAAGCACAACGAAAACAAAAATTCGGCAGAAAAATCAAACTTCGACGAGGTGAAACTTTTCGAAACGTTACTAAGCGTTTTCCCAACTCAGCGGTTTTTCATTACTTCGCAGTCATTTCGTGTCAGCGTTCACATCGGCTGGTGATGGCTGAAGTTTTATTGTTTCGGTAGACGTCATCGATATGTTTACATACTGCGTTTTTGCTTTTTTGCTGCTGTGCGTTCTGTACATCGCCGTCTTTGTCGCCTACGATGTCCTGACTTGGCTGTTTCGCTGGTTGTGCCGTCGAATACGTTTCGCAGAAGCGCCGTCGCCGCCCCTCCGAGCACCACGCGCATTGCACCAAGTGGAGGAGTAGAGTGGCGGCTAAAGAGCTGTAAGTCAAGAAAAAAGTTGGGTTGCGCCACCCTGGTGATACTACGGCAGGACAAGCCATTCTCAGCTATACTTTGCTCAGTTTTAATATGTTTATGTAGCTATCTATGTATTTATGTGTGTAGTTGGGTACTGTTATTTTCGAAATTATTTCAGGATTTAAGAAAAATATTGTACTTTTTTTTAGTTTAAGATTGATAAGCATTTAGTGAATAAGTAGCACTCGATTACAATTTTTTGTTTTTAATAAAAGTAACCGCATTGCCCATTTTCTAGTTTGGCTAACGGCGCGGCTAAACTAGAAAACTATTAAATTTCATAGGTACCACAATTTAAATCTACTTCCTGTTTTGTGCTGTGACTTTGGCATTGAAAGCCACTAGATGTAATTTAAGTTCTTTTGTGAGGTTTACAATTCTACGCACCATCGATTACGATTAAGGACCTTTTGTTATTTCATTTGACCACAAAACACGCACCCATTAACAAGCAAGTGCGCACAGGAGCACACCCTCACGAACAAATGGAAATGCAAAATTAATAGAACGGAAATGTTTTCTACTTCCTTGGCCATTAATGGGCTCCTATAGGTGTGGGTGTGTGTGCGAAAGCATATACATATTCGGGAGTAGGTGCATGCGCGGGTGCTGTTCGAGCTGCGTTTTATTGTACTAAATTTGGCTTAATTGGCGTTAATTAACGCCCTACATTGTGTGCCCCATGCGTTTTGTGCCATGTTGCGTTTTACTCGTTGTTTCCTTTCAATTTGAGCAGCGGAAATAGCAAACCGCAACGACAGCCTCGCCGATAATTAACTTTTACGCCCCACCGCCGCCACTTTCCAACTGGCCACCGTTGCTCGAGTGCAGTGCAGGAGAACTTCTGCCCTGCGTCAGCCCTGCAATTTGGACCAAAATACACACCCGCAATACGCACACACACCCGCACACCGACGCAGGCACATATACAGACAAATGAAGGCGCATAAAACGGTATTAATACTTACGCAGCGTGCAATGGCGTCCATTCCAGCCTTGAGAGCAGACACAGGTTCCATTTTTGCATTGTCCGTGCTCCGAGCATCTGGCGTCACAAGGCAGCTGATCACAGAGATTACCAGTCCAGCCGGGATTACAGCGACATTTGCTCGACTCGCAAACGCCGTTCGGGCCGCAGTCCAAACTGCAAACAGCTGCAATAGGTAGAAAATATGGGAGCGATTAGTAAAGGATAAAATATTCAGAACTTAACTATCAAAATGCCAAATGTTCTACGGACACAGAACATTCGAGAGGAAGTAGTGTAATTGTGGTCTAACTGAGTGCGCAAAGGTTAATTTTTTTAAAATAGACTCCAGTTTTTTTACGGGCCAACTTATGCAAAAATAGAGGGGTACGGTATTTTAAGCAGACAATCAGGCTGCCGTTTAGTATTTTGTAGTTACTCACACAGCATTCGGAAAATTTCTGGTACAATTACTTAGTGCCATTTGCAGTTGTTCGCTTATTGGGGCTGTCCAGTTGCACAGAAACAAATTCACTAAATGAGATTAGTGGAAAGATAAAAGCTCCCACCAAGCGTACTTTTATGCCTTCAGGTATAAAAGGAATATGCACCACACATTTTTTAGTACGAATTAGCATTTACCTGAGGTTTAGATTAGATGAGCTGGATCCTCTAAATATGAGTTTGATTCATAACCGAGTCTCGTTACAACCGATTCACACTTGATCGTTTGCGTTCCTGTGTATTTATATAGGACGAAATAGATATACTTTTGCTTTTCGTTGCATTCAAATTTAAGTTATTTAGCTTCGAACAAAGAGATATAGAATAAAGACCTTCATTAGCTCTCGCTATTGTGATAAATTTGAGCATCTTCCGCAAAAACATGAATGGATACAATTTTACAGCAGTTAAGAAAGTCGTTGATGAAAATTCTAAATAAAATTGGACCTCTTATATGCGCTTGTGGCACCACCGAGTGGATTCTTCTTAGCTTAGAACTTTTACCTAGCTACAACTTTTGGCCACCAATTACAAAGACAATATTCCGTTAATTTTACCGCACCATAAGAAAATCCAAAATATTTTTCTAGCTTTAGTAGAAGTACGTTATGAACAATCTTGGCAAAAGCCCTGGAAAACATTAAGGGAGCACCTTGGACTGATTCTGTTCGTTCGATATTTCTCTGCTCTAAAATACCAAACAAGTTTAATGTATGCCGAAAGGTATTCTGAAAGAATTTGACTACAATTCGATTTCAATTAAGTGGCTAGTTGTGTAACACAAAGGATATGCCATTCAATTTTAATATATAAGAAGATAAATTATGTGCTTCTCAAAGATAATTGTTCCATCAGCTTCTTATAAAATACGCGATTACAGTCTGGAACAAATACATAATTATGTTGACTTTAATGTCGCAATGGATACCAGACTTAAAGCTAAAGATGTTCTTGCATTTATAAAGGTGTGGCCAAAAGAGTTCAGTTATATTAATGTTACTAAAGTATTTTTTTTTCAGAAACAGAGACTGTTAAGTGAAAGTGCTTCTTTGTAAATATCCGGGTTTGGCAGCTACACGATTAAGGTTACTGGATGCCCCTTTTTTCGACAGACTTGGGCAGTGCTCCAAACTAAATCCCATCAATCTTCTCTATTATTGTGTCTATCTACTCTTTAGTGCTACTTGGGGAGTGCCAGAGTGGCACTTCAACCATTTCACCTGCCTAAAACAATTTTTACAAGTATAGTTAGACCAACACTGGAATACGGTTTGATTGTCTTGAACCAAAAATATGAAATAGAATAGGCTAGATGGATAGAATTCATTTAAAAGCAGTTGTTGCTTTATTGTTAAGAGATTTTCACTGGGTTTCGCTGCAAGGTCTTCCTCCATACAAGTCGTATCGTCTAGTCATTTATATCTTATCAAAATTCTCTTTATTGATAATCGTAGAGAATCTTGAAATAATACTTTTGATTAAACTGCCCACGGGGTCGTTTTGTAGTTAATTTTTTCTAGCAGAAGTCGAACTTATTACTCACTTTCGAGTATCAAAGTTCTTTAAGCCTCCTTTTAGCCGATTTGAAATAATTTTAGTTGCCATCGCAGCACTTTTGATATATCAAATCTGCATTTTACCAACAAGGAAACGGTTATGAGGGTTAGCGTACTAATAAAGTTGTATGCACCGGTAAGAGAATACATTCAGCCAAAAATGTTTACTTTTTACAACACAAGTTTATTACGCCAAGCAAAAATGTCCGAAAAAGCAGAAAAAATCGACATATTCTTCAAAAAAAAAAGGGTACTACTCTTCACAGACGTTCTATTTTACTCCAGGCGCATTATTGATTTCACTATAAACTTAGTTTACATACTTTTTATCCCACATCATCCAAGTGCCCTCCATCCACTTTTATTCCATTAACTTGCACAAAATCGTATTCTCCCATTTCATCTAAGTCAAATTTAAGTGACTAACTAAACTCGACTACAATCTGCCATAAAAGCTTTATTTACGAGGTCTAAGTGCTGAGAGTCAACGGGCACCTGCTTGTCTCAGCATAATCGCGGAATTTTTTGTAGTTTCGCGATATGTACAGTTTATTGGTGCCTGGGATGCACTCATATGTATGTATGTATGAGTGTCTAAGTGCTTAGTAACTAAAGCGGAAAGGATTCGATTAAGAAGGAGGAGAAGGCAAGTGCGCTTTGTTCTAAATGATAAATGATGTCGTGGTTGAAAATCGACTGATGGTGTGGGCGAAATGGAGTCGATTGTGAATAAAGTGAAATTGATAGACTTTGTGGATGCAGACACCATGTCGTGTGAATGTTGCAAAGACACCGGCGAGCAAATGTGTGTACATATACATATAAGTAAATGATACATGTGTGGGTGGAAAATGTGCATGCGGTTACGTACCTATTAGGCAGACTAAAAGTATTTTTTATAAATTTAGAAGTTAGCCTAGAAGTTGTGGGATAAATGGGAAACGGGTCCGAGACTTTCTCATATGGTAAAGAAAATTTCGAAGCAAAGAAATCCAAAAAAAAAAAAAAGTCGCCGCTTCTGCCAAGTTTCGCGTAAAAAGCATTTGCCTGTCAATCCATATGTGGCAAAATATCCAAACACGCAACAAGAAAGAATCGAAAGAGAAGCTTGGCCTTCAATTAAAGGACTTACCCAGCTAGTCACTTAGTTGTCAAATAATAGCGGGTGCAGATATTGATCGGTTTTACCTAATTTTCAAACTCGTCAGTTGGTGTATTAATCAACGCCACGTATCGAGAGTGGGAGGGAGAATAGTTTTGAGGCGAGCAGTCATGAATAAATACTAGCGCATTTACTTAGATATGAGGTTAGATAAATATTTTCCGCGGTCAGTACGATAAACTTGGATTTTTCCAAAGTTGAAATATGCAGACGCACTTCTCGCTATGAGTACAAGGAAAATGGCACTTCGTGGAGTCTATGCATTAATTTATTGTGATTACACTTCCAATTACTAATCTCGAATTTAGTTGCCGCAAGATCACCTTGAACACAACAAAGCATCTGCTTGAGTGTAATTCATTTGTCGCTTGGAGATCAATGGTAAATTTTCTATGAAAATTCATAAAGCTGTGTGGGTGTGTGTGCTTGGATGTAGACACATATATAAATAATCTGCTTATCAAAGCTACTCAACGTTAAATGGAGAGTGGAAAGTACCAAAAGCTCACTTACCAACAAATGAGCTGACATTATCAAGTGTCATGCCACACACACGCACACGCACACAAGGACGCGCATCCTTTTGCATTGGCGTGCTCGTAAATATAGAAATATATGCGTATTGCAAATATGCTTGCTTATTAAGGTTTATCCTTTCGGTGACACTTTTTTCATTTACTTTCATTTATCCGCCTGGAAACTATTCACTATTTTGTGTGGGAGAAAAATAATACCATATAGCCATACATACATACTAACGACTTTCACTGCAACGCTGCACATAGCGTAGATAGGTATGCGTGCGTGTATCCTTGTTCATTTTCGCTTTCCTCTCAGCCACCTTCTGCCTCATATCGAGAGGACATTAACCTGCAACTATGCAAATCCACTATGTAACGTATATGCCATGCAATCGCTGCACGTTCGCCTCTTTTTACTCTTTTTATTTGCATATATTTTCCCATTTTCTACTATACCCGTCCTGCAGCGCAGTTACGCTGCATGCTTCTACTTCCTACATTTGAGCCACTTGCCTCCTTTTCTCCTGCATTCTGTCAGCTACACATTTGCTTTGTGAATCAATGATTGAGCTTCTATGCCACGTGAGTTTGGCCTGAAGATGGAGAGGCATGCCAACGGAGGAACGACACGACCGACGGATGAACGAACGAAAGGCTAGACCGACCGACGGTAGTTTGAACGAGGGACGAGCGCGCCAAGTCACTACTCCGGGCAGACGCCGCATAATTTGAAGTGAGCGGCGACGAGTTGCTGGCTGCAGATGATAAAGAAGCCATTTAGGCAGACTGGCTAACAGACAAACATGTTCTGGTGGGTCGATATGGGAGGGCCTTCCCTGTGTGGAGTTGGCAGGTGTGCGAATAAATGTCTTGGATGGGCTACTCACGCCACTCACCCGAGTCAGAATGCAGGTGGCGTACTTCAGCGGCAGATAAGATCACTTACCAACATACAAACGGTGGAACAAAATGCGCCACAGTTGAAAAGTAACAAAACCGGGAACATAACGTGCAACATAAGCTTATGATGTTGCTGCGTCGTTCGTGTGGCATTTGTGGCGCTGTTTGGCAGCTAAATGGAAAATACGGTCAGTGTGTGGCAAGCCAAGCTACAGGGGGTGAAGCAAACAAATCTAGTTGAAAGTAACAGGCGACAACCTAATATTTTTGCATACTTTCATTGCTTGCTTTTCAGTTTTTTCAAAAGCTTTGAGTCGGTTTCCACACTTGTGCGAAGCTGATAAACTTAACGAAAACCATTGACAGAGAGTTGGTTGCTAGCTGTCATCCGAAAAAAGTAGAATAAGAAATGTGGCGACTGAAGAATAAATCACTAAAATGAAGCGACATAGTGTAAGAGAAAGGCATGTGTGAAGGTTTCTTTGGACTCAAGAAGATGCAATCGAGGAATTATACCTCGTTGCTCAAGGGTTGCGCTTCATTCTGCATCAGAAGCATCCCTCAACTCATGAGTGCCTCGGTGTGCTCGTTTGAATGACATCTGAAATTTAATTATTTGGAAAAATATCAATCTATTTGTGTCATAATTTCAATAAATTTATATCCATTTACATGATACCTACTTCTTTCTATTTATTTATTTGGATTTTAAAATGCCCTGGTTTCAATTTTTTATATCAAAACAAATGCGTCTTTAACTTTTTGCAATCTAGACATGGCAGATCAGAATCGGTGAACTTCTGTAAGGAGCAGATCGAATCTCTTAGGTGTGTACGTAAAATTTCTTTGATCTGGGTTCGAGGACATAGAAACACAGAGGGAAATGAAATTTCTGATGAGCTTGTCATGAAGAAGTAGTTCAGTTTTCAGTTAGTTTCAATGGTGGGAGACCTTGTCGCCGGCATCTCTCTGACTCTTGTTAAAGAGGAATTGCTCAACTTATTTCTCTGTACAATAGAAGGAGTACTAAGAAAGTCCTGCAAAGAATTCACGCCATTCAATTTCCAAACTTGTGGCTGCGCTTACAGGTCATTGGCCAACAGTACTCAGGCAGAAAAGCTGGGTTTACCATTTAGTCTACATTTGGCAGCCGGACGGTGGAGGTCACTGGGTGCTATTTTCATTTCATTTTCCATTCCATTACATTTAAAGCCCCTTTTCCATTTCACTTAAAGTCTACATTTGTTCATGGGGAAGGATTTACAGGCCATTCACGAATTTTCGATACAATCCGAGCTTGCACCCTTGTAACAATCAATCAGTGAAAAACTTGGCAACTTTCTGTCAATATGTTGGGGAAAGTGCAAAGAAATTGGTATGAAAAGTCGATAGAAATCAGTGGTTTAATATAACCTGGAATTCATTTCAGTCCTCTTTCTCAATTTTACATTTTTTAATACAACAAACAACGAACAAAAACCCGTTTCTAAAAATATTTTATATGAGCGATGACACGCAGAAAAAAATTTTTATAAGGAAAATATTCCGGACCATATTCTGAAGTTATGGATATTTGTGTTATTGCAAAACTCATATTCATTTTTATGATACTGAGGAACTAAGCAGTACATGCCGTCATAATAATTTAAATCTCGTTATGGGTATTTTGGCTTTATTTATAGCCATGCAACTACTGCTGCTCTCTCGCTTAGCAAAATTGATAACAAAATTTGTGTGGTGTAGACCTTTTAGAAAGCGAAGTCCGTCTACCGAACTTCTGCAAAGTCACCTGAGTGAACAAAAAAATTTAATTAGCGGAAGAAATAAATAGACTTAAAAAATTATAAATAATCTAGAGGCTTGCTGTGAAAAATGTAGCAGGGAGGTTAGTCTAGCGAAATCGCCAATAATGGCTTTTCGTCGTCGGGGTAAACTGTCGAAAAAAGAAGAATGGTAATATAACCGAGAAAATATTATTATAACAGACCCTTACTGCATTCTGGGGGTGGTACTTACACCTAAAATGGTTTTCCAGAAACATCTAGAAAAACGGAATAACGCAAAAATGTCAGGTTTTATCTTCACATGGAGTAACTTGTGAAATTGAAAATAGTTCAATCAGTCTGTCGAGCTGTCCAAAGTTATACGGCGCGGGTAAGGGGTTACTGTATGTTTGGGAATGTTGACAAATTGAATTGCGATTCATACGGAAAATTTGTAAGCTTCCAAACTGTAGGCGAATGCTATTTATTTAGAAACAGGTATCGAGTGTGGCCACATCTACACGCTTGCATTACACTCAACATAGACTTAAAAAAACAAAAAAAAAAACAATAAGGCTCCTACGCTTCCTAAGAAAACTAGTTTTAAAAGGAAATGTTTTCTGGGCTAAGGTTTTAAATCAAATAGGATTGACTTCCCATTTAAAGTAGGACGAAGCGGTGTTAGAAAAAAGCAAATGGATAGAGAAAAGCTTGCTAAATTTTATTGACACTGCTAACAGGCAAGAAATGTGGAATGGAGCACTAAATAGTACGGACAGAATATGTAAAGAGCTGGACCATAGTATACATAGCTCATGGATTTTTTAATACACAAGTAATGGCATTTACAATAAAAGCGGCTCTTCAAGTGATAATCTGAACTTATGTTTAGATAGCGATAAATCAAGAGCCAAGAGCTTGAAATATGGCTAAACTCATTCAATGTTCTAATCAAAGGTGATTTCGAAACATAAACAACTATTCCGCTCTAAAAAGAATAAATCATTACTCTGAAGATTTTTTCGAGGTATGTGAAAATGAACGCCGGTCAACTGCCCCATTTATAATATCGAAAACAAAGTAGTACTTCTTCTACTTTGTATTGATTTTTAATTTAGTAATGCACCCCTTGCATTATATGAAGGAATCGGATCAGTTAGGTTCAAATACCTGAGTGCAAAACGAAGAAGTTGCTTTCGAATGCACTCAAGTCTATTGACGTGGCACTGATGATATGGCCTCCATGTAAAGACGGCATACTGCAGCTGGGATCGTGCGAGTGAAGTAAATAGTAAATCCAAAGTATAAGTGTGAAATTGGGAGCAAAACGCCGAATGAAGGCAAGTGTAGAAAACGATTTGGCGATGACAAAATTCAAATGACTTAGAAATTGTAATTTCATTAAGAGTATTTAGACGCTGTACCACTGCACTTTGTGGAAAGACCGTCCTTCGTAATACCGAAATAGTTCATGCTCTAAATGGTGTACATGATTTTCAATAAAAAAATTAATCAATTTTATTACTGATGCTTTAAAATACAGAAAATGTATTACAGTTGAATTATTTTGTAAAGAAATATCTACCCAATTTTTCCGGCAAAAGACTTTTAAAGTCATTAGCTTATGTTCGTTTATATGAGTGAAAAAAATGTATAGTTTTAAGATAAGATTTTCTGTGAAAAGAAATGAATCTATCTACTGGTGTTTTATCAAGTCTACATACAATGCCACACACAGATACTAACATTTTCAATTATTGCATAAATCAAAGTTCAAATAGGATTTTACTAATACTGCGACAACTATTCACTCTACGGATCTTTCACAAAATATTATACTTCACACCTCTATCTCTTTCTCTTCGGTTGATTTAACCAAATTATAGGAGCATGTCCTTCACACAGCCGTACATTTTGTATCGACAGCTCAATGGACAAACCTCATTTCAATGAAGCTCACACATCTCTGCACATACACACGCGTGCTCCGACAGTGGCAATACCTCACCTTCGTGCTGACCACTTCAATGTATCTACCAATACAATATTGCAATATTACTGTATTATTAATAAATAGCACACATACACTTGCACCACCTACAGAAAGTGCACACATGCACATACATTTATTGCTCACACACACGTAACCGGCCATAAAGCAACTACAGCAACACGGAAACGAGGTCAAGGATGCGCCTGCCATTGATAACATCTTCTGTAGCACCTTCTACTGCGCTCCTCCCGTTGCTCTCCCGTCACCCAGCTTACCTCGAGCGACCACATAAAACTTTCAAATTAAACGTCGTGACAGCTGAAGCACAGCGGGGGCCTCCAGTTGGTTGTACGAACAGATGTAAGCATGAGTTTGTGTGGGTGAGCACTTATTCATTGGTGCCACATGCATTTCATTGGAAATCGGGCTAAATCGAACGTATCACAAAAGGTAAGAATATGCCCGCACAATAGCTGGCCTTGCAGGTGGCCCTTGTGTGAGAATTTAGTTTGAAAACGTTTCGCCATTGAGCATTAAAACCAACTTTAGGCTTGCTGCAATGAATTGCGTAAAAAAATCTATTTTAACCACAAATAGCGAACCCTCGCCGATACAGGCCACTACTCTGCAGCGGTCTGTCAATGGCGCCATTGAATTTTTAATGAAAGTTTCAAGTGCAAATTCATGTATCTTTTTCCCGCAACCTGTTCATAAAAAAACTTCCACGCGCCCAACAGGAGCGCTGAGGTGGAATGAGGTGGAAGGTGATCGCTTTTACATTCAATATTATGTTCGTGTAGGCATTCTGACTGGGGGCTTCCTTTATAGGTTTTTAGGAGCTTGAGGCCTCACATAGTACTGGTGCACTGGCACACAAAGAAACAGCACCGCCAGGCGTGCTTATATACATACACGGGCCGGTAAAGTAGTTACACGTACTCACAAACAAAAAGAATTTTTGCATAAGCCACCTAAGACGCTCTACGTGATCACTTTTTTTCCTTATGGAATGCCCATTGATTGAATTTTCTAGGTATTATTGCCACTGTGCGTGTGAATTGCCGATCGTGCCTATGTAATTCTGTTTATATCGTACCACAATATAGCTACAGAGGGATGCTCTGAAAAGACTTCAATACATGTGCATAGATTTATAATAGATTTGTGTACATATACACACACATACATACAATTTATTGATTATCACGGCGCAGCCGACCCCGCAGGAAAGAGTGTGTGAAAGGTAAAGTAATCAATACACTTATGTACTTGCGTGTAATGTGTTCTTCTACGCTCGCGGGCATGTATTTGGAATAGTAAAGTGAAAATGATGGCGTACCCGGAAGATGCAAGAGCTCAACGAAAGCCAAAAGATTATCACAAATGGTGGATTATGGAGCGAAATCAAATGCGGCTTTACAATGTATTGAGTATGCGTATCTATGGTGTGTGGTGCATATTCGTATTTATGAAGGTGCCTGAAAAGAGTTCAAAAGATGCCACAACAAAATAACGATAGCCGGGTACCCTATGACGCTTGACTGAGGTATAAAAATACGATAAAGGGAGCAAGAAAAAATAAATAAGGATAAAATGGCAGTGACTATTCAGTAAACTTTATTGTGGCTTCGTCGACTTATTTTGCAAGGAAATATTGCAGGTATGTTTTATTTGTAATTTACTGGAACTTTCGTCGAAAGGACCAAGTTATTATTTTACGCCTTTTAAGAAATTATGGATTTATTTTAATCACCGAATCGAAATAAAAAATTATGCCACAATTCAATTAAGAAATTGGAGAACTTTGAACTGAAAGCTAGGCCACAAATATAATAAATGTATACCTTCTCGTGAACAATTTCAAAACCATTTTCGTACCAACTATCCATATAAAAAAAATCCGGTCGGGTTTAAGTCAAATATTTTTTGTACTTTTGGACATTTGCTGTAGTATTACAGTTGGCAAAGCAAACAATCTTTGAACAATGAGGCTTTGTTGAAAAGTTGTTCTATTGAGCAACTCCTTGCAACCGAAATAGCAGCTATTAGACACCTCAAAGGAACTGAAACTATTTGCTTCTGAAATGCATTAGCCAGTCTAATAAGTTCGGTAGATAAAATGTTTAAGCCAACGTCTGAAAATGATTTATTTTTTTTTATTTCATTTGCATTCCTGCACTTGAAAAATAGTTTTTATACATTAATTGGAAGGTCTACTTGATGGCCATGTAATAGCTGAATAGTAATTTCTCAGTAAATTTGGTAGTGCCAGAAATTATTTCGCATCAAGCACTTGAAGTGTTCTTTCTAATAAATAAAAAAATGGAAAGATAAACGTAAGTGATAAGTGACCACCATTGGTACACGAAACAACTCACGCCTTAATCAGTCCACGTTTTTCTGCAGATTGCGCAGCTTGACTTAGATATTTTCAAGTTTTTGTTTGCAAATAAATGACAATCCACAGATTTTACGTATTTCTTCAAAAACTCAAATGGGAATTAAACAAAAATGTGAAAGCAAATAACATTTTGAAGATAATGACAAAACTTCCCCCTGAACTTATGTATTTGGATCCAAAGAAGTAAGGCATGAAATATCCAACGAATAAAGGCAGCCGAGTGCCATAAAATGCAATGAATGGGAAATCTGCCTTACTACTTTACCTTTAATATTCTGGCATTCCATGCACAAAGCAACAACAGTAACTATAAAAAACTGTGCTACGCTGTTTCTACATAGTTTCGGCAGCTAAAGCGACTGCAACTACGAAGCGCCACGAATATTCGAAATTCGGCAATCAACACAGAAAAAAAATCTTTCAGCCAAGCAAAGCTACACAAGTTTTCAAAAACAGAATTGCAGATTTTCTAATGCTGCTGCTATTATGCTGACAAGTTTTCAAACACTGGTTTAAACTGGAATATACGAGATTTGGCTATTAAATAGCGAGACTGACAGTGAGAGATTAAATTTCCTTGATTCAATTAAAAACAACCTGAGCAAACGTAATATTTTATAATTCATTTGCATTTGACAATAAGGAAAATTTAGAGCAATTTCAGTATGTTGACTTTATTACCAGATAAGAAGAGAATGAACAGAGATGGCTAAGAAAACTTGTAACATTAAAAGTGAAGAATAATTAGGATGTGGTTAGCCTGCTCTGGCCGACCCACTACTGAAAATGTGATGAATTTTGGAACAAATTGAGAAAGATTAGTCACGCTACCACTTTGAAACCAGGTAACTAACCTCAACAATTTCGCGCCACGAAAACGGAAACTCAAATAGGATCATCATTTATGTCAGTCTCGGCATAACTGAGAAGTAAAGCTGATTTTATGAGAGGTCTTCATAAGTTTCTCACTCAACAAATTCCCAAGGTCTAGACTGCTGTACTAATAGCTCGCAAATGATTTGTAAAGTTAATCACAAAATGTAATTTTTTACTTTGCTAGTTGGTTACCAAACTTTTTGGAGCCCCCAGTATTGCATATCGCAACATGAATGTATAAAGTCGTTATGTAATGCAATAATCGATTTATTGATTAAGTACCAACGGAAGGTGTAAGTAGGACTGCAGCCTGTACGAAACAACCACATAAGCAGAGACGGAATTTTGTTGCCACCAGCAGCAACATTTAATCAATTACTACGCCAATGCACAAAGCATTAAAATAATTTTGTTTAGCCTGCATGCCCGCAAGTGCATATCAGCATAAGTATGTAATGGGTGTTTTTGAGACCTGTAGATTTTTTTAAATAGCGCAAAAAAAGCAAAAACTATGGAATAATTGAAAAAGTTAGTAGCACCCTTCATCATGTTAACTTACAGATTCTATGGAATTTAATGTGCATAAGACCCTTCGGCCCCTTGGAAGCCTCGTCCGCATGTTGGGCGGTCGAGTCAGTCCTCTAATTGAATGTTGACTTCCAAGCGTTCTATCGTAGCACTCGGTAAAGGGAAATGAAAGAAAAAGGAAAAATAAAAGTAAAACACGTGGAAAACCAAATGGCAGAGGTATGTTTCGAGCTAATTCGGCCAATTCCAAATAAAGTTTTGATTTCAAACACTGTGTGATATGCTGCACCATTTTACTGGAACGCTTCAGCGCTCAAATTATTTGTATATGTGTGAGGAGCCAAGAAATTGGCATGCAAACTACACCAAACAACTAAAGTTTTGGGCCATAATTTGTCTCAGCGGTCATTGTAGCCGAATGGGTTGGCCTGTGGCTACCATTCGATAGTGGCCAGGTTCGAAACGCCGGCTATGGAACATCAATTGATACCAACAGACCAACAGTTTTCTCTCCCCTCGGCAGGTAATACACCTCTGAGTGCATTTCTGCCACGAAACAGTTCTTCATAAAAATCCATCTGCCGCTCCGAGGGGCATAAAATTGTAGGTCCCTCCATTTTATGAATGACATACACCAAAGCGCGCACCACAAATAGGAATATATATGAATTTTTATATGTATAGCATTGAAATCATAAGATTTGTTCTCCTCACACTTAAATTTTCATGTCACAGAACGTAGAATTCGGGAATACATTTCTAAACCCTGTTCGATTATAAATCCTAGCCATGTAATTTCCTCACTTGGGCAGCTGGTGTGGAAATTATTTCAAAGCCATACCTAAACTATAAAAAACACCCGTTACATATATATATTGGGCATAAATTTAAATTAAATTTCATAGATTTAATTTTCATAAATTCAATTTTTCTTTATTAAATATTTACTTGCATGAAGGTGCAGCAGTTGCAGTCAGGACAAAAATCACCCAACACTTGCACAATTGTTATGGCAAAAGGAGGTTATAAGTGCAAATGGCAATGGCACACGTAGGCAGAGAAGCATTTTCGAATTACTCGATTCTATGCGAAATAAGAAAATTGGACATTTTGATTCATTCAATGTTGATGAACCGCATTTGATATTACTCATACGCAACGGTGTGCAAAGCATTTCTGCTTAAGGGAGCAAGCGATTGAATGTGAAGACGAAAACACTTCCGACCATGCTTGCCTACGCCTTACATGCATGTGCGAATGTGTGCATGCATGTGTGTGAAATCGTTTGGACATGTTTGTGTGTGTATTTGTTTGCAAATGTGTGCATGAGGATATGCTCGTACGTTAGTGTGTGCAATATGCTTTTAAGTGTGTTGGTGTATACTCCATTACAGCAAGCAATTAATTTTGTTATTGTTCATTTGCTGTTCTACACTACTACTTATGCAGGCAAGTGTTTGCTTGTACGTACGCTAGTGACGCGTAGTGACACTTGTCAATTCTTGCTTTCTGCTTGTGATGAATTGTTTCAGCAAATAGTTTTATGGGAAATGGCATGTACATTTTAAAATAACGTCACAGATGAGCAAATACCTACGTAAATACAGATGCATGCACATGCGTACATTTACCACAGAAATCTAATCCTTTTTATAGGCTTCACATACAAAAAGTCGATGTAAAAGCAGACATTCGACATTTTAAAGAGAATAATTTGACTATGGATTTCCTGTTTCAAAATGGTCAGCATAAACAACTGAATTTAATTTGATATTGATGTTTTATTGCAAGTTTAGTTGTAGATGTAAAGCACACATTTGAACACAATTTGCAATGCCAATGACTGGTTAGTACAGTTGTTTCTAATAAAAAAGTTGTAATAAAAATATCAAACATTTATGGAATTTATTCACTCTGAAATAATATTTTGCTAGAGCGAATCTTGTGGGAAGTTAGCGGAGAGGCGAATGTTACTTGATACAGCCTTGTGCTTGTGCTTTAAATGTGGACTCGCAAACTAAAATTTACTCATAATGAACTTAAGAGACACTCCTCTTGTTTATGGTATTTTTGCATTACCCACTAAACTTAGTTTCGGTATTATAGAAAGTGTTTGCCAAAATCTCTGATATTCAACGGGGCAAATCTTTGTTTTCAGATGCGATTTTGTGCTGTCGGCAACTGAGCAATGGAATCCGTTCTCGATGAACAGAAATCACACCCTACTAGTCTCTTAGAACTTAAAAACGGCCGGAGAGATGTGGATATGTGACCTAGAGTGACATGGACGTAGTGCAGCAAATAAATAACCAGCTGCACCGCTGACTAGGTCACATCGCTCGAATTGGTATAGACGAATTGGAAGGGCTAAATGGGGCTTGGCGAAGGAACATGTGGAGGACTTTGCTGGACTCAGTTTAAACCGTTTATACGGTTAGTTCGCCTGTTATGCATAAGATTTTGGCAAGATTCGTTAGCTTAAAAGACTCTAAAACAAAATTTATTCAAAACAGTGTTCATGTCCAGCTATCAAATTTTCAAATATCACGAACTACGTGCGGCTACTTCCACAATAGATTATTCATGTGAATATAAATACATATTTATGCCCATTCTAATGTATATAGAAATATATCGGATCGCCTACGCATAACTGCCTGCCTTAATGTATTTGTGTGTATTCTGTTTGTTTTCGTTTATTTTAACTTGATTGTCTTGGAATATTTCATTAGTATAGCATTTCGAGTGCAGTTTCCAGGTGCAGCTCAACACAAAACAGTTGGAATTGAAACGAAATACAAATATTTGCTCAAGTTGCTCTAAAAGAAAAAGAACTAAAGAAATTACAAAAATCATATTTTCATATCCTTACAAACATAGGCATTGGCTGCATCCTCAAATGTCCCCCTGTTATAGATGTTTGTGAATGCGTACTATTTGGGCAATTTTTATACGAGCAAATTGCTTGCTCACAAAACGTGGTGTGAATAATAACACAATCATCAATGAAAGAAAAAAAATAGGCTTTTTTTAAAGCATTCCAAATACCACTTTGGTCGCCGCAGACAGGAGTGTTCTGCGAGCTTGTGGTGTGAAACTGTGTGGGAACATAAAACATTAAAATATCACGAAAAAGCATTTCTAACAGCTGTCGCTTCTCGTCGATGATGGCAAATATCCGAATGCAGTAAAAACTCCCCATTAAAAACCACCTGTTTCTGGTAGGAAGTGGCCTAATGTGAAATGAAAAAAATGTAACCCTGAATCACTAAACATTGCCTAACGGATTATGCACGCCTACTGTTTTTTTTTACAGATTATTATTCCTTATAGTTTTAGGCGCATTTTTGTGGAAGTCGATTGTAAAAATTGCCCATAGATAAAAGTTATAGTAGAAAATGTAACTTCCCGACGAGGGTTTGATTCACACAGGTAGCTGTCCTTCGCTTGACTGACCTCGAGCGAAATGCACTTAAAACTTTAAGCTCGTTTTTCTCGAAACTACACTTTCCGGCACGGTCGGCATGATAAGTCATACAGTTTTTAATGTTTTTTATTTAAAATATTCGAAAGTGTTTTCTCTATAGGATTTATTTTACAGGATTTTGTTTAACTTTTTACAGATCCAACAACATTTCAAGGAGAAATGATGTTGACCGTGGAGCAAGTTTTTTTTCATTGTACTTTGGGTTATGTGATTTTTTATATACTAAGTTTTGTAAAGAAAAATTAAAATACATTTTTTATAAAGGTTAATGTTTAATGTTTTTTATATTTCTATTGTTATCCCTTCTAAAAACGGTTTTTCTTTTAGCGCTGTTTTGGCGCTGCTGGACGTATTTGAACATTTGTTTGAAATACAATAAATAAATATAAAAATATACTTGTTTTTAATTTGTAGTCTGTGGGGTGGATGATTAGTGATAGAGTAACACTTATTTAAGTATAGTGATTTAGATTTAAGGAAAAGTTAGGCCTAGATAAGGAAGTATGCGCCGTACTGATATTTGTCAAAAACTCGTAATTATTATACACAGTGATTATCACCTACTCAAATGCATTATTTTGAGATGAGCCTGGGCTAAATACACCATTGAGGAGAAATCCAAGAGAGTCGCCGTAAAAATTGGGTTCGTATTCAAAAGAGAAAATGGTACTAAAGAAAAAAAAAACACTAGTTCTATACTATTATACAACAATATAGAATCAATATCTCAAACAGATTCCTACTATGCAAAGCTTTTTCTAAGAGCGGTCGCCCTTCGGCTAGCAATGGCCAACCAACAGCATTAAGACGTACACCGCACCTAACAGAAGTGGCGCGTTATTTACCTTCTTTATTTATTTATGCCTTCAATTTAATTTATAATTGGAAAAAACTAAGTATTGAAAAAGGGCAATCTGAAGCCCTTTCAGCGTTTTATACAATACCAGATTACTGGCTGCTTCCTAGCCATGTGCACTTACAACAGTTCGACACATTTGCATACAATTTTCAAATTTCTTCGGAATTCAAAATATTAGTGGACAATTTAAAGGACAAGCAGTACAACCGTAAAAATATGGCGTTGCTAATTGAGTGCACGCCTCCGTATGTGTATCGGGTAATGAAAAAATGTGTTCTGTGTTTCTGCTTAGTAAGGTTTGGCAAGTCATCAACCAAATTGTGGAAATTTACTTTGAAAAAAAGAAATCTCTTCGCGAAGTTCATCAAATTTGACTGATCCCATGGGCCATGTACCTCATAGCCGAGGTGGATATACGTCGGATCTCGTATTCAAAAAATAAATGTCATCAAGTTATCTACAAGATTGTAATAAAGAAAACAACATTCCAACAATGTTTCTGTTTGTATTTATAATTTTAAGTTCTTAAGCTCATAAACAAACACCCGATACATGAATAGACACACAAGCATTAATTTCATATGGACGAAAGGCAACGGTGGGCGTCGGCAACTATCTTCGTACACTACAACCGTCACCGTTGACACCAATTCTGGAATTTGTCATGGCTTTTACACATCTTTGCATCGTTCAAGCAAATTTTAAGCGAAAATCTTAAGAGTTATAGCACTGGATCAGCCGCCGCATTCAGACTTTTTTCCGTTACCAAGAACTTTTTATTTCGACTGAAGCTGAAAATACTTTGGAAGAGGGATAGTGATTGCGAGCCTATGGAAGCCGAGAAAAATTCCCTAATGTGCAGATTTAACAAAAAAAATCTAAATGATCAGAGAAAAGAAAATGATCAAAAAAGAGAAAATTGTAAAAAATAAAACGGAAAATATCTGTTTTGGCTAAGAATACAGTTCTAAAACTCTCTTAAGTCCAACTATTTATTTTTAAAGAAATGGGCACGAATGGTGAATTCATTTCGGAAACCCAGGAAGGATGCAGGTGTGTTAAAGTAGTATAAATATCTGGTATATACGCAATATTTTTCTGATATACAGTAGCCGTTGTACTGTCGTTACGTTCTAATAATTCGAGCTGCTCTGGCGTTTGTTTCTTTTACCGGCAGATGAAATTTGTGAAAAGCGAAAAATTTCAAAATATATGTGACCAGCCTGGCGTGACGATTGCAATGAGTTGGAAGATTTTTGGACTACGAATAAATATTAATTTTCTACTACTTTTATAGAAATTCGGTTTAGCATAATTTATCAAAAATATTGAAAAAAGTGGCTATGGCCTGCTAACTTTGTTTGACTACACTACAAATTTTACATATTTGAATTTCACATATAAAAAAAATATATAAAAAAAATAATAATAATAAAACAAATTAAATGAACAAGTCTAAGAATTTTTTCTCTTACAATCTAGGAACAGCAAAATTTTGGAACAGAAAATATCTTTTTGAGTTCTTCTCGTATACTTTCATATAGGTTAAGTGCATAAATTTGTGCTGAGCTCCTCGTAATCCGCCTGGAGTACTCATCAATAATCTCATATCGAGAGCCCAACTTTCTGCCTCTCTCTGCGTCATACAATTTATTATTGCCCACATTTGCATACATACATACATGTATGTATATACATTAGCGAGCATTTTCTGAGACCAATATCGAACTGCATTCATTTCTAGCCATTTATCAACCTGGATCTACGCATTATTTTGCATTCGCCCATTTATTTACGTCGCCATAAATTAAGTTCTAAGTCGAACACTTTTTGTTTAAACACAAATCCACACAATTATGCACATATTAACATGTGTATGAATGTATGCATGAATGTGCACACACACACGCATGCTTAAGGAGGTCACTATCTACAATAAAGAAAAATTAGTTGTTGCACTTACCTTGCGAGCAATCCGGTCCGGTCCAATGACGTTCACACACACACTGACCCGTTTCCAGATCGTACGTGCCATGCTCGGAGCAACCGGGCAGACACTGATACACTTGCTGATCGATGGTGCCGCAGTCCTCGCCTTGCCAGCCGGCCTTACAATAGCACTGCCCGGCCACGCAAGTGCCGTGACCGGAGCACAAGGGATCAAGGCAATCATCTGTATGCCAACGGAATCGCGAATGCGCATACCCACATATGTACGCGCGTGTGTGTGGATGAATGCGTGTGCGGGTATCAGCGGTGGGGAGTTGTTAGACGAACGGGTTAGCGGTACATTAGCAACAAAGAGGCGTGGCGCACATGTAAGGGAAAAATATGGAGCAGAAGGAAAGGAAAAACGATTAGCATGTTAGACACGTAGAAAAGTGGTCATTAAAACAGAATTCGAGTTGCGTTCTAATATCTGAGCATTTGCTCGTTTACTTGTTTGCTTGTTTGTCCGTTGGTTAGTTAGTTGGGTGGTTGAACGTTTCGCTCTTGGTGCAATTTCTAGTTGCTGTGCTGAATGCCATTGCCTTTAAGTTTTTGCTTGCTGAGCAGATACGTCTGCTCTGGTTGCAATAATTGGCATCACAAGGCAGCATTGCCGTTGCTGATTTTCCAAGGCTGCTTATCTAACCTTATGGCTACATTTTCGGAAGTCCAAGCAGTTTTCGGCTATGCATGCAAGTGTGGTTGGTGGCGCATCCTTTTTATTGATTATTTATTTGTTTTAGTTGTTGGGCGCACTCTTACGGGTAGCGGGTCATGGACCGTCGGAGAGCGGTTCATAGCTGCATTGTTGCAAGTCCATTTGGAATTTATATTGCATTTTATTGGCGTCATATTGTATTGCGAAAATACTTTTGCGGGCCAGCAGATTTCTCTTTTCATTTGCAAAAATAAACATTTCTAGTTTTGGAAACGAAAACTTTACCGTTGCAATAACTGCTTTCTACTCGTGTATTTGTTTATTATCGTAGAAAAGATACAAAAATGTATAAAAGCAATCAAGTCCGAAATGTGAATGAAGGCGATTTTAGAAGAAGAGAGGGACCGAAACTTCATACGCGTGTGGCACATAAATGAGGAAGAAGAAACATTGTTCGGAGTGATAAACGCATGATAAGGCGGGGAATGAGAAACGCATATAAACACATTTATAATTTGAAAGTAATTAAATGCCACCGTTAGTGCGATTCAAGTGTTAATTTATATGACGGAGCGCAGAAGGTGGTGATGCCGCCCATAATGCGAAACAGTCGCAGCTCACTAAAAACCAAAAAAAAATTCAGGCATTCGCATGTGTGGCACAAGCACTTGTGGCAGCTTCTTCGTAAAAAAGCAATAATAAATTTAAAAACCCAATCAAGTGGAGCAGCCCGAGACGAAAAACTTTCAACTCGTACTGACATTCGCAAGCAAAGAGGTCTGTCCTCCAGGGTACATTTGAGTGGTTGAAACATTTATGCGCATTTTGTTCATAGCTGTTGTTATGTGAATCAATCCGTGGCAGATAGTGCAAGTTTCGATCTTCGATCTCGAGATAGCAACTTCCGAGCGTATTTTTCCAGGAAAAAGCTTCTCTGTCGTTCGGAAAAAACTGTTGGTGGCTCTATTTTGCGGTACAGCATAAGGGCTGCACTCTACAAATTGGGTTCTGCATAGCTCGTCTTTTGACATCTAAGACCCTAAGGAAGTTCACCAACTGGTCTTTGCTTACAATTCGCTGGAAGAGATTCAGTTAAAAAGCTATGCACTCTCTGCTAGAGGACAGTTATATACGAGTACACTTGCAGTTGCATAAATGTGTTGCACTGCCAATCCAGAGTGACCATAATAAACGTTTTAAAACTTTCTTCGTAGTCAGCAGCAGCCACCAGTCAACCTTTGCTTGAGTGAAATTGTTTTTGTTGTTTTTATTGGTGCTGAATTGAAGCTCTGCATGCCATATCGAGCAAGTTTGGATTCCGCCATTGCAGTCAGCACTCGCTAGCCAAGTCAGTCGCCGTCGCCAGTCGTACGTACGGCACTCAGTTGGCGAATGCGAGTTTGGTTGTGTTGGGTTACTGTCCGTTTGTTTGCTGATTGCTTGTTTACTTGTCTGTCTGTTTGCTTTTGGCAACTTGGAAATTTCAGCCAACAAAGCAGACACCCCCGCTCACAAAAGCAAACACACGCAAAAACACAAAGAAAACTGCACACACCTGGTGGCTCAGTTTTTTGTCTGTGGTGATTGTGTGTGTATGTGTATGGGCGCGTGTGTCTGCATATGAGCGGCGTGGCACTATAGAGGCGTAGGTTCTGTGGTGGGTTAACTTACGTTGATCGCAGAATGGCCCCTTCCAGCCCCGTTCGCAGTGGCATTCGCCTTCTATGCAACGTCCGTGGCTCGAGCAGTTCGGTACCTCGCACTCGCCGATGGGTATGTCACACTCGGATCCTTTCCATCCCTCCTCGCAGTGGCAAATACCACCTCCATAATGACCATGAGCGGAGCAGAGCACTGGGCATACACCTGGATGAAAGGAATGAGAAATGAGAAAATATTTTAGTTTGGTTTTCTTTCAGTTTTCCTTCTGCTACTGTTTACTTTTATTATACTTTTCCTAACACTAGACTTTTTTGGTCTTCTTTTATACTTCTTCGTTGTATTTACTTAAAATTTGAACCCTTTCGCCTCCCAAAAATAAAAAAACAGTGAAAAAAATTGAGCTGGCTGCTATTTTCTCATTTTGTGTAAGTAAACTGAGGTTTTATCGAAACTAAACGGACGAGACAGCAGATAACAGAGTAAAACCTTACTGCATTTAGTCTTCGAATTTAAGAAAAAACCTACATGTATAAAAGTTACATAAATCTAAAAATATGAGAAAGTAAATTAACAAGATCCAATGTGTCCCTAATGGTGCTACTTAACAGGAGAGCATCTCCGCATTGCTTAGAACAAATAAATAATACCAAAAAAGTATGTAAAGTTATTATAAAATTATTTGGACCTAAGTAGCAAAAAATTAGTTGTTACAATTTTCTTCTAAATTGTTTGATACATTTTTTTCTTGTTAAGGATTTGTTGGTTGTGAAGGACGCTACATATTTTGGCTGGAAATAGAATTTTAAGTTGTTCAAAATCCTAAATTGATTGATGGCAGGAGATACTGCAGGGAATTTATGCTTTTCACTTCTAATAAAGCTTTTCGGGTACTCACTTTTCGAGCAATCCGTGCCCTGGTAGCCATCGATGCAGTCACATTTGCCAAGGTAGCAGCTGCCACGTCCCGAGCAGTCGTTAGGGCAGGTCGTGCTAACTCCCTCCGCCTCCTCGACGACCAGCGTCACCGAGTGCGCAACCAATTCGTCATTGTAAACGGAGATGAACCACAAACCCGTGTCCAGATACTGCAGCAGAGATACATTCACCATCATTGTGTCCAGGTCCAGCGCTGGCAATCCACCCATGCCATCGGCCATGCCGCCAGCGCCCGCTACGCCCATGGCTGAGCGCTTGAATAGCCTGTGTTGGGCCGTCATATGTCGTTGCGCATAATGCTTGGCTGTATCCAGTGGCGTCTCGATATCGTATTGGCCATCATCGTAGTCATCACTTTCTGCCGCAGCCATTGAATCGTCATCTGCCTCATCCAGCGAATCGTCTACATAAAATCCGGGTAAGCGGCGTACTCCAACATTCGATTCGTGCGATGTGCGTTGCAGCTTATTGTCATCGTCCTCGCCTCCAGCATCAGCACTGTCATCCCGCCATTCCATATCAGTGTCGAAATCCTTGAAGCTCTGGCCACTTTCGTTACGCCATTGCGCGGCGCGTTTGTGCCGCAAGTGACTGTCCAGCCGTCCACCTTTGATGAACTCAACAAAATCGTGTTGCGTCACTGAGGGTGCCACATTGCGGCGCGAATAGACCGCAAAACTAGCGCCCCACGGCAGCGTGAAATTGAAACGAATGAAGGCTGGGTGCTTATTGCGAAATTCGAGGTTCCAGAATTGGTATGGTGGTATGTTGGCGTGGTAGAATTCATTGAAGTCCTTCAGCTCCACCACCTGCGGCCACTTCAGCTGCTGCTGTTGATGTTGAGCCGATTGCTGTTGCTGCTGTGCCGTGTACGATTGATCCTGGAGATGAGAGGTGGCGTCTTGCGGAACACCAGCCAGTGTTTGTTGATGGTTGATAGTGTGCGGTTGCTGTTGCTGTAGGAGCAATTGCTGCTGCTGTTGGAGCTGCAGCGACGGCGCCGAATTCTGCATGCCGCCGTAACCGGTGCTGGTGCCACTATGGTCCGATGTGCTCGTTTGTATCGATTCCTCTGTGGGATAGGCGGTCGGTAACTGCCCGCCACTGCCACTGCTTCCACTCGCTTTCATATTGCCGTGCAAGTCGTGTGGTTGCGACTTGACATCTTGGACTAGGATGCAATTTGTGGAGTCCATGTTGGGCTTCATCGAACTGACAGCTGCAATGAGAAGAAAAAAAGAACGAGAATTGTTTGAAATGCTGTTGAGGAATTTATACACATTTTTTTAAAAGTATGCATTTATGTCTGAACAAGTGCCTGCAGATTAGAGCCAATGGAGCATTAACTTGGCTGACAACAACTGCTTCAATTCAATCTCTCTTTGCATACTCACTCGCATAATAATCACCAAACCCTGTCTGTAGTGCATTTGCATTGGTGTTTTTGTGTGCACACCCGTAGATGACGCATTGCAGTCGCAGCCATGAATTGCAGACCTCTAAATCACATGCGCCGAAAAGTATGCAATGCATAAAAGCGCCGAAACAGCACAAAACCAAGTCTGCGACCGAACAAGCCCATAAATGGTCACAGACGAGTGCGCACCTACACACACACATATGGATTTCTGAATGCGCATGCATGTGTATCAGGTAGGAATGCAGAACAGCCCATAATGTACACGGCTTGCATCCAGGAGTCGATTGCCAGAAATGCAAAATCGCATAGATGTACGCTGCCGCACATCGAAAGTGTGAAATTCGTGATCGCAAGAAAAATGAGCGCAACTTTGCTAATAAAATATAAGCCAAATGCTGTTGCAGCGGTTTTTTCTAAGAGTCATTTTGTTTTACTTTCCCTTTGATGCCTGGCTACCCGTTTGCCCGAAAGTTGTAGCAATGGTTATTGGTTGGCCACAAAGTGCTGAAGTGTCTTTGGCTTCTAACGGATTTATGGGAGCGCACGTATCGCCAAAAAAGCAATCGAAACCCTTGAAGCTCGGCATTGTGAGCGGCGCGAGGGTGAAACAGCTGAAATAGTAGGGCTGACGGGTGTTTTAAAGAAAATCGATTACTTAAGCATAAATTATTGTTTAGTGGCTCTAAAGTTGTAGCCTTCTGGGCAAACCAGTGGTCCGCTGCCCTCGTTTTTCTTGCATTTGAATTTATTGCGAAATGGGCACGCTCGGCATCGGCGGCATTTGTGGCGGCGCACATGGGCACTTACATTCTCCATCCACGTGCAAGGCAACGTCGCTCGTAAATCAAAAAAATTCTCCATTTGAATTTCTTCTTCTCTTTTTTCTTGTCTTCTTTAGCGTCGATAATTCGTTTCTTCTCTCAATTTCGCCTGGCAAACCGTATGGTGGCCTGTTCTGGTTGTTTGACTGAACATTAATGCGCGCTATTCAAATTTCGATTCTACGATTTATTGAAAGTTATTTCGTAATTTATGTACTAAAGATCTTCTTTTGAAAGCTCTAAATTTGAGAAGCACTAAACTTTTCCCACATCGCACGCCATTCAATTATTTCCCAATTGGCTTGGATTTAACAGTGCAATTGTTGTTGTGTGCGTCTGCCTTTGAGCAAATTTAAATGGGATACCAAACGTGTATCTGCTAGCGTGCGTGTGCGCGCGTGTGTTTGTGCCTCTGCGCCACTGCCACAGTTTCTTTGTTTACTTTGGATTGGCGAAAATAAATATTTCACTTCGACAGCTCAAGGGCTTGGAAAATATTTTCGAACAACGGCAACAACAAATATTATGCATCAATGCATTTGAATATTTACAAACGGAAGCGACAATGAAAGCGAAAGCAAATCGGCTGCCGTTTTTAATATCAAACGTCGGTGAGAAGGTACATCGATAGCTGAAAAGGCCTGCGAATTGTTTTAGAATTTCACATTTCCTTCCCACCCGCCCAACAACCGCTTGTAGCTTATCTTATCTGCTGAGCTAAGTGTGACACAGTTGGCTGTTCGAGTGGCGCTAAGTCCTGATGATTGAAAAATGGTTATTTAATGACATCTCGGCACTCAGTGACTGTAAAGAAGCGCACAGTTTTCACTTTCAAGTCGCTACTCAACAACTCAACAAAATCAACGTGAATTAAGAACACCAACACACACAAACACGTTGGGCCGAGGCATTGCTTACTCGAAAAGTATGTTGACTTACTTCGACTTCTGTGCTATAAATACACACAAACACATACACGCCTTTAATGGCCGACATCAATTATTTGGACATCCATTCTCGTAACTTCTGTTCCTAACTTTCACTAATCAAAGCCAAATGGCGAAAAGTCTCATTGCGACAGAAAGGTCCTCTTATTGGGGCCAAGTCAATACTAAATACATTACGCATCAGCCAAGAGTGGTTCGCTTTCTCAAGTCAGCCCTTCAGCTCGCCGGTACCGTATGCGTGTAGGCACATTACAACTGACCGCTTCGCTTTCATATTCAATAGAATTGAACACTTGAATCCTAATTAGTAGAGTCCTACATGAACGGGCCATGCGTAGAGGCACACGAGTACACATAAATACATTGAAATGGTTTGGAGCGCTCAAGGGGCAACGTCTGCAGTAATTACGCACACATACCATTACAAGAGCCGCTTGTGTGCGTGTTTACATGCAGAACTAATGGACTCAGCTATCGATAGCACATATTAATGAGGCCTTGAGGAGCTGCACATACTTTTCCAATTCTATTGAATACCACTTCTGCCATTCACATCGAGCACATCGCACCAGCGTCTTATTCAGCCGCTTGTAAAATTCGTCATACCTCACTTGGCCCCCTTCTAGCAACGAGAAAGTCAATTTATGTTAGCTCGTCGGCCGATGGCACAATACAGCCACACTCTTCGGGCAGGACTATACGTCCTCTCCTAAATGTCAGGCAACCCCTTCAATCCCTTCCTGCCGCCTCTTAGAAATTAGAAAAAGGAGAGATAAATAAATAATGACACCACCGAAAAGGAGTGTCATTACGCACTTAAAGTGCCACAGCGTGGAGCCTTGCTCACTTGGCTTGCTTGCTGCACATCCACATGCACACCCACAGGGGGTAGTTTTGTGTTGATTGTGTGGCAAATTAAATAAGCGACGCCTGTAAACAAAACCCAATACTAACCACTAAATATAATCAATTTTAATTGACAGCCAACAACAATGCCAATATAACGATTACAATACCACACAGACGCAATGACAAAAATACCAGCGAAAGTACGTAAATCGATATGATAGCAACGCACACACAAACATATAGCACCACAAAGCACACACGCAAATACTCTCAAATGGATACTTAGCTACAAACAGAGATACAAGACTCCATACACATGCGAGTTAATGTCTTTTCTTTGCCATCTGTGCATTAATGGCATTTGGCGGTTGTACGAGCAGCGGCGTTTGAGACGACAAAGTAAGTATTTATGTATATATTGGGGTGCAGGAAGTGAATTAGCAGCGGCGTGCCATGCCGTGGGAGTAGGCGAAATATCCTGACTGGAGTGCATTTCATATCCACCAAGCAAAGCAAGAAAGGCGAAACCCTCCTTCTGCGTGCCTCTGCTGCGCTCTGCTGGCACTAAGCAGTTTCTACTTTACTTGAAAGCTTGTTAGCTTAATGGTTCCATGCTTTTAATTTCTTAACGATTGGTATACAATTTCATGGCCCACAGTTGGGACTGGTCGATTGACCTATTTTTCTATGTCTCTATTTATTCTCATGCCAAAGCCTTCATTTCTCAAAGTGAAAACCAGAAGGTGGCCGCATTTTGATAAATTAACGACACTGCACAAACAAAACCAAATAAAGAAACATAAAAATTGCTTCGTTGCCCATTAAGAGGCATTTTGCGCTAGTAAATATCAGTGAAAACCGAAGAGCTGAAATATTCATTCAACTGAAAGGGTAAACTTCCATGCACACGAAAAAACTCGAAGTTCAATTTGTAACTTGGCTGAGTTGCGTCCACAGGGTGCCGTGCAGCGCAGCGGCATTGCCACGTTGAATGGCTGAACGTATTAGGAGTGAAATTAAATGACAACCGCTCATTAATTTACTGTTGTCAATTTCGAATACCGAAATATTGATCGCGTTCTTAATCCAAACACACAAACTAGCCCTGAATATCCTGATAATATGCGCCCGCCAGCATTTTTGTGGGAATTGGGGAGAGCGACACTGGAACAGCTAAAATGTCAAGAGTTTGTTTAGTGCGCGCATTTTTAGAATATTTTCCCATTGAACGCTGAATTTTCCCTGCTCTACTGGGGCCGAGCTAAAATTGCTTAAAAGATTATGGAAATCAATTAGTTCGAGTAATTTTGTCGTTCTCACCTATGAAAATACTGAAAATACATACATACAAATGTGTTCATGAGGCCCGGCGAGCGCTGGCGCTGGCGTTGATGATTATTAAATTTTGCCTACTGTGAACAGCATCCACTTCTGTGTCCAGTTGGGACAATGCAAGTGAAATTCCGATGCCGACACTATTTATGGGCCATATTAGGCGTTTTTAGGAGCTACAGAGACTCTTTTTCTTAATTTAGGAAATGGGAAAATACTTTTTTATACTCTTTGCGACTTCGAGATAATCAAATACTACATTAGGTGAAGTTAATATTTTTCGCTAGATGTCAAGCCATTCGACGTAATGGAGTAATTCTACAGGGCGACTTAAAGATGGCATAATAGTTAAAAAAACAAGTTTTACAATTTTACGTCCAGTGAAACCAAAATAAAAATAGGAAAGAAAAAAAACGATTAATTATTAATACCTCTGAGCATGCCAATAAAAAAGATTGGGTTGCTTATAAACCAACAGAGATGTAATAGAAGAGCGAACTTATTTCAATGACTTTGTGCTGGTAGGCTAATTTCGAAAATGTTGATAAAATCACGGAAGTCGTCGAACCAGACCGGCTTTTGAGCACTTGTTCCATGACCCAAGATTCAAAGTTAGTTAGGAAACTCTTTGGATCCATTTGCATAAAAATTGTTTTAACAATATTAACTTTAGCCTCGTCATAAAGCGAAAAAACGTTGAAAACATTTTCATTCACTTGAAGTATATATCAGGAATTCCATAAGGATAAAATATGAAGATAAAGACACTTCTACCAAAAGCAACCCTCGTAGTCTAATGTGTTTTTGCACAGAATATTGACTACCCAAAGAAATTTCAAATGCGAGACTTTTTTCTTCTAACAGGCGCCTCGCCCAGTCAGACAATCTTAGTTATTTTTTTCCAAAAAGTATGCAATATGAGATATCCTTAATAGGTACCAAAATGTATGTAGATGTGCCCACTTGTAGGGCAAAGTGGGCACGTGGTGCTACTAAAAGTCTTTCAAATGACGTGCCTCGACTTTCTTTTACAATAAAATTTAGATTTTTTCAGGTTTCACTATTTTTACTCCAAATATGTTTTTTCACAATTATATTGGAAAATGGCATAATTTAAATGTCCATGAAAGCCAATTGTTCATGAAAGCCTAATTGATGAGAACCTCCAGATATGGATGTGGAAGGTTGCGCAAAAACAGTTTGCGCTGCAGCAGCAAGCTCAGTTTTTGGTCTGCCAGTTGTTTTTCTATGCTCAACAGAACCAGTTTCTTGAAATTTGTTCACCAACCTTTGAATTGTCGACTCATTCAAATGATTATTTCCACCACAAAAATCACAAGTTTTGCGATAAGTTTTTCTTAAAGATCAATCATTTTCATAACTATTTTCAATAATTTCAACGAGTGCTTCGTACAAAATAGTATGTCTGTCTACTTGATAAAGGTCAAAGATGATGTAAAAAAGGTATCATCTAGAAATGCTTCACTACTGACATCTAGGTGTAACTTTGAAAGACCCTTCATAAGCCTTGGAAGATTGTATGGTAGCTCTATTGATGCCAACTTGCTTTACAGCTTTACCTCTTAATGCCATTCGTAAATGTAGCTTAGGAATCTATCTAAGAGTTTGTATGGAATATCAAATTAACCTTTAAAGCATGTATTTTATCTCATCTTATATGTCTTGTATTGATCGTAAAGCAAAACCTGCTAAAGCGAAATAAATTGTGCGATGGATTTTACAATTTTTTCTCATGTATGGAGAAATCGATATATGTAATCATAAAAAAATCTATATCTCAATGGTATCAAATCTGCGTTTATAGTTTTTGGCCATCGTATGAAGATTTATTTGTGAATGATATCAAGCATTAAATTTCTATATCATGGGCAAATGGGTATCAAATGATAGGAGAATGTCAAGAGAACTAAAAATATATTCTGAAGTGAAAACTTCTTTAGAATCGTTGGGAGTGACTTGAGACTCGATGAAACGAAAAAGCGACACTCTTGGCTACGAAGCGTTATATGTTGATATACGTACATATGTATATGTATGTGGCCGCGTACTGCTGAGCCACGCTAGTATAGTCAGTATTGTAGTATGTATACTACACTGCCTATTACTTGCTTTGGTGTTTAGTTCAACCTCATACGTATGTATGTTTGTATGTATGCTAGTACGTATGTGTGCGCGCCTGCGTATTACGGAGCCACGGTGAGCGAGAAGGCATTATGTATACCTATACTACACTACCTAATAGTTGCTTAGACCAAGCGTCCTACGAATGTTTGTGTGTATGTTAGTACGTATGTGTAATATACGCGTTACGACGCTTATAATAGCAACCGCGTGTGCTGTATTGCGTCCGTATTTTTATATTCGTAAATATTTTCATTTTTAAATATTTACCGCAATTATGCCGAAAAATAATGCAGAAAAGGGTCGTGAATATCGACAGAGAAAAAACAAAAAGAAAATAAAACTAAAAAACAACAATTGACGCGGTATTTCAAAGATATGTTGACAACATCGAAACCAAAGCATTTGAATCATATTTTAGCTATCATAAGCCACTCGTATCATTTGTTGAAATTTAAAACATTGAGAATGAATAATAATAAAATGAAGAAAATAAAAGATGAACTTTATAGCAATATTATAATGAACCTATAATTATCTCGCTCCTAACGCTGCTTTCGTCTCATTCTCTCTCAGTTTGTTTTACGGAAGGTTTCACTTCTATCGCGTCTAACCGTTAGACGGGTATTTTTTTTTTATAAAAATCCTTTATGAAAAATGTTTTTTGATTTATTCGTCCTTCAATGTATTTGAAAAATTGTGATAAATACCATTATGGACCGTTGTTGCAATCAATAGTTAACTTCAAATAAATGTTAACCAACCACTTTTCATTTCGTAATGGTTACCAAATATCTAAAAACACATTTTTCTATAATTGTTGGTAATATTTTATTTTCGAACTCTCATGGCAAGATTCGTTCATTCAGTTGAGGACAACTTGAGATCAAAACCCATTAGCCTTTAGGAAACTAAGGAAATATTAACTTAATATATACGAGTATATATCTATTAAGATCCTTTAAAAAAGTGTCTATATGACCTCGTTCCGGGTCCGAAACGATTACATGCCCTAATCAAATACTTCCTAGTCATATTGGCCATAACGGTATTAAGGTTGAAATTCAGGGAAGAAACTACCACGCTTTCATACTCTTAACCTAAAATACGCCCAATAAGTAGTAGGAGTTAGACGGACCTAAGTGTTACGTGGTAATATAAATTTTCGGCCATCCGGTTTTGTATCAGAATCGCTTTATGGGGAGGAGCAGCGTCTTTCTGAAAGATACATGGGCTGTCACCGCGTACACTATCAATCTGGGGTTTCACTAATGTCTCTAGAACACGACTTATGCAGCGGAATTCCCTTGAAATCCTTGAGTAAAGAAGCATGGTTGTTGCGCACAACACTTAAACCCATAACAACTGGAACCTCTGTATGATTGGAACATTTCTGTGGTTGGTCTTTTGGTCTCGGTCAAAATTTTTTTTCTCAGAAAAAAATCATAAAATCTCAGGCGCGTCGGGGTGTCTAATTTTGTTTAGAAGATGTTTTGATCGCATAATTCGCTATTCTCGGGTTTGCTCCGATATACAGATTTTGCATCGCCGCCTGATGCTTCCAATTCAAGACAAAACTTACTAACGATATTAGAGATTTGGTAATTAGAGATTTCTAAATCGGCCATTAAGCGCAGAAAATTTATTCAATGACTCTTGTAAATGTAAATGGTTTATAGCTGAAGTGTCCTACTAGGTTGCACAAAATATTGCTGCGACTATTAAACCAACGTCGGCCACTAACTCTGGCATAGGTTACATCTCACCTTGTCAATCATCAGAATGTCTCAGCCGATAACACCGATCTTTGGTGCGCTATTTGTTTTGGCTAAAAAATCTCCTATAGAAATTGAAAAATGTTAAAAACTTTGGAGCTTCGGAAACATTTTACCAACTAAAAAGTATTATTTACTCTCACTTGTTTTATTTTTCCCACTTTCCGTCGATCATCCCTACTTTTTTTCTCCCATATATTAAATTTACTCATTGCCGAAATATAGCCAATTGTGTTGGATATTATGAAATGAGTTAATTAAATACGAGTATACATCAAGAGTGGCTTAAGAAAAACAGGTTTTCCAAAATACGAATGAGAGTAAAATAACTCGGCGCATCTGATCTCATTGCGTGCAAACGAAACAAATTCCAGCAGGGTAGCGAAAATGTTTTTTAGTGTATTCACATGTTCACACATACACATATACGTCTATAGTTATTTAAAATAAATAATTCAACTAATTAAAAATGTAACGGAAGAGCCCTTTATTAGTTTATTAACACTATTATTTATTGATATGTCGCACTACGTATTTTGACGCCCAAACGTTGGCGCAAAAGTGTGAAAGTGATGGCAGAAATTTTTAAGCACGAATTGCATACGCACATAGGCACGCATGCTTGTGCGAACACATACATACATACATATAATAACACACAATAACTGGTTATTATATTACAATTTATTGTTAATTGATCGATTTTTGCTTCGCCCTCCAATGGATGATTGGCTACATAATCTGCAACCACATAAATATGCAGCTAAAAATACTCCAATAACGGGTGCTCTATTATTATCGCTTATTTTGAAGTGAAGTTATTTTTAATATGCTGGTCGTACCAAACATTTGTGCGACATTTATTAGGTGGGAATATCGAGGACGGAGGTATAGTTCACAAAAATTATTAAAACTTTGCGGAGATGCAAGAAACTTGTATTCCATTTTTGGACCAGTTGATATAGAATTTTTAGCCGGCAATGCTCAAAATAAATCGTATAGCAACAACAAAGGAAAATTGATAATCTTCTACATCAATAAGCAGACCAAATCTGACATGGGCAGCTGAAAATTCAAGATTCACCCATTTTTAGCGCGGTTTGGTATCTTCCCTTTTGGTCCAAGGAATACTTTTATGGGATATGAACAATATAAAATTACCTCTTTCCTCACTCAAAACCTTTTTTAATTAAGTGAAAATTTAATTACAATTTAAATTCCAGTGAGAATAAGAAAGCTCCACTCAATATTTTTTTTCTGTTTCTCAAATGTTGCGGAATCTATTATTCAAGTTAGAATTTTTTTAACCCCATTTATCAAATGCAAGTCTGAAAAGATGCCATGTGTAAGAACTCCCAATAAAGTTCACCACTTAAAGTCTACATTTTAAATATTTGTGGCAGCTCAATAGGCATAAAAGTTGTAAGTCTGCGTGGGATGTTGCTTTGACGCCCGAGAATTTGGATGGTTAGCAAGCCGGTGTACCAACAGCACTCCAAGACCACGATGAATTATATCATTGCAGACAAACCAAGGCGCACAACATTTCTGACTGGAACCTCTGCATGTTGTCAAGATTTGGGTTTGAAGCCGAGCCCAAGAGTTGCACTCCGTATGTCCATATTGGCTTCAGTATTGCTTTACATATGAGCAGCTTATTGTCCAGCAAGTATAAAATAAAGGGAACGAAGTCTTAGTCCAAGCTGCTTCGCTTTGAAAATATATGGGATCGCCCCATAAGACGTCGATCAAAATGAATGCCTGGTTATTTAGCGTAGTCCGTTTGGGTATCTCGCTGTTGATAATATGCACTGGTGGCAACTATTATTGCGGAGCGTGAAAGTTATCTGCGCTGAAGGCGCAACGGCTTTTATACGCCATTTATTCAGCCATGTGCTAAGGCTATCAAGGTTTTGTTAAAGTTAATTAGAAGCAGTACAAGCGTGATTTAGAAACAACTATTCTATAATTTTTGGTGCTACACGCACGGAGACTCGTACCTACGCACTCCCGAATGGTAATCACGCACCAACGCATTCGGCTACGGCGGCCGCCAATGTCTGCTGTGTAAGTATGATTTTAGGAGCATAAAGAAATAATGAAGATTCATTTTTAGGTTGTATAGCAAGCCCTCGTGCCATGCCTTGTCAAATGCTCGTGCTATGTCTAGGAGGATGGCAACATAGTATTCTCTATTTTCGAATGCTTCCCTGGCAAAATTATATACAGAGTCGACTTGCTCGCTAGTGGAATGATGTTTCCTGAATCCAAATTGGTGCTTGGTAAGTTAGAATGAAATAAGGGAGGTAGCATTGCTGGCAGTTATTCATTCCCTTCACTAAGTTTGAGTTACTGAGCTTCTCGGCTATTCACTTATCCTCCAGTGCCGTACGAATCCTGCTAAATTATGCTATTTTTCCTGAATATGCAGTTTAAAATTTATTTCGTTGCATGCATTACGCTATCGTAGCAACAACATAGTACTATTATTATTATTATTGTTATTGCACTTGCAAAAGAGATTTCATTTTTAGACGCGCGGAAAGTGTTGCAGAACCACTCTATCTCGGGAATATCCTTTTATGTTCTCTACATGTTTGCGGAGCTCACAATCATTTTCGAAACATTTGCTTTTATTGGCACTTGGTCGATCATCACCCCTCACCTCTTCATCCTGCTCGTACTGCTTTTACATTTCGAAAATCAATTTAAGCGATTCCACAGACGATAGCTACAGCTCTTGCTAATATCCTTCCATTTACATACAGTGTCCTTAAGCACTCTTTGCTAATGTTAGCACCCACTCTGCCTACTTAACCTTTGCATTAATGCGATCGAAAGTAGGGTAAAATAAAATTTTATGTTTTGTTTGTCATTTTTATGATTATTTTTATAGGACAGATTCACACTCGATTGAGACGGTGTTTAACGCTCAGCACCTTTTACGCCCTTTTTCCGTGCGCCATCGCTTTCATATGTGGTGAGTTGAAGGGGCAGAAGGTGGTACAGATTGTTATTCGTTACTTTGGCGCGTTGCATGTTGTCAGCTCACAACCGCAATTCTTTATTCCTCTGTCTCTTTACCAGTAACAACGCCTCCATCGACGACTTGTACGGGCATTTCTAGTTGGCAGAAGGCAAAGGCGAAGGCGAAGGCGAAACCGAAAGCAAAACAAGTACTTCAAACATGAAATAAAAAGAAAACATGCAAACAAAGGTGTGGTATTGAGTAAAAAAAGCAGCACGCTCTAGGGTTGAAGGACCAAGTAACTATAATTACTTTCCTTCGGCACTTTTTCCCCTTTGTAACACTTAACGACTATAAAACTTTTGCCCTCTCCTCACCAGCTGGCACTCGGTTTTAGAGGAGTATGGATCAGAGGCTAAGCTCGGCGTCGGGTGTGAGAAAAAAGGCACTCAAAGGCGGTAAATAAACTAAAACGCTTGAACGCGCACAAACAAATATATGCTGTGGCGTGCTGGCAGCGGGCGAGTGCTGCCGAAGAAGGTGGGTGACGGTGGCTAGTGCCGGGCATATGGAAAGTTTACAGGCATAGCTACTAATAGAGGAACTTTTAAGTTGCATGTTCTCATATGCCTTATTTGCTTGCTGTGCCAAGGAAAACTGCAGGCGGATATGGGAGGGCTAAACAAAGCAAATATTGTGGAAAAGCAAATACAACAACGACAAAATAATAAAGTAACAAAGTAACCACAAAAAATGGTGTGTCTTCTAAATGTTAGAGAGTGTGTGCGCATAAAAAAAAACTCGCATTGTGTTTTCTGCACTCTACAATAACTCACACTGTCGCATCTTCTTATCTTTTTTCTTATCAAACTCTGCCGGAAGGTAGAAAGTGTCCTTCTCGTCCATTGTCTATCAGCGCTGTGTACTGTTCGGGTAAAGGGAATGAGAGGGGGAGCGAAGGCAAACACATTTCATGATACGCTGGTCCTGAAAGTTGTAGTTTATAGAAGAAATGTTTACTTATTGTTAGAATTATTTGCAAGGCACGTTTGAGGCTACACGAGAGGGGTGGCATATGTTTTGAGAGGAGCTGCTTTATATTTCGCTTTAAATGGAGAGCGACTTCAGACATGAAATACAAATTTAATGAGAATTGGAAAGAGTTTAAATTTTTAAAGGACGAAGATATTTAAAGCAAGGCAAGTAAGCTGGAGGTAGTTGTGCTGAGTCCCAACATTTTGGTCAATACGAGGGTCGTTTGAAAAGTTCGTGCAAAGTCACAGAGAGTGCACCACTGGCGCGTATCGAGGTTATGTTAAATTAGAAGTATCGGTTAGTATCGGTTAATTTCTTTGTGTGTGGAATTCGTTTTAATGGAGGAAATCGAGTGATTCTCCAAAAAATACTTTTCCATCAAACAACGCACCAGTTGACGCCTCAGCAGTTCTGGTCGCAAAATTAATGGGTTCCAGGACATAGGAACATAGAGGAAAATGAAATTGCTGACGAGCTTGCCAGGAAGGGGACTGAATTGGCTCTCTCTCTCCTACCCGGTTATCGGCATCCCCTTGACAGTAGTTAAAGGGGAACTGCACAAATTATTTCTCAGGAAAGCGTAGAAAAGATGGAACTCCATTTCTTCATGTGCTATTTCGAAAACCCGTGGTCCCAATGCGATATACGAAGGACTCAGAAAGTTCTTTGGTATCCTCGCCATTCAATTTTGAAACTCGTAGCTGTGTTTACCGGACACTGGACGATCGGCACACACGCGCAAAAGCTAGGGTTATCATTTAAGGAGCTGTGGGGACCTTTCAGAAAAGGAGACTGTAGAGCATTTCTCTGTAAATGTCCGGGTTTCGCAGCTAGAAGACTAAGGTCACTGGGAGCTCCTTTCATCGACAGCCTGGCGCAGTGCGCCAACCTAAATCCGATCAATTTTTTCCATTATAACAACAGCTCTGGTTGGCTGTAAATATCTTGGAGGTCTCATAGTGGTATCAAAACGGCGCTTTAGTGCTACTTGAGGAGTGCCAGGTGCACTTCAACCATTTCACCTACCTGCCTAGAGTTCCATCTTGTTTCACATCCACCTATTCCGCAGATTGGGCTTCATCGACTACGATTTGTTCCACAATTTGCGGAAATATTTGGCGGGAAAAGATTTTATTCAGACGAAGAGGTGACTGCAAATTCTAGTATACGGAAGGGATCAACAAATTAGAACCGAGTTGGACGAAGTGAAAGAGACTATGTAAAAAAAAACAAGGTTTACCCCAATCAATTAAGGAGTTTTTATTTTTACGCGGACGCTCGCGTGCGAAAGAGAACCCATGATTTGCTAGAAGCTGTTGTTATGATCAATTCACGTGGAAAGATCTTCTATCATCATACTTGAATAGCTGAGGCAGCTGCTCATTAGTGGCCACCAGATCGCTATTGCTGCCCCAAGCCATTGGGTGAGAAGGTTGAAAGCCAGTTAACTCCTTGTTTTCCAGTGTTTTCGTGAATGTTGAGCCATTGAAGATTTCACAGTTCTTTAACGGTGGATGGGTGCACATTTTTCTTGTAAATTTAGTTACGAAATTTCGAACTGACTGCTGAATCATAAACAAATTCTAAAATTCTGGAACCCGAGGCTACTGAATACTCGTGCTCCATCACCGTCTATTGGTTTCAGCCCATTACATGAAGCGCATTTAATAGATAGATTTTTATTAAGACTTTTTGGCAATTTTTTATAAAAGCGAGCACACAGGAATTCATAATGAGACACTGTTTGCATTTACATTTTTTTCAAAGAACATTCCTCTTGACGTAAGTAGAGATGGCTGCCTGACAACGAGAAATTTTGCCTTCAGCGTTTACTTTCCTTTAGGCCGCAATTTGTCTTTGTGCGACCCTTGAAGCTTCCGGTAGAAGCTTAAGAAAAGTCCTACATCGTAATATCTGTTATTAGAATTAAATAATTTCTGCCGTAAGAAGCATGCGTCCTATGCTGCTCACCGTGCAACGTCGCCGTATAATTTAAGTTAAATGCTTTCTTGTGTAGACGAGCACGGAAAAGGCTGAAAACGCATGTGCACACTTACACACACACATACACATAAGTATTTATATATAGAAAAACTAAAAAGTTTACTCGTAGTAGTAGTTGTGGCTGAGCTCTGGAGCTGAATATTATTCGCGATTTCCACCCGTCCTGCGCCGAATGCCTAAGCGTGCCATGAACACTTCAGCCTCTATTCCGCAAGTTTCGCAAGAATCGGAGAATTTACGTAGTAATTCAGACGCCGTGTGGTCGAAGTTTTATCAGAAGTGGAAATATAATTATGTTAAATGTTTCTACTTATTACTCCAGCGCTCATTGCTGACAACTGCAGTTTCTTCACTTTGCGCCATAGAGAGCGAAAACAAAAAGCTTCCAAAGTGCGTGGGAAAAAGGCTGTCGGTGTGTCTGAGTGACCGCAGTTAGTTTAAGGTACCAGAAAGTTTGCAAAACTGTAATTTGTTTGTTGTTGCTGGCAAGCGATGCTGGAAAAGGAAATGGAAAGTGGCAATAGACAGCTTGCATTCAAAATCTCCAAGTGGCAAATAAGGCGACGGAAATGACGCACCCACGCACACATAAATCGCCTCCATGATTTTGGAATTTTTGTGCAAGAGTAGAAAATAGTTGGCGTTTGCTGGGCGTTTTATAGTTTCCGGCCCCCTGTACCGGATTCGGTTCTTTGCTTCAGGACGACATGGAGCTTCAGGATTGGGAATACTTAAACTTTAATCCGGCCAACTGTAGTTTCAAATACTTTCTTCTGCAGTCTCGCGCTTCTTCGCGCACTCACTTTGTTGATGTTGCTTAAAATGTTTTGTTATTTAAGTCTTTTATTGCTTTTCGTTTAAAGTTTCGCGTATTTCGCTCATAAATTGCGTATACGACCCGACCCGTTGGCCTAGCAGGAAATGAAAAACGAGAGCACAACAACACCACGTATTAAGCACATTCCCGCGCCCAAAGCGGATATTTTACAGTTTCCTCTGACATTTTTATTGAAAACTACTTCAAAGCTACTAAACAACGTCATAAACTTTACTTAGGTTTGGGGATATTACGCGCGTTGGCACGGCAACTCATGCGAAGCCCACAAACAATGCAATATTTGCGACCAGTTTAGTCTGCTATAGATTTTGTTATTATTATTGTTTCAGCCGCTGGCAGAAGTTTGCGCTCTAGCGGCACTGGCTGTGGCGCTCATGATGCCCTTGTGCCAAGATGCGGCTGGGAGCGGAAGCAGAAATGTTTCGCAAAGATTTAATTCTCGATGGCAAAGTTTGATGTGCGCAGTGAAATAAGAATAGAAGCGCACTGGCGTGAAAACAGATGAACATTAAAACGTACGCCCATTTAAAGGCTTAAGTAGGAGCACATAAAATCGAGATAAGATCTGTTTTAATAATTCAAATAGAGCTGATCGGAGTTTGCGCCTGAAGAAGGGAAATGAAAAATAGAGTGGCCGAAACCCAGATCTTAAGATTTCCCTTTTATGTTGCTAATAGAATTTATCTTAAACTTTTATGTGAAATGTAGCCTTTTTTGAATTAAACTAATGAAACTTTAAGGATGTACTTCACTATTACAAGTAAGAAATAGAAAGGTGCCTTACGTACTTCTGAGCGAGGTCACTCGACCACAAAGTGATACCCATAAATGAAATCATCAAAACGATTCACGGCCACTTGCGATAAAACGGGAATCAGAAACAGTGCAAATATTAGCACCTTAATCTGAGTTTCGAATCTGACATGGACTTGACAGCACCCACAGTTAAATATGAAATATTCCAATATCAGTGAACTTAGGCTATAATCTTACAATCCCCATAGAATTTTTGAAAAAACCTGGTAGAAACGTGTGCTATTTTCACTATTAATGACCTTAACTACAGATTTTAACATCACCCCTTCATTACTAAATCGATTTCTATTCACTTTTCCTTCGATGAATATTCTGGAGCAGAAATCCACAACAAATCCACACTGTTGTTCATAGCTATTCTTCTTAAGTCAGATATATTTCACCCCAATAGCTTAACAAAACTATTACGAGGCATTACAGAAAAATCGAAGTGATGCAAAAAATCCAACAGGATAAATGTAGGAGATGTAAGAGATGAGCGAAGACAGTTGAAAAAAAATTTACGCCTAGCGCTTCTACAAAAGTAATGGCTCGAAGCGAAACGACCCCGTATTATAAATATAAGCCAGAAGGTATCATAGGCAAGAGGATCTACTGCCAATTGCCAGTAACCACAGAGAAAGTACGTGACGCAAACCGACCCAACATAAGTTTTTTTAGCAAAAAAGCTTTACTGTCTCATGCATATAGCAGTACCTTTGACTACAAATTTAACTACAATGTTTGCGCTTAAAATAAATATATGGAATTTCCCACAGTGATACAGAAACTGAATGAATGAGAACAGCTCCTTATTGCCCCATTTGTCATATAAGGCACAACCCAGGTACAAAAAACGACAATGAAAAGCTTAGAACAACTGTCCGTTAAGAAATACTAACGGGAATAAATCATAATAATAACAATTAAAGAGAAAAAATGTATAGCGCATGGATCTCAAACAGCTGTTAATACTGATTTCTTACTACAAGACGCTTCGGACCACTCCTACTGGGGCGCCCGTGGACATCGCAAGGAAAACTGCCGCTGCACGCGCCACAATCAGATTGAGGTATTCGGGCCCTAAACTAGACTTAAGCTACGACACTCTAGTCTTCTTAAAAACTTTGAGTACATCCTCATAGTCCTGGATTATTGTACAACCTCGCTGGTTCCATATGTTTCCATATATTCCCTCAACGGAGGAGTGGGCGGTGTGCAACATTTGGAGACAAGGCATGACAAACATATTTACAGATGGCTCAAATTTGGACGAAATAGTTGGTGGGGGAGTATTCTGCGAAGGAGATCCCTATCAAGCTTAAATTTAGGCTTCCTGACCACTGTAGTGCTTTCCAAGCGGAGGTAGCCGCAATTAACCCTAGAAAACTAAACCTTTTTTTTTAAACGCTCAGAACTAAAGCTCGCCTATCAGGCTACTTTTTAATTTTCGTTAACTTTCTCTAATTTTCGTTTAAGTTTTTGTTTTGAAAAACATTTTATTTTTTGAGAGTTGGAGTATTTAACTATAATATAAAAAAAATATTTCATCAAATTGTTTTTATAAGCCAATTATGTACTTACTAAATTAACACTTAATTTGTTTTTTTTGCAAGGATATCATTTAGAAAAAATTTTATAATTTTTTTTTTTTAAAACAAAAACATAAAATTCATATTTTTCTTATAGCTATTTGTACTAAGTTTCATAAAAATAAAGAATTTCAAATATATTATTAACATTTTGTTTTGTACATAAAAATTAGTTCAGACCTTTTTTCTTATATCACATGTATAGCAATTTGGGGATCTATGTTCCAGGCAGTATGTTCTATTGCATTTTGCACAATAATAAACACTCATATGTTTCTTGCTTGATGGACAGTAATTGTACATTGATCTTTTCCCTTTCTTTATTTGTGGTTCAGAGTTTTCTTGCTGCTCTTCGGAGCTATGAATGGAATCGGTTATTGCTTCACGAACTCGGTTTTGCATAGATGGTCTTTCTTGAAGTCTCATTCAGAGCCAGTCACAGCACAAATCCTTACTAAGATTCTTCATGAAATCCCTTCTGCTCATTGGCTTTATTTGTTTTTGGTCACAGTTTGAAACATAGAGAATATAACTATTCAATACTGCCAAATTTATCATACCGTAAAACATACATAATGGCCAACGCCTGGTTTGGTGGCTGCAGCTGGCATGACAACACATCTGATCAAAAGTGTCAACAGCACCTTTTGTTGCATTATGGGATTCAATAATTACAGGTTTTTTTGATAGTGAGTTAAGTGTGGGTTCGTCGTGCATAGTTGATAATAAAAAAACAGTTTTATGAGGCTTTGCTTTATAGCTAACAAGACTTAACTTATCATGGAAACCGAACATGGTCGTCTGAATCGAATCCTTTTCTAAATTGTCTATTTCTATTTGGGAGTCAGAAGTACACATCTCTAAACGAAAAAGCCATTAAAATTATAGCTACTGTCGAAAAAATTATAGCTACTGTCGCCCACAAACTCACACAGGAGACTACTATAATGGGTTGAAAGCTCGTGCTGCCACTTGCATTCAATCATAATGAAATACGTAAAAATGATAATCTTTGCGCCTCAGAGGCGGGGTTTAGTTTTCTAGGGTTAAGGAAGTAGTGGGCTCGTTGCTTACTTCTGTAATTAATGTAAAGGACGTAAATATCTATTCCGACGGTCCAGCGGCAACGAGTGCCTTGGGCTGTTTATTTGTGCATTTGAAATTAGTCGGGGAATGCCTCTCTCTCAATCGCATCCGAATACTCCGATATTGTGAGCCTTGGGTCCTCAGTCACAGCGAATGAACTTTCACTATAGCTATTATTTACTTAGGAGGGAGAGGGTTAAAATGCACTATAACAAATTTGCGCCCTATATTCTACCATGAATTCCGATGACCAAAATAATATTTTAATTCGTTTCACACATCAGATTTTCGATAAACTATTCGCACGCTCCACATAAAAAAACATCTGCCGTTCGGAGTCGACTAGAAACTGTAGATCTCTCCATTTGTGGAACAACATCAAGACGCACACCACAAATAGGAGGAGGAGCTCGGCCAAACACCCAAAAGGGGCGTACGCGCCAAATTTATATATATATTCACACGCTCGCCCAAAACTTTTAAACCTTATTCCTCTATAAAGACCCCAATTGTTTGGACTAGCGGCAGAGTTGGTTATGGATACATCCACTTCAATAATTATTAGCGTTAGATCGTCCAGTGCTGGAAAATGTAAGTGAGAATACAAAAATAACAAAGTTCAGCGAAATGTAATTTAGAAATTTCCTTAGCCTACTTACTTGCAGATTTAATAAATGAAATCCAAAACTTAACAAAACTGGATAAAAGTTTATCGATTGCCACTTCAGGCCTATAAATTTAAATTTGCCTTCTGGGCCTTTCTTGCCAGGGAAAAATGTAATGTCAAACTATTCATAAATGGAAATGTATAATTTGGGATACAGCGCTCAGTTCACAGTTATGTAACAGCCAAACTGCATATGTAGGTATGTACACATACATACATACATACACGTGTATCCACAAAAAGCGTCTCTTCTTCGGTATTCTGACAAGCAGCGCTAGTGGATGTCAGTCCGTTGCACAATGCAAGGACCAAGTTGAAGGAAATTTATGAAACATTTTCTTAATTGCACATCCCCGAATAAGTCACCCACAAGAACGGCGCCGAGGACAACGGCAACAAAGCACCAGCTAAATTAACAACCGAGAGAATAATTTATCGAAGAAATGCATTTCTCTGTGTCTGCCAACAAGGAAAGGCAAAGGCGGCAAACAGCACGGCACTTCAATGCAAGTCAAACACAAACACATGCATACCACATAGACTAAGGCAGATAGGCACATACACACAAGAGCAGGAGCTCATTTTCATTTAATAGACATTGCGCTCAGCGGCGTTCACTGCGCCTGGTGAGGCCATTTGCTCGTTTTGCGAATCAGAAGAATTCTGTAGTGACGTGCATACGAAAGTATTAAATTAGTTACTATAATTGGCAGCAGGAGGACCTTTTAAAGTGTTCGAGTTCGCGAGTGTGTCTGTCAATTCGAGTCATACACGAAAGAAGACCAACGAGTGGGTAAAAATTAAAGAATTTAGATTTTTCCTACTAATCCGACAACCTCGATGGCCTTAGGCGGGTGTAATCAAGATTATTTCTAGCTCACTTGGCAATTTGTAATATCTTAAGACCGATGAAGAAGCAAACGTACCAAAAGTGCAGCGGAAAATGGAACCAAGGAAGGCTCGGAGGCCAGAAAACTCGAAACGATTCTTAAAATAAAATCTGATAATGTTAGGCTGAAATGTGCAGTAAATTTGTACCGGAATTTTGTATGAAAATATTCTTGCAATTGGTAGCACTTTTAAAAAAATTACGCCCGCAAATTTGCTCGAATATTTTTCGCAGTGTTCTCCAATGCCTACTCACTCGCTCAGCAACCGAAGCAGAGTTGGCCTGTTTGCTGCCTTCGTTGCCATTGGCAAAAGTCATTGACTGCAACACACAACCAAGTAATGTTTGCCATAATTTAAATGATTGGAAAATGTCTTGAGAAATTTGCAATTGCAAAAGTTGGTCCGTGTGCCAGCCAATCGTTGCACAAATCTACACACACACATACACACCCCACTAACACATATACGTGGTGGTTGTGTGCTGACATGATTGTGCATGTTGCAATGTTGTAATTGCGGTTTGCTCCTGCTCATACGAAACTTTAAATAATCGTCCTCCCTTCCCTTCCGCCTCCCCACTGCTCTTCCGTGTCGATACTCCCATTTCTTGATTTGCATTGTTGGTGTTCTGTTGTCTGGATCGGAATTAATTGCATTTGGTGAGCCCACAAGTAATGCCAGTTAGTTATTGGTATTAGAGCTACAGCAACAACAACAACAATGGGCGATGAATTATAGCAATCGATATGCTTAAGCCCATCTCCTCCATTGGAAAGCGAACGGCAAGTGCCGAGTCGTACTTCCGGGATCTGTGCAGACAAACTTTAAATAACTTAACTGAGCAGCGAGATAATTTAAATAGAACTGCAGCTGCATGGAATCGCTTATTTGCTTTTTAAACAGCGAAAGGCGAAAAGTTGTCGAAGAATTCGCATAAAGGAATTTCCGGAATTTAGCCTTCAACAAGTCATCTCTCTGCAGTCAATTCGGCCTGTGGAATGAAACGGTGCCCCCTGCCGCCACCAGGACTCGCTGCCCAACTTTACGCGGGGCCTGCTTGCTTTGCGCTCCCGCAGTAGTCGCTCAGACTTCGATTCGGAAAATCCTCTGCATGCAATTAGTCGCACTTCGATCGACCGGCCAGCGGTATACATTCAAGGCAATAATCCAGAAAAGCACTTGTGTTGCATTAATGTAGCCTTTGATGCCTCATAAATCTCTGACAAGTCCTTGGTAAATTCGCATGAGCCACGCGCGCGCTCGCCACTTTCAACAGCGGCGAGGAGCAGCGTAGCAGCGGAGTTCGCTATTTATTTTTGCCATGGCGGAGGCTGCTCGAAGCCATCTGCACTGTGCCAGTTGCCAATGGCGCCGCGCGGCAGCGTACAGATGCAAATGCGATGCGCGAAAATATATGGCATAATTCTGGGGGTGTCCGCCAACTACGAAAAATATACATCTTTTAATTCAATATTTAGTCGAGAAAACTACTTTTCCTACTGAAGTATTTGCAAAATAAATAGCGAGTGCAGACTTTGCATTTCCTGCTGCCTTGGCCCACATGCCTCCCGAGCCAGCGTTAGCCCAAATAGCAAGAGAAATTAATTTCGTTCGCATCATTTCGTTTCGCACACTGGAGAGCTCGCGCTAAATTAAATTCCTTATTTATCCTAGACGCCCCCATCCGAGTCTTAGCTGAGCTGTGTCTGAATTGCGAGCTGAAAGCAGAGTAGCAGCTTCATTTTGCTGATGGGATGCGGAAGAGCGCTTCAAGTGGAAATATTTTAAAAACAATAGGATGGAGTATGAAAAATTAGATTCGCAAATTATACAATACTAAAGCAGCCCCCTGATGAGCTCAGCTGCGGCGCTGTATGTATCCGCTGCGTTGGCGAGTGGTCGCTCCATTTAAGAATTCTTTTTCATTCAAAATTCCAACTTCAATTATGTTTTCACTTAAAAATTCGTTTGTCAGCGCAAAAAGAGTCGCTATCTGCTGTGCAAGTATGGCCTAATTCGTAACGAAAATCACCAGTCCGCCATGTCAGTCTTAGTGGAGCGGTGGCGGTGGGTTGTCGCCTGTTGTCGCCGCATGTTGCATTCCCACGTGCCGCAACTTGCCGCGTGTGATTTGCCTTTGCGTGAGTTGGCGTGGTGCACCGATACCGCAGCCGCCGCCGCCGCCACTGACGCTGTAAGTTCTGTTCACTTCATTTCTAATTAAGCAACTGTAATTTTGTCATTGTTTTCCCTCAGGACTTCGAAAGACTTCGCACAATAAAACCGTAGCTTCAGTCGCGGTGGTCGTGGGTTTAATCTCTATCCTGGTGCGTTTGTTGTTGTTTGTGACAAACGACAAAGTTTTAATTGAATATAAATTGCAATGGAAAAAGTGAGGCAAGCGCCTGCAACTGTTTGTTGCAAACACTTTCGTCGCTTCTACACTAACAAAATGCTGCCGAGCGCCAACAAAAGGCGACTGTTGCGAAAACTGTGAATTGGTAGTAATTGCGCAGCTGATGTGGTGGTCATTCCCCTACCCCTCTCTACTGCCAGCTCATGTGAGTATACCGGCGCTCACCCGCTCACTCACTCACTCACTTAGTCGCACTTGAGCGCTGACTATAGAAAGTTGATTAAAGGAAATGACTCGATTTAAATTTGTCCAACCACGAAAAAGATTCTGCAGCAACACAAAATCGAATAAAGCATTAAAGAGAACAATAATTCATGCACGCACACGCACACGCACGAGCATACACGAACTTATATGTCTGTGTGTGTAGACAAATACGTCTGTGTGTGAAAATACCAGAATTTCCCAGCTACACAGGACGATGTCAGTTTTATTGCTCTGACTTTTTGTCCGGAATGCCACACACTATTGCAGTTCGATTGTTTGCAGCTCCGCAGAGGCGAATGCGGAGCAGGGGCTGTTAATAAAAGATTGCTTTAGAGCGGGAGTAATGTGGCAAAGTGCCGACAAGGAATTCAACAGCTTTTGTAGTTTGGTATTGGAAGTTGCTAAAATTGCATTCTTTTGCGGTTTTTCTTTGGAAACTTCGAGCAAGGACCGCAAGGAAATAATCAACATGAACACGCCACCTCGCTATTGCCTTTGCTCCGCTCCGCTTCCTCCGAACGAGATGAAATGAAATGCATTGCACATACTCACACATACACAGTGGAGACAAATAATAGTCGGACAGCAACAACTACCATAGGGACATAGAAAACTATCATGGAAATGCAGTTGGAATTGGATTTCCTCTTCTTTCAATGAACTCTTTAACAATTTTATTTGTGGCCAGAAGAGCTCAGCTCGACCGACCAATTGCAAGTATATTCGCACGTGTGTGAATGTGTGCGCCAGTCTAAGCATGGAAGTATGTGAATGAATTAAGTTTGGAGCATTTTTGCTTTGTTTCACGTTCAATGAGTTGGTGCGCCTAGAAGCATACACATCCACACACACACATTCGAACAATTAAACAAGTTGCCAAGGTACAATTGCTGGCCTTTTTCGGTGTTATGTAAAATCGTTTACTAATCTGCTTTTGTATTGGCGGCTGCTGCTTGTGTGAATTTGCAAGTAAATGGGAATTTCCAAATTACTCCGTCAACCTAAATGCATTGCTCACTCTTCAGACTTGACAGCTGTGTAATGTCGTTTCCACTCCAATTCCCAATGCAATTTTAACACTTATTTCACATAAAATATCCAAAACGAAGCCAAAAAGACTGGCGACGAAAAGCGACGTAGTGAAACGAAATGAAATGAAACAAATTCTTAATAACGACTTTGCCTACTTTCAGGCGTGCACTTACTGCCCCTTATGCCTGGTACTTATGTATGTGGTTGGGCCTGCAGAGGAGGCAGTCTCTGCTAGTGGAGGGGAGCCACTTCCGTTGAAGGAGCCTGTGTCGCATCGTGTCGGGATGCCAAAAACATTTCTCTGTTTCTCTATTTCTATTTCTGGTTCACATATTCCTATTTTCTATGCGCCTCAAACCAAACTCACACATACACACACACGCAGATGTATGTATGTTCACTGTAGATCACGGCATTCTTTCTTTATGCTATTGTTGTTACTGTGTTGCCACTGCTGTTGCCGACAAATGCCATGTGGCTTCTGGCCAAAAGCGAAGCGCTGCTCGAGAGGAATAACTGCAAAAATGCTAGCAAAATAGCAACCGCAAACAGCAAAAAATATGCACAGAGTGCAAAGCGTCCGCAGCAACAACAAGAAAGCGCGCCCAAACGAGCTGGCAACCTCATGCAAATGAATTCAGAAATAACCTTCAGCTATTATACTCCGAGCATCCGGCAGCTCGCCCACTACTTGCAGCTCACATACACAGCACACAGAGGAGCTTTGCTGCTTATCAACCGTGGCTGCTGCTCCGGCGTCCGTTACTCCCGCATGTTTCGCTCGCTTTTTTGCGCCACCACTTCGTGTCTCTGTTTCCGCTCTGTGATTTAAATTGTAGCTTCAGTTTCTGTCTGTCCGTTGCACACTTTTCAAATTCACTCTTCTATCTTTACGCTTGCCAGCGGTGCCCCCGCCACTCACTTTCAGCGCTTTGTGCATTTGTGCTTTGCTTTGACACTGTTGCCACTTTGCATTGTTGCTGTTGCCGACGCCGACGCAGCCACCGCTGTTGTTATCGTTATCCTAGCCGGCGTCACACGTCTGCCATTTAAAAGAAAGCAAACGATTTTCAAGAGTGTGCGAATGTGTGCAGCAATGTGTGGTATTTGCAACAAAAGACGAATTAACGCGGTTCATGCCTCGTTGCACTCTGTTACCGCATCTGCCGCCTTGCCGTTGCTGCAACAATTCCCCCGTGGCAAATGGGGAATGCTGCTTCAGTGAAGCTGGTTGAAAAAACACGTCGCAAGGAGCTGACTGCCAGCGATTTAATTTACATACCCGGTCACCTCATTCCGGGACCCTCCATTCTTTCTTGCTACCGCCAGGCTGCTCTTGTAGTTCGCTCGCCAGTTGGAGTATCGCTGACAAGATAAGTGCAAATGTGCGACAGGAGCCCTGGGTGTGTGGGCGGACGAGATAGTTACAGAGAGTGCTGACGTATTCGAATGTTTTAGAACAAATTTAATTTGCTCCTTTTTATGCATTGAAAGCTGAACAAAGCGAGCCAAAGTCAATTAGCGAGACTTAAGGCCCACTCGACAATAGACAGGGTTTTAGATCTAAAGAAAATATTCCGTGAAACTCACCACCTTACGAAAACTTCTTGGCCTATTTGACAGAATTTTGAGACGATATTTCAGGTATAGCCAAATACTTGACGTAAATACCCAATGTCTGCGTACAGAAATGTGATTGTGCGAAATGTGAATAATGTCTATTTTCTTGTTTATTATATTTTACAAAATGAATAATACATATAAATACGCATCGCACATCGTCGCATAAAAAACTTCCAAAAATCATTGATTTTTCCAGTCTTACTAAAGGTGCTGTTGACGCTGTCGATAGACTGAAATCTAGTTATTGCAGCCCGCTTTTGCTCCAGGTGGCCATTTCGTTTGCTCATAGTTTCGTATAAGTGCTCATCGAATATTTGACACTTTGCATGTGGATCGGAATATAAAACGGAAGGATCTCATAAAGTTTTTGGCATTTTCAACTGCTTACCGAAGCTCTATTTAAAATACTGCCTCTGGAGTTCCGGTTTATCACAGTGCTCTCACGAAAAAGAAAATATTCCACAATCAGAACGACAAAGGCCACCATGTGCACTCCATCCTCGGAATTCAGACAGAGAATACACAAAAACATGTGCACATTGCAAGAAAACTCGGTCCTAGTCCCAGCCAACAAATTTTCATGGAATCCATAGAGGAAAAGTTTGTTATTGCTTTTCTTATGTTTTTGCTTTTAACAGTTTAACATTCACAATTTGTAGCAGCAACATCAACGAAAACTCTGCTCTCACTGCTGCTCTGAACTTGAAGAGATAAGTAGTGGAACAGGTAGCGCAAAATGCGGGATCAAATGTTTTGCTCCGCTCCAAGCTACGTTTTGCTACTGTGAGTAGCTCAGAGGAATAGTCAGAAAAAATTTTGGGGGATAAGTTCATAGCGTTTTTATATCTTCTTTTATTTTGCAACTATTTGTTTGATAGAACTCTTTCTGCTTTATAAAACTATGTTCAAAAATGACGACTTTGGCGTCGATGACTTGGCCCGCAGCGCAAGGTCCTGCCTCCCTGTCAAATCATATAAAGGGAATTACCTTCGATAACAAAAATGTCCTTAAAAACTGGCTCAGCAACTCCTTTGGCACCAGACCAGGCGATTTTTGGCGGAATGGCATCAACAAACCGTTCGAAGGGTGGGAAGAGGCTGTAAACAGCAACGGCGAATGTATCATTGATTAACTTATTGATATAATTATTATTTTTTGTTTAAATAAAAGTCTTCGGTAAAAACGCTACGAACTTATTCCCCAACCCAATAATTTAAAGTTATGTTTTTTATAGTTCCTGAACCCTCTAGATTTTCTTGTTAACAAAAATATAATGGACTAATCCATTGATATCTAGACAAGAGATACAATACGTAATATTAAAGCAGTAGAAAGCAAAGTGCAAGATGAGAAAAAACAGTTGATCCAGCGTTTCGCGCTACCTGCGCAGTGGATCATCTTTTCAAGTTCAGGGCAGCAGCGAGAGCTAAAATGAACACTAGAAAGTGGCAGAGCAATTTCAATCCCTGGTTTTGAAATTTTAAAGTTATAGCAATAAAATATATATGAATTCGTTACCTTTTAAACTTTTCATATATATAGTTTAATCAACGATTTCACATAATTTACGGGCTCTTTAGTGAATTCACTTTAAATGTGCATAAGTGTGTTTTCTTAAGCAACCGAATGTGTTTTTATTTAAAATATTTCTAAATAAATTTTAAAGAAAGTTATTAATAAAATCTAAAATATTTTGCATGTAGTTAGTATAAATTTGGGGTAATAAAGGACCGCACACGATGGATAAAGATAGTAAAAAGTAGCGCAACGGACAAAGGGTTAAAAATACGTTATCAGTTTTACACAGGGAAAGCTGTTTAAGCGAGTTTCATGCACTTTTAATAGCAGCTTACGCTATCTGCTTGTTAATCGAATCTTGTTCATGGCTGCATCTCTCCCCCGGCTTATAACTACGGCTACTCAATAGCACTTACATATACTGAAGACGCACACTCATGATCACTGCACAACAGCTAACGCCAGCTGGAGAATCCTCCTCTTAGCAACAACAACGCACTTCCCATAAAGTCCCTATATGGGAAGGTTTAGCCGATTAATAAATAGCACAAAGAATGCATCGAGCCCTTTGGTTTCATTAGCCTGCCCTCAAATCGCAAACTCATAAATCAATGCTATTGTGTGTCTTCAAACCATGTGGGCTTCTAAATCTCTAAGCTCCAATAAGCTAAGCAAAATAACCCATCTGAAGGATAATGAATTCACACATCCTCTGGCTCTCCGCTCTCTTTTCTAGCCCCAGTTTTAGCCGCGCTAATTTTACAATTTTTCTCCTTCAAAAAGTATAAAGCCAAAGAGAGAAAAAACGTATTTGTATTACGAAACTTCTAGCCGGCACCACTGAAGTTGAATTGCTATTTGTAGTGTGAAATTTGGTACGGCCAGTCCATTTTTCATGTTTTGCTGCAATTTTATCGCCACATTTTATCCATAAATAAAACAGTTCGAGTATTTAGCATTTCATTGGCCGCTTTTTAATGAGCTCAAATAAAGATGAAAACTAACAGTGAAGTCATTACGCTGCAACTAACAGCCCACCGCCATTGTACAGGAGCGGGCAGAGAAGAAGACGTGAAGGGTTATTGAGAACAACATGCAGTGCGCGTATTTAACCTACATTACTGTCCTCTACATCAGCCCTCTGTGCGTTAGTCAACCAATAAGCCAACAGAGCAAACCAGGTTTCCCCCTCTTGACCACGTTCGTCTTTCGCTTCCACGAAGTATCCCAGCAACTTTCCTCATTACCTACTACTCAAGCTCCAAATGCGACGTTACAGTTTCAGCTATTGGAAATAAAAACAGAGAAAAAACTTAAATTACAAATATCGCGAATAAATGCACTCGTACTTGAAAAATCAGCTCAACGGCAGCAGCAAAAATAACGACAACAATAACAAGGTCGAGCTCGAGCTCGAAATAAAACATAAGAGACGAGGCGAAGCGAAGCGAGGCGTGTCGAATGAGATTGCAAGTAGCGATCCTCTTAAAAACCGATTAACCCATTTCCGATAACCACTGCAATGCGGCGCATATCCTTCCAATCAGTGACAGGCAGTAGCAACAATAATAACAGCAACAGCTGAGGCCAAAACTGAGACCGAGACCGAGTCCGGGCATCTATCTGAAACACTGCGGACAGAATGCAAGTGAACACGGCTCACTGACGCTGGGGGGTGGAGAGGCTTTATTGACAGGCTGCCCGGATGCGGATGCAAGTAGCTGATTATGCGCTGCCCAACTGTCCTGTATCTATTAGGTGTATCCTTAGTTTCGTGCTCGGCAGCTGCGTCGTGTTATTTGCTGCCGACATCATTGTTTTTGTTACTGTTGCAACTGTCAATGCAGCAAATTTGCATGTAACATTTGCCAACACCATTTCTCGCAGCTGCTATGTTTGTTGTTGCTGCTCGAGAACTACACAGTCTATTATTGCAGAGGTGTTTTCCTGTTTTTACTCACAGTTACGGCAGCAGCTGTTTAAAAATTGGAAAATCGCAAAATTACAAAAGGACACCAGCATTTCAGCGATGGCCGGGTAAAAACTTAACGCTTGGTTTCATAATTCTGACGGGCGCCGTATTCGGCCAACCACGTCACTTGGCTCCTGTGGTGGGTGGTGGGTGGTGCAGCGTGGTTTTGGATGATTGGCATCGCGTAAGCGTGCAGAGTCCAACAAACCATTGATGCAACACGATTGGAAATGACCCGAATTCGTAGTCAATTATAGGAATTGATGGCCGACACCAGTCAGCGGTGTAGGGTAGAGCTCGGTGTTTGCAATTCGGTTATGTAAAATATATTGATTTTGCGGTGTCGGCGTGGTGAGCAAAGCGAATGTAATTAGGTGAATTAGGGAAAAGTGTTGCAAGGACTCAGTGAGGTAATGAGCGAAATGTGGTTATTTGCGGTTGGTTTTACGTCGAAAGCAAGCCCGCTTAATTAGCGTGTACATTGAGGAAACCATATTCGCATCTGTAGTGCCTTCACATTCGACATGCCAACCGCATACGATGAGCAAACACTAATTTACAATAATAATAATAATTCATTTTGGAGCTAAACACAAATTTAACATATTTTGAAGAAAATTTATTTACCCAATTTGCTGTTTACCCAGAGCTCAAGGCATGATAAGAGTCATGATAGGAGAGTTGACAACTACAAAGGTTTACAAACTCCGGTCTTCTTTAGAGTGAACGGGTATTGTGAAATTTGATGCTCTGTATTCGAACATTCCACTCGCTTGTCACTATTCGTTCTTATTTTCGAGCTCTCTACATGAAAGAAAGTACAGTAATGACATTGACAATTCGAAGGTTCTTGCTGAGTTGAAGGTACGGAAATGCGCTGTAAACCGATTTTGGATTACTGTGATTTCTTTATAGCACAGATTCTCAAACTTAGGGCCCGAAATCGATTTATAATAGTACGATTACCCACCAGCGAAAGCCCCGTGAAATCCACCTACCTTATTAGGGCATCGTATGGATTTGGCTCATAAATTTCTTGCCACAATCTGTTTTTCTCATTTTGAATGTAAGTAGGTCAGAAATATGATGTTTGAAAAAGCTTTAGTTTAATTCATATAGTATACCAAAATGTGTATTTATGTTCGCTAATTACGATGCGTATAATGCATCGATTTGCACAGAGTTTTTGTATTTTGCAGCTAATCTGTGTGTTAATCCAATTTATGAATTATTTCCAATTTCTAATCATATTTTGAAGAAAAATAAATATGTTAAAAATAGTTGTTCATAAGCACTCGCTCGAAGCTCTCCTAAGTAGGAGTAAACAGACAAAAATTGGAAATGTATGTAATTTTATTCCTATATCTGCAGTAAAGAGTTCGACTATGTGTTAGAAAAAAGTACTTCGACATAACGGTAGAACAGCGTAAGTGTTTTGCCGAGCTCCTCCTCTCTTTTTTTATGAGGAGCTTTTCATGGCAGAAATACACTCGAAAGTTTGTCATTGCCTGCCGAGAGGCGATCGCTATTAGAAAGAACCCTCTTCTACTTTCTGTGTATACTTTCCTTTCAAATTTGCTTTTTTTTTTTTATTAATTGCCACAGGCATTGGTTAGAAAAGGTTCATGGCCACCAAGCGTCGATTATGTGACGCAAACATCTATAAAAAAATAACTGCAGTTTTCTCGCCGATTCTTGCTTTAAATGTCATGTTTCGCTGCCATACAGTTGAGAGAAGATAACGAATTCTTATTTTTGTTACTGTTTTAATCGCTTTGTTAGACCACACTCGAAGCAGCCCAGCAAACGTACGTTTTGGATATCTTTCGCTGAATGTCAGACGATGCGCCACTCTTAGGGGTCAAGATGGTCCCGAGATGATCAAATTCGCTACATCCGCCACTATTTCTCTAACTATTTCGAACTGTGTGTTAGTGCTTGTTTTTTCGCGTTATTTGGTCTTCTTTGTGTTAACTTTTGAGCCAAGCTTCAAGTGATCACATTTGACAATCGTTCTTGCATTTCAATGAAGGTATTACTAACACAAACAACGCGATCAGCATTCCGGATATTTGCTAGCTTTTAATATAAATTCAATCGGACCATAAACAAGACTTTTCGAGAAATCTCGAGCTAAGCAAATAAAGTCATGCGTTATAAAAACATAGTAAAATAATGAGCATTCGTTATATGGAGAAAATACGCGAAACCGTCAGAGAAAAAATGATCAAAAGTCATCGAGCACTTAAAGTATTTTATTTCACTAAAATTGGCATTCAACTTTTTTTTAGTTCTTGCTAAAAAGTTTGATGTTTTCATCTAAATTTGTCGAATTTTTGTATAAAGTTCGAAAATTTGATTGATTGGTATTTATTGCAAGAAAAACTATAGTTTTGTAAAATGAAAGTGAAATTTAAAAACGAAAAAATTAATCAAAATTGGTCAATATATTTCTTCGCGCGTTGCGTTTGTATGTTACTGTAAAAGTGCATGCCAGAAAATAGCTTAAGTCGATATCAGTAGATAAAAAAAAATGTTATTATAAGCCCTTGAATGATTTTCAAGTCTCATTTTCAATTTACAAACTTTTAATTCGGTACCATTTTGGTATTTTTTCTCATTCTAAGGAGATGTGTGTAGGTGCTACCGCTTTAAGAATTTCGAAATTGTTTCTAAAATGAATACTTTATGGGAAAAATGGCACTCAAACCGTAAAATACGAACATTTTCACAGCGATTAGCTCTTGGTTAGGCATACGCCGAGACTTCGCTCTTCAGACTGAAAAAACCTTCATCCTCGTAACTTCGTTCACTGTAATAAAAGAACCCCTTGTCTTGATTCTGCAAGCTCAGCCAATTTTTTTTTCAAATACAGTCGAATAAAAACCTATTCAGTTTGTAAAGGTTGAAAAGTTCCTTTTTGTTAGAAATATATTTTTTTAACGATAAAATGGAATACTGTTCCTAGCTTTGGCCGTGAAAACTTTAAACGTAAACATTTTATGTTTTGATTAAAAAAAAATCGCTTCGATTTTTTGTTCGTCATATTTTTTTTTTGTTTCGGGTAGTTAAGGTAATAAAAACGACCAAGCCCACGTCTACAATAATTAAAACTAATACTAAATTTATAAAAACTTGCTCGTACTTTCGACTCCTATATGGAATATCAACTTTTTTGACTAAAGTTGGATCGCTTGAACAAGGTGAGTAAAGTTAGATTCGAATAATCAGCTGAAACGGTGTCCTGTCCAATTGACAAGACGCAGCGATTTGACTGCATTAAATTATTTTTTATGGGACGCCATTAAGAGTAAATTTTATGTCAACTAGCCAGAGAGGAGGCAAGAGTGAAAACACTAAATCAAAGTTGCTTGAGAGACTGAAATTCGCAGAAATATATTGCAATTTGGAATTGATAGAATGGCCTACTGTGAGCCCAGCCTGTAAAGGTTTCCTCTTTCCAATCGAAAAAATCATCGAAAAATCTTCACGCGTCTTCCATTTAGTGACGAATTATAATAAATTCAATTCCAAATGTGGGTTGGAGCACCCTATATTTCGGGCATGCAAAATTAAAGTTATATAATTAATACAAAAGCTTTTTAAATTAACGGCCCTAAAAACCAGCTGCAATTAGAAAGTGGGTAGGCAGCGTCCTCTACTTCCAGACCAAAGTCGTGATGCTCATCTCGAGTTAGAGGAGATGTTCGATGTGTACTTTTCAAGGCTACACGTGAATCATTACTAGTAATTTTAGTACTAATCTTAACTACGTAAACCAGCAGCCAGTATTTTCTATGGACTACCCAATTATGTACACAGCGGCATGATTAAGCGGCATAATGAATGGAGTAAGATAATTGCGATATTTGATAGGCAATCATAATAATCACTTTGAGCAAATTGTAGGACTAGCAGAGCGGCGCAGGACAGAGCGCTTAGCTGAAACTCACAGCTTGCATACAAATTAGTAGAGGCACGGCCTTGTTTCACAATGAGATGATGAGTTAATGGTGACGAGAAAAAAATATAAGGTCTACTGCTTACGCACACATTTACTCGAGAGCAAAACGAAATAATTGTACGAGGACGCTCAGTCAGCTCACCTCGATCAACTTCGGCTGGTTTGAGTGGAAAATAGGGTGCGCAATGTCAACGTGACTGTCGTTCTGGCAGTAAATTTTCCGGTGACTAAAATTTACAACCAACTGCTTTCGGTCATAAAATGTACCCAACAACAACAAAATTGATATGCGACAGACACTGCGTAATATTATTGTTGCAGAGGATTCAAAGGTTTGCTGGGTGAGGCGAGTGTCGGAACAAATAGATGTCAAAAGCTTCCATGCAAATGAAGGAGACGCATAATTATTATTAGGCCAATAAATACAACAACAACTACACCAAATTAGACAGCAACAAACGATTGCAGTAATAACGAAAAACGTTGAAGGCAAAACTTGGACTATTAAAGCCCGTAATTTATCTTTATTTCAACACTGAGTAAAGAGTGGGGCATGAAGAGTGAAGTGACTGAGGCAACGCACTGCGAACACAACTAAATGTGTATGAAAAGGGAGAGTAAATAAAGCCTTTCATTTGTGTAGCTTTAGGAAATTTGAATGAATGGCCGGGCGGAACAGAACCTGCACCCACTTGGAACGGAATTATTGTTGTCGTGCTATGTATGTGGGCAGAAGTTTTGCAAGCAACAACTTTTTAATGGCACAACAATAACAACTACGTAGAAAAAGCAAACGCAAGGCCAAGAAGGAGTGCACGCACCCACAAATCAGCACGGAAATACAATCGAGCTTCTGGGCGCCTAAACGGATACCCACACACATCTATACAAAACAAAGCAGTCAACTTTAACTCAGAAACTTTTTTGGCATTGCGTGCGATTGTGTGGGTGGGTGCATGTGAGCCGGAGCAGTAATTGTCTCACCAGCCCAAGAACGCCGCATAGTTCCTCGACAGTTTGTTACTTGGCTGGAGCTGTGCTTCGGCGCGATTCCTTTTAAAAGAAAATAAAAACAACAACAACAAACGCGAATGTTTTGTGCTATAAATTTGCTGAGCAAAGTAAATATTGCGAATTGTTGCCATTAATTGCGACAAAGCGAACTTGGCCCTCCACCTTCCACGCCGTTTGCAACCAGAGCAGCAGAAATTGTTTTAAATTTATTCTTTTGAGTGCCCCCCTCATATTTCACAACATTTCGGTATTTGGTTGCTTGCCATATACATCTACGAATGTGTGCGACCTCTCTAACATCCGCTCCACTTCGGTTCGTTGGCTTTGTCGCCGGACGCCGGCCCACGGGCCACCTGCTGGCGCCTCATTTCAACTAATTACGGTGTTTATGTCGACGTTGTGGCCGTGCGCATACCAACCACATTTTCATGACACATAAAACAGTGACAACAACAATAACAATGACATTAACAACAATCAGCAACCAGGCAAAGTAACTGTGAATGTCAAACGAAAACAATTCAAAAACCACCACATGTCGGCAACCCTTTTACTACTGTTTATAGTGCCGCACACTCTCCGCTTCGTGCTGCTCCTTTAACCTCGCCGAGTTTGGAGACAAGATGAAATTTAGCTGCTGTTCAGCAACAAAGAAAAACTGTAAACGGAACTTGCCACTTGCCACACGCACCGGATCCTGCGCAAAACAGAATCTCAAGACATTTAATAAGGGAGCAGGGCTGAGAGTAGGTGGAGAGCAGAGACAAAGGCGCAAGAGGACTGTTGGCGGGCAGGTGTCATGTTTATGCTTCAGAGGAAAACTTTTTCAAAAACGTTTGCGCAAAAGTTGTGCGGATAATGGCGCAGCACATTGAGAAAGCAACAAACAAATCATGCCACATGAAGACTGCAACAACAACGTGCTACAAAGCGAGTGGAGCGAAGTTATAGCTCAGACCAAAAGTTGTGCGTAAATTTCATACGAATTATGTGGGTAATGTGATTTATGACGAAGTAATTTTATTAGCGCAGGACATTTTTACTCACCAGCCTTAAATGCTTTAGCCGACGCTACGCGCAACAACAAACAAACAAAACAACGGATGACTTGAGGCGATAAAGAGCGAAACGAAAATTAAAAGTTAGCGCGTCCTAAGAGACAAAAAAACGCGTTGAGGTCGCCAGCGAGGCTGAAGGATGCCAGGCAGTGCGCGGCTTACGTTTCTGTAATATGACCAGAAGGAGGAGAATGAAGTGGATGATGATAAAGACCAGGCAAAAGCCAAAGATAATATTTTTTTTTGTTGGAACTGAAAATCATCTTTAAAACGTGTTTCGTTTACAAATATTTACATCCGTATATACACACATTCATATATGCACACGTACATGTGTTGGTGTTCTGGCCCATGAAGTGAAATGAAGGAACCTAGAGTTTTTTGCCGCCTCCGAATTGGTAGTGGTTTTGGGAAAAGCTTCTTCAGGGTAAAATATGATATATTCGGTGGTCTGGCATTGCTTTCGGTTGCCCGCATTTGATGTTTCATGTTCGCAGTGGAACTCGAAGTCTAGTCGGAAACTACAGAATATGAGGAACGCACAAACATATTCGGAAAACCTCATGCGTCGATTTGAAAAACCTAATTTTTTACTTGCTTAGCAAGGAAGGAGAATAAAATCCCCAAAAAGAGGAGCCGAAAATCCTCTTTGACGTGAATTGCGCGAGAAACCCTAAGAATATCTTCATTAGTAATACTCGAATTATTCTGTAAGTAACTGAGGTGACTTCACAAAAAAGTTTAATAGTTGGTCCACAGAAAAGCTACTGGGCACATAGAAAATACACGCAGGTCTGCTTAACCATTTCGGAAGACTTCCATTTTGTTTTCTAGCTTTCCGTCAGTCTCCTAGCGATATGGCACTTGCAAATAATACTCAGTAGTAATACTGTCACACAATATCCTGGCATCCGTAATGCGTACTACATAAATATTTTGGAATATACAAAAAAATGTTTTTTCCCCCGTTATGAAGGAACTAGCTTTAGGCAAACTTTACAATATTTTTTTTTTAATTTTTTATAATTAATAATATTTTTATAATTTTTTTATATGTATCTCAAAGTATAAGTTTCTTTGCTATTATACTAGACAAATCCATATTTGGACAACAAATATTAAATGTTCTCTTAATTTAGTTAACTTTAAAAGAAAATGCAACAATAACAACACAAAAGCTTTTAAAATTAAAAAGTGGGTGAGCATTTGATGATTAGGATGAGCAGAGGTGCCGTCTCATGTACGAATATGAGCACAAAACTTCGGCCATTGTATGCGCCAGTAATGCTGCAACATCCAGGCAGCAATGTTGCACGTTCCTCGTGGTGATCGTAAAATGCAAGAATTGCGGCAAATGCGGGTACGAAACTGCCACGCAACAGAGATGCCAGAATCGTGAACAGCTGCTCCAGTTATTCTGGTACGACTGTTGGGGCGGTGCTGAGTTGTTAGGTTTGTTGGTGGGAAGATGGGTGCATCTGACTCCAACTGAGAGTGGTTTAAATCAGTGTTTCTGTGCGGTGTGTTAATGGCCAAAAAACTTCTAGTTAACACAAAAACATTTCGGCACCAGAACACGCACCACGCACAAAAAGAACCACCCCGCCATTCGACATTCACACAAATCCAAACAGACACAAACGCAGCCCCCAGCACGTGAGCAACTTTTGGGGGTCTTCTTCTTTCATGTTTTGTTTTAAGAACATTTCTGTTGTGGTGCGCATCCACCCTTGCCAAAACATTCCACACACATGGCACACATACACACATACACTCATATATGCTCACCGAAAATTTGCAAAAATACTTCCCAAGCTGCTCTAAGACAAAAGCATAATAAGCGTAGGAACGCGGAAACGCGGAAATGCGGGCACGCGAATTTGAGGCGGGGAATGGTGAATGATGGAAGGTGGAGGGTGAGCAACCCGGGAGTGGGGAGCATGTGGCGGGAAAATATTTCGCTGAATTTCTGCAACGCATATTTTGCGCGTCGTGGGTGCCACGCTACAGCATCGTAACCAACAACAACAGCAGCAGTTTCATCAGCAAAAGCACTTTAGGAAAATTTATGCTTTGTATTTCCCTCGTCGTACACAGGGGCACACTCGGTTGGTGTGACTTACTACAGCAGTGCCCCTGACATTACGCACTACCAATCAGACCGCCACAAAACCTTCTACTCCCAGCTACACTTGCCACATAATGCATGCATCTCTGAATCCACATTTCAAGGCGCTCTTACCCCTCATCGGGTGGATACTCTGCTCTTTGCGGGTTGTTCCAGGACTTGCTTTCAATTTATTATCTGCTACCATATTTACTAATACTCCGCCATTACTACCATTTATCTGTGCAGCTTTTGGTGCTTTTTGCATTGCAGTGATTCACAATTCATAGCCGCATCGTAATTTATGGAGGGAAAAATATTTCCCCCTGGCTTAGCCCCACATAGCTTTTCAAAAACAAAAGCAACAAAGAAAAAGTTGAGCAGGCTACTTAAGCATCCAGGAGATTTTCTAACTGATCGACCCGGGGCAGCGTTGCTTTGATGGATTTTTACTAGGGTATCTATGCTTAGCGAAGATTTTATGGGGTGTGTTTTTTTCTTTTGTACTGAATGCAATTATAATTGCGTCCAAAATGGAAAATATAACAAACCAAAAATATGTATTTGTAATTTAATCATTGCATTTTGGCTTTTTATTAAATTATCTAAAAACGGATATTTCAATCAGTTTTATCTGAGGACGTCTTACAAAACAATTTATTTGACTTTAAAAAGTTTTGCTTTGAGGTCAGTAATCGAAATTTATCATAGAAAAATTTGGTTTTTCACGGAAATTTTATTGAAATTACTGCCAAAACCTAATAATTCATTCACTACTTCGAGAAAAGCAAGCATTAAGTGCGTGATGGAAAAAAGTGCTAAGCCGGTTTCAGTTGTTTTATTAAAAGGGCAGAGAATATTGATATACAGGGTGTGCCATTTTAGGGTCAATATATATACCTTAAAAAATGCTCAATACGTATTCTTAGAAAAGTTTCCACAAAGAAGTTGGATTAGGTGGACAGCATTCTTGCTAAGACAAAAACAAGTTTTTGTTTTGAATTTTCATTCATATTTGCCAGCGCCATTTTAGCTCGATTGTTATGCTTCGGTTCTTGTATAGTAATCGGAGTAAATCCAACTCTTTAAAAAACTCACTTCGTATTGACGGCGGTAATTCGATGCATTTTCAACGAGGCAATTTTCGACTTAGTCTTAGTAACAGCTTAAATTTTCATTGGAACGAGGGGAATGTTGCTGGTAATCTTTTATAGACCACCTTAGAAAACTTTTAGGGCTAAATTATCTATTTTGATTGTCTTTAATTGCCGTTGGACCACGAAATTTTTGACCAGCAAACATTTTCCTTGCATCCTTAGTTGGTATTCTTTGTTATATGTAAACCTAATTCCTCGTTAAGCATGCAATGACTAGTGCCGTAGCCAATATCCATAGCCGTAACCATATCCATAGTCGCAACATTAAAGCATGTGCCGATTAGTCATGCCATAACCATAAACAACTGACACTGGGGTAGAATTAATGACAACATTTGCGACCTTGGCAGGCTGAAAGAGGCTGCCCAGCTTGTAAAGAGGAGGATGAGACGGCGGACCACTTCCTGTGCGCCTGCCCCGCCTTCGCTCGAATCAGGTCTGAGGTCTTTGGCACTGATATGTTAAGAAGCGACCACCTTGGCTCCTTGGCACCACAAGATCTACTCAGATTTCTTCGGAGATCGGGTAGATTTAAAGAAAATTAAAAGGGGATTCGAGTGCAATACAATGGACTTAATTGTGACTGAGTGCTGTATTCGCTAGTTGTCCGGACAAATAACAAAACACAAGAAAAAGCAGCCAGTAGCACAATTATTTACTGATTTCCGAATAAATAATGACCTTCCCGTTTTATGCACCTATAAAAGTAAATTAATTATACCTTCTCTTAGGCACAAGCGACCACTTCTAAGGAAACATCCGGCAGTTTTATTCAATCGCCGTGTCCAATTGAGAAAGAAATTGGCACGATTTTTTACCTACTTGGAAGTCTGTAGAGAATTCCCAAACTTACTCTCTATGCTTTTATAAATCGGATCACTAATAAGTCTTTTCGGGATATCTATACGACAGTGTCAGCTTTTTTTACCGTATGCCGAGTATGAACTAAATCGGATCACAAGTGCGATTTTTATAAATAGTTTAAAGCTGATAGTGTCGTTAGACATTTTCCGAGGCAAGGTATTTACTTCATGAAGAGATAAGCACCCTATATATATACTTATATATATATATACATAATAAGTATATACAAACACTGTTCATTGCTCATCTAATATTTAAGTTAATGAGTTCTTTGTGCAAGCGAAGCATTCCGGGCCAACTTAAGAGTCACCAGCACAAAGATTGTCTACGTTTCGTGCTTGCGAAAGCAACAAAGGGACTCTTTAGTTGACAGCATCCAAGTGCTATCAACTGTTTTCTTCTATGCTTTTGCAAATGCACGCAAAAAGCAAACAGAAGTAGAAGTAGAAGCTTTTCAAAGAGAGCTGGCGAAGTCGTTCCAAAACCATCCTCGCGGACTAACGGTCTAAGCATTGTGAATGCACTACTAACTATTAATTTGGTTCATACAGCAAGGCACAACACGATAGTGTACCCAAATACACACTTAGAATTTCACACATACGCGCACACACGCGCAGGCGAGACGCCAAGAGTTTGTTTTGTACAAACAGCGTGAAACAGCAAAAGCAACAGCAGCAGTGGCACCTTATATGAAGTGTTTACATTACATTAGCCTAAAATGATGCCAGTTTGCATAGTCCACAAACGCACACAAAGACACACAAACAAGCCCGCACATCCGAGAACAAGCTCTTTATTTCATGTGTGTAGTTAGACGATTATGTACACATGTACACTATTTAGCTCAGGTGGAAGATGTGTGCAGTTGATAAATATACGCTCGTGCGTGTGTGTGTGTGTGCAATTGAGTATCTGAGTATCTGAGGATCTATTTATCTGGGTATCTGCGTGTTTGCTAATGTCATTAAATCCCTTTTCGCTTAATTAATGTAACAAAAGCTTGTGGAAAAAGGTTCAACAATGACTGTCATTACGCTCGCCTCGTTATGCAGCAACGCCGCAGCATATTATCCAAGGATATTAAGGCAAATCTGTATTTGGCTAATGACTTGTGTACCCTCAAGTACCTACATACACATGTAAACGCACACATACACAGGTACACATGCACACGCATTTGCATAGGTGTGTGGTGACGCGTTTTAATACTGATAAATGGCTTAAATATTCAATTTGCTTTAATAGACGTTGCTAAGCACGAGTGATGGACCATTCAACACATGCCACAAACCAAAAAGAAAAGTAAATTGATGAACAAATTTGCGCTTCAAAACTAAGTACGAGTATGCACTTGCATGTGAGTGAGTATGCGCCGATCGAAACATTTAAGCTCAGCTGAAGAGTTTCTATGAACAATGGGATTATCCTTTGCCGCATGCACCCGCCACCACAGACGAGTGCCCTGACTTTTTATGCAAGTAAGCAGCTCCATTTGAATGAATGACTTTTAATTACTTCCATTCACGTGCACTTGCACACTCACGTGTTCTTATTACGTTGCACTCCATGCGAGTGCGACAAACTTTCAGGAAACTCACCTGCAAAGTAGGTCAACATGGCGCTTAGGACGACTGTTACTAGTATTAAGGCGATACTCAAACATTTCCAGGAACATCGGTGCTGGCAGCGCTTATCTATGTGAAACCTGCAAGAATGAGAACAAAAAGACAAACAAATTAAACAAATACATTGATAAAGCCAAGTGGCTAGAGTACATGTACATACAGTTGCGAGCACGAAAATAGCAGTACCACAATATATTAGAATAGATTAGAAAATGTTTAATTTTATTTTGAAATATATAATTTCATTTTATTAAAGTCTATGATTACAATCACCTTACAGAATAGACACATATACGAGCATTTGCTTAAAATTATATATTACGTGCTAGAACAAAAGAGAGTTAATACGAATAGAAGGACGCAATTCTCGAATTATAAAGAGATCTTAGCAAAATCTAGGCCAAGTAGTCTGTAGGTACTATTTAACTAAGCCAGAGCAAAGTTATAGTAAAGTTTTATAGGAACATCGAAGTCAGTCTGTACGCCTCCAATTGCTCACATCGGTGCTTCGGAAACTTCGGCCACGCATCTTGAACAATTTCCCAAAACCTTAAGCCTTGGCCCTCTGACACGTGTATTTAGGATCGTTATCGTGCTTTATCCATTTTATTGGCATTTCTTCTCTGCATTATTTTCACATACCATGCGCCATAATATGAGAAACATCCTCATACCATTATTTTTGAGTCCCGATGTTTAATGGTTTTTAAGAGTGTATTGGGGGTGCTATTTGCTGCCAGTACGTCTAACATATTGTCGTGAACCCATGCCGCCATACAAAACTATGTTAGACTCGTCAGTCAATAAAATATTGCGTCCCATGTCAGCTGTCCAGCTAGCATATTTTCGTGCAAATTCCAAACGTTTTGCCATACGTTTTGGTATCCGGAATGGCCTTTTTCGTCGACTGCGAACGGCTTCTCCAGCTTCCCGTAGTCTTCTGCGTAGAGCCATGTCAGAAACATTAAAGTTCACCTCTCTTTTAATTTGTAAGGCTCACCTCACGGGCTTCTCTTTGGAGCAACTTACAATTCTGTGTTAGTCTTGCAGGGAAGTTTTTCGTTTTCCTCCCCTTTTTCGGGCTTTCCATAAATTTGCTTACATTTGAAATCAGTCTTGCGAAACATGAAAGAATGTATTGTATTTCCGTGTAAGATCTTTCAACTGCTTTCAATTTCAGAATCTGCTTTCGTTGTTCTGTGGTCCAGTGCTTTGCTCGGCCCTCTATAGTCAAATCATAAGAAATATTTGCTTGACACTCACCAAAATTTAAAAAAAAAATATATATATAGAACATTTTCTTAAACGTACTTTCGTCTATTTTAATTTTATTGATATTTCTTGTATTACCTTAAAAAACTGAAAGCACTGCTATTTCAATTTTACACACCAAAAACGTAGAGACACCAATAAAGACCCGTTATTTATGTAACTGAAAGATTTGTTCAGATTAACTCAACACTCTGAAATTCCATAACCCTTCGTTGATATTTGGCATTGAAATTTTCTTTGCATGGCTTATGGGGAAGAACTAAATTACTTCGAAATACTTTTTTAAGGGCACTGCT
>JAYXIM010053749.1:0-75355 GCA_037575425.1 Anastrepha fraterculus
TGTTCCACAAATGGAGGGAACTACAGTTTCAAGCCGACTCCGAATGGAGAAATACACTCGAAGGTTTGCCATTGCCTGCCGAGGGGCGACAGCTATTAGACAAATATTTTTCTTAATTTGGTGTTTCACCGAGATTCGAACCTACGCTCTCTCTGTGAATTACGAATGGTAGTCACGCACCAACTATTTCGGCTACGGTGGCCGCCATATCGACATGAGATTAGGGTTAATAAATTACAAGAAAGAAAAATACATGAAATTTAAATTTATATAAGCAAATCAAACCCGCTTCATTTGAATTTTTAATTGTTAATAGTGTCCACTATCTGCACTATTAGCTATCTTCGAAGGGACTTACGAAAGACGGACGAAGTGTAATGCGGAGGAGGCGACTGCCTTTTTTCTATCCTCATTGCAGTACTGTGGTGACGATCGCCTTGGAAGTGATTAAACGTATATCGAAGGCATTAAGTAGATTGGGCTGGGACTACTGGTTTATACCAAGTACTTCCCTATTTGTCAGTCCATGACCGGTCTTGGTACTGGTGGATAGAATTGCTAACTGCATCTATTGATAAACGAGCTATCAATGCGCAATACAAGTGTTGTCACTCTAACTGAAAACTAGTTTGGTGTCAAACGGCTCGAAGAAGTCTTTCCAGTTTAATGACACGCTGGCATTGAACGATGTTATCGTATAGTCGTATTAATTTGCGGGATAGCAATTCAGATTTCGCGATATAAGGGTTTTAATAGAGGTGTTATTTTGATATTCAAGAAAAATGCTATTTTCAATACAAATGATTGGACCGCTGACTGCGCTATCAAGATGGTCCATGCCGCTTAATTGTCGAAAATTGAGCATGACTACTTTACCAATGTTTACAGCGCGGTATCCTCTACATATAAATGCTTTCAATAGTTGTCTTCCAAAGTGGCTGCCTATATTTCGATAGCTCGGAGGTCTTTGGGTCTTGAATAGACACTAAGCTGTTAACATAGACCTTCTCTCACGTGGCCCCAAGAAATAATCTACAAGGCGTTATATCGCACGATCTGGGTGGCCAATTGACAGGTCCCGAACGTGAAATAAAATGTTCACCGAACTCGCCTCTCAACAAGTTCATTGTTACGTGTGCTGCGTGGCATGTGGCACGGTCTTGCTGAAACCACATGTCATGCAAATCAAGCTCTTGCATTTTGGGCAAAAAAAAGTTGAATATCATTTCACGGTAGCAGTCACCACAGTTACGTTACGATTCGCAGCATCTTTGAAGAAGTACAGTCCAATGATACCTCCAGCCCATAAACCGCAAGCACCAAACTGTGACCTTTTCTGGATACATTGGTAGCTCTTGCAATTCTTCTGGCTAATCTTCACTCCAAAATCGACACGAACTCTACGTAAGTGTGTTGGTGGTTTGATGTCCAATAATGTAAATTTGGTTCTAAATTTAGTCACAATAGCTCGAATAGCCGCTTCAGTGGGTCGATAAACTGACCATAAAATGGAAGAAGCGTATCGCGCGCTGTCTTAACAGAACACGCATTTTTATAATAAAACTCAATGATTTGCAAGCGTTGTTCGTTTGTAAGACCATTCTTGGTTAAATTATAGACCAAACTGAAGATGTTTGACAGTGAAACAAAACACGAAGCGTGCGTCAGCTGTTTAAATCAACGGTTTAAAAAGATAAAAGCTAAAAAATCACCCGGTAACGGCGAGCTTACCAATGCGCAATACAGAGAGTCAGTCACTCTATCTGAAACCTAGTTTGGTGTCAAATAGCTCGGAGAAGTCTTTCCCAGTTTTGATGGCACCGCTGGTATTGAACGATGCCATCGTGCATAGTCGTATTAGTTTTGCGGGTATACCCAATTCAGATTTCGCGATATAAAGAGTTTTTTAATGAGAGGTGTTATTTTAATATTCAAAGAATTTTTAATATAAATTATCGGATGTTTATTTCATTATAAATAGGAAGGTATGCCATTAATAGTGGAACATGATGTTGTAATGACCACCACGACCCCGCTTACAGGACAATATCCTTTTCATGAAATTTTTCATAAATTGCAAAGTGACTGCCCTATGTCCTCGATAGGCCTTTGAGGTCTTAAATCGACCCTGGGCTGTTGTCGTAGACCTTTTCTTTCACGTGGCCCCAAAGAACAAAGTCACAAGGTTTTAAATCACAAGCTCTCGGTGGTCAATTGTGATCACCTCTTCGAGAGATAACACGGTCCGGAAACGTTTCCCGTAAAAGATCAATGGTTTCGGTGCTTGTGTGGCACGTAGCGCCGTCTTGTTCAAAATAAACGTAGTCCACATCAATACCATCCAATTCCGGCCATAAAAAATCATTAGTCATCTCCTGACAGCGCAATCCATTCACCTGTAACACCTGTTATTGGAAAACCCTCTAGTATATCCAATCAAGGGTCTGAGCGTAGTGTGAATATCTGATCAATTGTCCATTTTTCCGGTCTTAAGGTACACTGTCGCGTCGAGATGTTAATGTAGCACGATTTAAGGACCTTTTACTAACTCAACAGGTCCAGCTTCTCAGCTAGTTTTAAACTATGCTTAAGTCTAAATGACAAATAGAAAAAACTTAAAATATATTATATGTATGGGTAAAAAGTGCCTCCTACAGTTTGCATAAAACCTTCAGTTATGAATCTATGTAGGTCCTACCAGTTTATGTGGCGGTAAGAAGAAGTCTGATATTTTTTTATTTATTCCCACAATCTCTCTTTGGCAGTTTGTAGCAATTTCAAGCAACTCAACTTAGGTCGACACTTTAAAGATTTACTACCAGAACATGAGCAAGTCATCTACGTCCATGTCGAATTTGCTTTCATGCAAACAGATTTCAAAAGTGTCAGTGCGCCACAAAATACAGTCATAAAAAGCAATAATTGTCCAAGGCAATAGCCAGCACGTGACTCTGCATATATTAGCGCTCGAACCCAGCTGAATGGCCAATAGAGGCAAGTGGGTCATTTTAGCTTTCCCATCGATATGTTCATTAATTTTCTTTGTACATTTTTCGCTTGCTAGTTTGTTTGTATGTATGCATAAGTATGCTCCGAGGATCAGTGCGCGGAATTCTAAGTATTCCCGTTAGCTTGAAGGAGCTGTAGAATAGTGAGATTACTTGAGACAAGCACTTAACACTTTATGCAACAGTGTGAACGAACGTGTGGCAGCAATGCTTAAGCATTTCTCGGCGGCGACAAAGAAATTATGCGGCGTAGCATTTGAGCTTATGCCATTTATTGCGGTGCTCAAACATGCCACCAAATAACTTATTCGCCTGCCAATGCAACGGTGATAAATTTGCCTATTTGCTGAAGCGGCAGCAGCAATTTGTGCCAGCCGCTGTTGCTGCCACTAGCCGATGTCAAAGCAAATACTAATTTGCATTTGAAATTACGACTACGAGAAGAAAAAACTGGAGAAAATTGTCAATAATTTGCACTGCATCATATGCAGAATGCTTGCCACATTAGTAGCAGCACTATTCCGCTGCCGCACTGTGAGCCGAGATTGTGGCAACTGGCAATTTGCCGCTGAAAACGCAAATAACAACAACTGCGCTTGCAGCACAGAGCCCAACCCAGCACTCCTTCAGTCATGTCATGACATGTGACGGAAAGTGGCATCAATTGGGAAGAGAGGAAGGGTGCGAGTGCCGCGAGTCTGCGATGGGGCACTTAACACTGTCTACAACTAATGACCAATTTTCCGTTGTGTCAATAGCAACGCCAGTTGAAGCCGAGGTGCGAGTAGCGGCAGCAGCAGCATCAGGCAACGCCAACAAATTCCAATGCAGCATTCAGTGGCAAATAATGAAGAAATTTCAATGCAGCGTAAATTTATGCCACAGCTCGCATTACGGCATTATGATGAAGGGGCAGGCAGCAGAGTGGCATTCAAATGCAAAGCGCACATAAATGAGGTGCGACAGGGATGCGCCTGGCCCCTTTGCAGCGGCCCGACAACATTACGTTGCATTAATGTGTTGACAGTGTAAAGTTTTCCGTGTCGCGCACTTTTTTATGCTGCCTCTTCCCTTCCGTCACTTCGAGCTCCTCCGCCCTCTTGCAGACGCCTACGCAAACAGTTGCCTGCTCGCGCATTCTAACGTTAAGAGGTTGCAAATATGACACGAAACATTTGCAAATTGTTGAAAGCTGCGAAGAGGTTGCATGCGTTTCCACCCACCCATACACATGAAATACATGCCACTTATAATACTCTCGCACACATGCACACACAGCTTTACTTGGAGACAAACTAACGTGGTAAGATAAAGCAAATAGGCAAAATGATGAAGTGTGAAAGCGCAACATGAGTGAGTGCACACGATGTGGCAAATAGTAGTGTTGCAAGCTGCAAGTGAAGTAGAGAAGGCGTTTGAAAAGTCGTTGTCTGTCGCTCTGGTGCGATATGGATGCTGCAACGTGGCGTTGTGAGTGGCAGTTAATTGCTGGTGGGTGGTGACAACGGTGGCAATTAATGTGGCAATTTTGTGCTGTGGCTGAAGTGGCGACTTGGAGTGAAGTGACGCATTCGATTTTAAGGTGAAGGTGATTTTGAATTGGGGAAAATTAATAGGATGTCAAAAAAATGAGACAATCCAACTTTATGGCAACTATTCACTGGCTATCGCAAGGAGAAGACGGAGATGACGTTGCTAAAGAATTAAGCGAATTCCAGTAGCTGGCTTTTGAGCTTCCTTTTACAAAATTGCTATTACTTACTTGGCATCTAAAGTTATTAAATCAAAATTAATAATCAGACTGCTGATTAACCGAATGCAATCCAAAGGCTTTCATCGACACAACTCGGGTTTTTTGAGTGAAAGGGTAAGAATGTAAAGTAATGCCAAACATTCTCAGTCGAATTTCCCACAAAAATCGGGAAAAATCTTTCAAAAAGTTCAAAACACATTATACAGTCGTAAAAGGTAACTTTGAAATTTCTGAATGCTTTTTTATTGATATGTACACCACAGTGCACTGCGTATTAAAATATTGATTATATGATTGTACCTTAGCTATTACCCATCGCGTTGTTGCCGCATAAAAACTAATTTTATTCAAAGAGCTATTTTGCTTATTTATAACAAAATTATTTATAGCATATACATTTGTTGCAAATTATTGATTTATTAATGAGCTTTTATTCAAGTACTAGGCTGTCCGACTCATGAACATGCTGCACACAACAGGCGATGGGAAAAACATGGACTTTCTTAATTCAATCCGGACACTTGAAGCGGTTGCCCTTTTGCCTTGTTGATGGTCATTGAAACAACTCCTCGTTTGTTTGAAATATTGCGTGCAAAAAAACATTGCATGCCATGAAATTTGAAAACCTGTGATATTATTGTGCAACTCGAAGCAAAATATTGGTGGATTATACTCTTTCAGTACCCCCTTTTTGGTTGTTGTGCTCCCCTTACCAAGTCCCGACCACTTTTCGGCAATATCAAGACTACTTGCTTTCGAAATCACGCAATATTTAGAAATATTGTTTCTATAAGAGGCGTTACGCCGTCTTTATCAATACCGCCCACTTTTGATAATTATTAGGGCATTATGCAATATATTATGCATCTGAGCCAAATCCCATTACTCTACCATAAATGGATTATATGAGAACCACCACGCCTCCTTTACCAATGCCGCCATTTTTTCTAAATTGTTAAGTCTTAATATTTTATGTCATTTGGTGCAAAATTTCATTGTTCAGGCACGAATGGTTCCGAATATCTGTAATATTAAAAACATTGTTGGTATGGGAGCTGCCACGCCCCCTTATTTCAAATTAATTTTACTATGACTATACCTTTCCGATGATATGCCTTTAAAAGTAAAATGCCCCATTTCCCCCTTTAATAATTTTTGTTGCAAATATCCCTCAGAACTCTTAAAATCCTGTTGACTCCACGTAATTAAATTCCCAAACTCGTAGCTGTGTTTACAGGTCCTTTTACGATCAGCGCACACGCAGAAAAGCTACGTTTACAAATTAACCCCATTGCAGAAGCTGTGGGAGTCTTACGGAGAAGGAGGCTGTTGAGCACTCTCTGTAAATGTTTGGCAGCTACACGATTAAGGTGCTCTTATCATCGACGGTCTTGGGCAGTGGTCCAACCCCAAATTCATCAAGCATCTCCATTTTATCAATAGCTCTAGGAGGCTGTAGATATCTGGCCGTTGGAGGTTTCAGCCAGACTGGCACTTCAGCCCCTTTCTGGGATCACTTCCCACAATCTGGGACCACTGAGATGATCGCGGAACTGTAAACACTTCAATTAGAATTATTCCAGGAATACTCATAAGGATCCTTGGAGTAATACTCATAAGGATCCTTGTAGTCTAAATCCTCTACAAATTCGAGATTGATCCTCAAACTTGTCCAAAGTAACTAGCTTTTTTGCGCATACAACTATGCATACGGATGACCGGAGCGTCCAATTGATGAACGTTCGCCGTGAAATGAGTTGGTTTAGTTCTTGGCCTCAGGGAATTAAAAATACGATCATAAAATGGAGCTTTTCCTTCAAACTGACAGACAGATACACAAATTGTATATGGATAGATGTACCCACTACGAAGCTAAGAAGAAGTCTTAAATACCATACTTATTTAAATCAAAACTCTCCTTTAAAACACTCTCTCATTGCAGAAAATCTATGGCAGAAACGTATATAGCCCTCATCAAATATCTTTCGGACGGCTAACAATATTACTAATGCCCGCCTCACCCCCTGTACAGAAATGACAACTTTTTATTTGCATATCACCAACTCCTGGCTTCTGGCTCCTGGCTAAGCGAAGTTGCATAGGCGCCTTCAGTTATTTACTCTGCGCTTTTTTAAGTCCCTCTTAGTTGCGTAATAAAATTCTTTTCTTGCTTAAAGCTTTCACTGCCGTAAACAAAATCGCCTTTGCGAATTGCTCCTCGGGCTCATCGAGTGAGTCATTCACTCATTCACTCATTCGCTTATTCATTGCACTTTATGCATTCTATTTAATGTTAATGTTAAATGTTTTTGTTGTTGCTTTTTGTTATTGGTTCTTCTAATCCCGGCGTACACGTATTTTTACAGCATTTTAAGCTCTAATTCCACATAAGTACCAACTTAAGCTGGCGATTCTAGCGTTGTACTGCAGAATGATGTCTGCTGCATACCAACATGCACACATACACTCACATCGTACATCTTTTCAGTAACAGTTGTGCCAACTGAACGAAACTTAATCCCGCTTACACCTTAAATCTGGCAATTCTCGTTGATGTAGTTGCCGCTGTGTTGCGGCTCTGCTCGTCGGTGGCAACTGAAAATATCAACAGAAGCTGGGTAAAGCAACAATAACAACAACAGTTTATGCTCAACCGATTTCATATACACACATAGTGTGTGGAGGCATGGCAGCCGATGACTACTTGCAACCAATGTTGCACAAGTAAACCAACTTTCAACATTTCGCTGCACATCAGAGCTCCTTTTTGAGTTTGTGTGGGTGGATGTGAGCTGTGGAATAGCAAGATTTGTTTTAGAATATTCCACAGAAACTCAGAAGCTGGTAAAAAGACAAGGCAACAAGCAGCAACTCATGTGAGCAAGAAGAAGAACGAAAAAGAAGAAGAAAAATGTCAATTGTAGACCCTAAGCCGAGATCGTTAGTAATGCCATCCATTTGGCTAAGACATGGCAATAAGCATAATCAACATAAAAATACCTTAAAGAGATACGTGCCACGTGCCGCACCCACCGACCGCGCGCTCATATCCAACTGCACTGCGGTGCACTCGTGGGGCACGTACATGTGAAATGCAACACATGCCGTGTTGCAACAACGCCAATGCCACTGTCAACTGGAACCGGGACTCAGTCAGCCCAGCCATACAAACACAAACGCAGACGCACACATTGGCAATATTAAAGCAGCACCGCGACAGTTATAAATCGTTATGTGGCGATGTGGCAAGACGCTGCAGGGTGCTGTATTATCCCTTCGACGACGCGCTGGCACCTTGTAACACTGAACTCCTTGCGAGTCAACTTTAATGTATGTTCGTGCCACATTTGCTGCATTTATCAGCTCCATGCAAATGCAACGAGGTGTGAACGCAGTGCGAAGAAGAAGAACGAGAGTAATAGTGGCTGCAACGAGTTCAGTTTGCGTTGATGTCGCATTTACTTGTTGTTGGTGCTTTGGTGGCTTTGCGCGCAAATGAGAAAATCCGCGTTGCACAAAAATGAAGCTAATGATGATTTGCACCAGCATGACTGTGCAACGCGGGTTACTGGACAGCAGTAGAAGTGGTAGGAGCGGTGAGAAATCCTTCAGCCATGTATAAACGCATGTAGCAACATAAAACGTTGACCACAAAGCGTACGTGGGCAATGGCTGCTTAAATTTGTATTAAGGGATTTGCCACTTCTGCTTTCTACTTTTCGATGAACGCAAACATTCTCACATGCTTTTTTCACATAAATATATTCCTTTAGTTCTCTTCCCATAAACTAATTTACGATCTAAGCTCTGCAATGCCCAACAACAGTCGAAGTTTCATCGCAGATTTGGCATAGTTTTCCACACCAAAGGGCCCAACCAACCTTTAAATCGGTTTAGGTTAAAGCTTCATTTTGATAGTGGTAAGCCCGGTAGATTGCCCAAGTCTGATCTTCTGAGGATAACTAATCCTTTCCACAAAAAGGCTCTGGTACTATAAATAGAGAGGCCGCCCCTGTCCGGACTGATTTAACTGCCATTGCGTTCCTAGTAACTCCAATTAAATGAATTCCTACCTGAATGTTCAGTTTATCAAGACTTTCCAGCACCTCTTTTGATGTAACCTGGAGAGAGTTGAGGGCCTTAATTGCTGTCTGGCTGTCAGTACGGATAAATATGCTTCTATTGTTGTAACTGAGTTGAAGGTTAAAGTGAGCGATATTTCTGTTGCGTGGACTGCCGCTTGCAAAATTATTGTATTCTTGCCTAGCGCTACTCGGAAGCGCTATTCTACGCTGGTCGACACCTGCTGCCGTACCTTTCTCGGTGCAGCATCCGTCCGTGTACCATGTTATCATATTTTGGTTGATTTTGTTGCTTTAGGATAACCCTTTCCAAGTACTTTTACTGCCTACTTCAGTCTTGAAGCGATTCTCAAAGCCAAACATCGGTGGATGCTTGTGAATAAGCTGAGATCTGAGGAGTTGGTTGGCCAAGAATATCAAACTTACTTCGATTTTAATGGACTCCAAGCCAATGGTTTTGCATGCACACGCAAGTCTTTGTAAGCTTTTTAGTGCGATTATTATTGACTCTAATTACAGTCGTACATTTCCAATTTTTCCTCAATACTCAATTGATCCTTCCCGCCAGCTCTTCTATGAGTGCCTTCCATGGTAATTTTTGATAAAATTTTATACCCAAGAGCTTCACTTCCCTTTCCATTCTTACCTCAATTCAATCTAAGCAAATTTGTTTAAGTTGGTTTAAGATGCTTGAATTTGTTTTTTCTTGTGAATTTTACGTTGATCGTTTTTGCTGTATTTATGTTCAGCCCCTTCTGGATAAAATGATCGAAGAAAGACCAGTAGGGTCCATCAGCCTTAATATGTTTTATTCACATTGCTTTCGCTCTCTTTCCCTCAATCCTATTCGCATTTCCAGCTTAATTCGTTTCGGAAGCGTAAATAAAAATAAGGAAAGCTTTCTATGCGTTGTTGCAACTTACCTGGATGGTGAATATGGTGAGTAGTGTGGGGTGTGCGCTGAGTGTGAGTTACGCAATGGGAACCCAGGCATTACCAGTGGTTGTGAGCCGCTCATCTGGCAATGCGAACCGCCGGGCCCATTCATGCCCGGCCCACCGCCACCACCAGGCACACCGCCGCCACCGCCCCGATCAATGCCGCTGTGACCCAACGTATTGTTGCCTGTTGACATACTTTGTGCCATCTGTTGTTGATGCCCGCCCGGCATTGAACCCAATCTGAAGAGAGAAGAAAGGGAGAAAAATTGTAAAACAAATTTAACAAATATTTATTTACGACTATAAAGTCAGTTGGTGTACTCATTACAATGTTTGCTGTACTCGTATTTATGTTTGTGCCCCCTGTATTTGCAGTAAAAATAGCTTGCAACATACGATATGTTCCGCATACAAATATAAATGCAGCGGCAGTGCACAGCAACAGCAGCAGCGAAAGTCCGGGTTATACAAAACCAGAAATGGCTGCCGTTGCCTTGGGTGTTCGGAAATTCATCGGGTACTTCGTTGTTTTATTATGCAAGTACGTGTGTGTGTGTGTGTGTGTGTATGTGTATGTGTATGTGTGCAACAGTTTGTGTGCTTATGTGCAGTAAAAATGGTCATTATGGTGCGAGTTAAGTAAAGCGGAAATTTTAAATTAAAAAACATAAATCAATAGGGCGCACAATGCCCGTGCCACACGGCCACTTTATCGCCGCCCTGCCGCCCTACAGCCCCAGCCCTCTTACCCAATTGGTTGGCCGACCAATTGAACGTCCGGCGGCGCAGCGCGGCATCTGGCCAAGCGCCATTTCCCTTGTTCATTGTTGTTGTTTTATTTGCGCTTTTCCGTTGCCATTGTTGCATTTACGCCGTTAGTGTTGCATTGCGTTGTTATCGATGCACTTTTTTGTTTGCTTTTGCGCGTCATATTATCGGCAACATAAAACGGATGTGCGCCTACGGCCACACGATTACAGCTCAATGGAGCCTCTATGAGTCGCGAATGTTTTGCGCACTACTCGCTTTATTTATTTAATTTTTTATTTTTTGCTTGCACTCTTTTTGTTTGCATGTATTGTGCGAGGTGCTGCGCCAAAAAGGGGACTTTTTGTTATTAGTGTAAAGCATTTGCAGTTTATTTATTACAGTTTCGGGGCATTTGCCACCGAGAACTCTGGCCAGTGTGCCAACTTTTTACCGATTTGCAGTATAATGTATAGGCGCAGATCCGTGATTCGCACACAAATACACATACATATTCATGTATTTAAGATAATAACTGTAGAGGAAATTGATGCCGCTTAGTGCTGATAATTGTTTTGAATAAATGCTAATAAAAGGAGAATTCACCGCCACAGATTAGGCTCTGCGACCCCGTCAACTTCATAAATATGAGATGTCGGTGGAAGCGCTGAGGCTCAGTCACTTGAAATTATCTGAAAAGTGTATTTGGAAACTTTTTATTTTTAAGCAAAATTCAATGGGTTTTATGCCTACAAAAATGCTTTACATTTTTTATTATTTTTCCTCTCCCTTCCGTTGGATATATCTCCACATATGGAATGTTATGAGGAGCCCCCTGCATAAATAAATTACATTCACTCTCTTCCAGTCTCAGTCGCAACATCAAAGTTCAAACTTTTGCATGTGAAAGTCCAGCAAACTCCGACGCTTTGCAGCCAAATCCAGTTCATCGTGAATCGGCCACAACAACCACGACTTGGCTTGGCCTGGAATCATAAAAGCACTATACCTTTGCCTCATCTACGCAGCCGGACAGTGCCTTGCCGCTTGCCGACTACTTCTGCTAACCACATCCTGACTTCCATCTGGGCCTATGCCAGCTAACAGACTCACTTATGCAGCCTACCTACTGTCAGCAGAGACTTGGCTTGGCCCAACAAAATGGCCATGTGGCATGTGACCACATCAAAACGCTGGAAGTCTATGCCCCTTTATGGTCGAACAACTTAATTTAAATTGCTTAAATCTATTTTTGTTGTTAATAAATCACCGGCACACACACGCACACACGCAGGCACACAAGCCTCTCAGCCATTACATCTACATGCCTAAAACATGCGCTGCCAATGCTGCCACACAACTGGCCGACGGCAAACATCAATATGAACTACTATTAACCACCCACTAGGCATTCCGGCTATAGCCACTGCAGGCAAGTTCCATAGGTGAGGTGTTTCAGGGGGGCATGTCCAATGTGTCCACTTGGACTGCAAAGTTTCTGAATGTTTAAGTCATGCACATAACCCACATACTTGCCCACACACAAATAAGTATGTAACTGGAAATATGCTCGTGTGTGTGCCCATATTAATCGCAGCCAAAGTGAAAGGCGCACAGAACGACATGCAAATGCTTGCCAAGGTATTGTAGATATGTTAATGTGCACACAAAGGCCGTTGGGTCGGGCGATGTGTCGGTGTGGCGGCATTACTAAATTAGAACCTATGAGTCAGGAAATGTGGCAGCAACTGGTCGAACACGACTCGAACGAAGTGCGGTGAGAAGGGGTTTTTCAATAGTTGAGTGATGCTAAGTTGTTAGGTGGAATTTAATAATTTCTATTGCATATTTTAAGGAGCTTAAGCGACCAGCGCGTCCATAGTAAAAATTCAGTTTGCTGGCTGTCCATTTTCACCTCCTGCCGGTCATTAAAAGACTAAATCGAAAGTAAAAGGAGGAGCAGGCTGTTTTTTAGAGCAGTGCCGGAGCTAACCAACCGAGCACCAGAGAGAAACAAAAAATGGTTGAGAATCATAAACACCTTTTAATTCAGAATATCAGCATATCGAAAAACTCGGACAATCAAATGACTCTTGCGGTATAGCGGTAGGATGAAGCTGGTAGCGCGACAGGCAGCTCTCAGTGAATATGAATTAGAATGGCGTCAAGCCAGCAGTTCGGTGCCGGCCAAAATGTTATCGGCGCGAAATTCAATTAAAAATTCACTCACGTCACTAATTGTTCAACAATGACAACATAAAAAAGTGGGCGGCTTCGAACAGTCAGCGCTGCCCGTCCATTGTTAATGTAAGCAGAGCGTCGCAATTGGACAACGTGACATTTGACCTAAACAATCCAACACTACAAGCGCTATTTGTTATTGTTACACGCATTTCAGACATATACTCGTATCCACCCTCTGCAACCGCCAACTTTGCGCCAGCGGCGCTCTTAATCAGCAACCCAACACTGCACTCATCAAATTTCCAACAATCACAACAAAATAATTTCTATATCGCTGCAATTTATATTAGTAAATGTTTTGAAAGCAGCTGAACTGCTCTTGGCCTTGGGAGCGGCACAGTGGCAGTGAGGAAGCGAGAAGCATCGAGCCGCATTGATTCGATAGAGAACCAAAGTACAACATAAATTGCATTTGCATCGCTTGGAGCGGAGGCGGTGGGGGTGTGGCATAGAGTTGCTAGCAAATATTGGCAATAAAGTAGGTGGAACTGCGCGGGCAAAGGGTGGCCGCGGGAGGCGGCAGGATAATCAATTATGTGCGCACACTTTGCCTTTCGGTTTATGCGTGACAAAATGTAAACTCGGCCAATGTTTGCCATTGCCATGCCAGTGGATGAGTGCTTGCTGTGTATGTGGTTGTGTCTGTGTGCCTTCGTGCACGGTGGGGCGTGCGTTGCGGGCAGCCGCCGCTGTTTATTGATTTCTCCATTTCAATGATTATTGCAGGGCTCAAAACCACGGAATAAATTTACAGACATCAAATGCTGCCTGCCTGTTGTCACTTCACGGCCTGTAACCGCTTTCAGGACATTTGCGTTGCAATTGTCCCGATTACTAAATTGTGAAACTCGGCCTGCGTTGCGCATTCAAAGTTCACATGTATGTGCCACATCATCAGTGTCTGCAGTCATGCATTTAATTATCACCGATCTTCAATGAATCGGCGAGCAGAGAGCTGTGGCCTTTAAAATACCTAAAATTCTTTAAAGCTGAACCGAAATTTTTACACCCACCAGACAAACGCAGACGTCATAAGTAAAGGAAAGTTGCAGCCAACAATGCGACACAATAATTTTGCTAGAAATCCATTTTAAATGCAGAGAAAACTCTCTGCCTGGCTGGCTATACGGAGTTATCTGATGGAGCAACATGAATATGCGACATGGGTGCTCTGAGTGTGAGTGGCAGGCGAACTTAGCCATGGTGCCATGAAAGGAATCGACAGCGGACAATATCCACGCCAAGCCAAAAATACTCAAAAATTATATACATAGATATTTATATATCTGACACTACGACAATGTCCAGAGCTGCCACCCTATGCCCCTGCCACTAGCCGCAACGACAATTGTACAAAAGTGGCCATCAAATGCAGCTCGGCTATAGAATCCGCTCCAGTATCAGCAGTCGCAGCAGCTCCATCGGCCATTCACAGCAACCAACACGTAGCGCCATTGTCGTTTATGCAAACATTATTGAGATAAACGAATTATGAAATGCAAACACAGACACAATACACTCACACACTCATACAGCCATACAGCCATTCGTCTACACACTATCGCATGCCTAGATTGGGCCAGACTGCTTACATTTGCATACACACAAAAGGCAGATGAAAAGAGGGGCGTGACAGAAGCTGAAAGCCCTGCCAAGCGCACGGACATTCCATAAAAACTTAAAAGCAAGCTTTCAATTTATGTGAGTGTATGTGAGGGCGAATGCTTTCCGCTGCTGTGTACACATCAGCACGAGACACAGGCACACACACAAACATACGCATGAGGGCGATATCCTTAAAAGCATGAAGCGAAAAATCTGCGCTAGTAAATTTGTTTACTGCCGCAACAACTCGTAAACGCACACATATTAAATTTAATATTAAATAAGTGCACCCTCGACAACACCAACAACAAAAGCGAACCAAAGTAGCAAATAATGGGGAAGCAAACCCTGAACCATGTCCTTCTATGTGCTCGTTTTTAATGTATTTTATGTAAAATTGTTGGAAGCGCAATGAACTTTTACTAATAAACAAACGAAAAAAGCCGCCGACATGCAACAAAGTGGAAAAGTTACAAAGTTGCTTTCTTGAGCCACCAAAACCCCGCAGCCCTTACATTGTAATTTGCTTTTATTTATTTGGCAAACGACATAAAAAAACGCGAGTGCATTCTTCGCGCGCAGCGATTCACGTTGTAAGCTGCGTCCGGTCCAATGTCAAAGTCGTGGCCACAGTGGAGCGAAAGCCAGCCCACAACACGCGTTTGCGGCTGCAGGAGTAAGAAAGAAGAATGGGCCGTTCCCTACCTAATCATATCCCTAAAAAATGTTCAGATAAGCTTAGTATCTGAAGGTGACGGCGTTGCGCCTAAAAGCGCACAATGCAACGATGATGAGACCGCGTAGTTATGGCGCAAAGCCACGACAAAAGCAGCCGCGCACCACATTGTTGAGCAGTAGACTTCCAAAAAGATACAACAAAATAAATTGGTTGAAAATCTGTTTTTTCTTCCAAAAACAAGATGAAGTACTCGGTTTTCTTCTGCTTACGCTTGGTCGATGTGGCTTTTGGCAATGTTCGTTAAGGGCCTCGCCGTGTCTGCATATTTTTTATTACCACAACACTTTTCCCCCAACCCGCACATCCACAATGCGCCACTTCCGCTCAATACTGGGCGCTAAAGCGGTGCAGCAAAACCTTCCGCCATCAACCCAGACATCTTTGCTTCAAAGGTTATTCCGAATATATTGGCGTACTTAAGCAGATATATGGGCGTATGTATGTATGTATAAATATTTAATAAAAAATTCATAACAAGTACAACTTTACGATATTACAACCTTTTAGCGGCAAAAAGCGCCACATACCAGTACGAGTACAACTACACACACGCATACCGCTCGTACAACATTTGGGTAACTGCGCCACACTCGTATGAGTGTATATGAGTATATAAGTATGTGTGTGTGTGTGTGAATGTGTATATTATTTTGTTATGGGTACACCGTTATAGTGTATGATTTCCTTGCCCGCCCCCTCGCACGCGCTCTTTCTACTTTATGACATCAAATTTTGTTTGGCTGGTCACCCTCGCGCATAACTTTCCACTCATCACCCATCTATAAAGCGTTCTTGCCGGCTTTCGCTGCCACGAGTAAGCAGAAAAATGTCTAAATGCCATGGGTAGCCCTTTCGAAGGAAGGCTGCCTCCTGTGAGAGCAGGAGGGAGGGGAAAAGAGGGAGACAGAAAATATGTTTTATTTTGCAATGTCGGTGGTGATTTCGACGGGTTGTTCTGTATTTTTAGCAAAACCCCTCATGCGACTAATAACAACCGTCGGCTATGAAAATCAGAAAACAACGCTGAAAAACACGCGACAACAAAAATATACATAAAATAAGAATATAAACAAAAATGTTCAAGTCAAACTCTAGAGGTGGTACTGAAGGGAGCGGCAGTGATCAAAGCGAAAATGTGCGATGTTTTTTCGTTTTTGTCTGCCATAGCTCCAGAATTATCCAGGTAAAGAGAATGTTGCCATTCACCTTATTTGCACCGGAAGTTGTTGATAATGGGAATATTAAATATTATGTCTATGGGGTGTTTTGTTGGCATCAGGGTGATAAATTCTTACTTAAAAATTAAGCCTCAAGGTAAAAAAAAAAAACAAATATATTAGATTTTGCTGTCAACTGCTGTTTGAGTTTAATATAGGGCTGTGGCGCCCGAGGCTGGTCTTTATATTTTAGTTGGCAAAGTTTAAGTATTGTTAAGATTTTTATCTCCAATAAATTATGTTTCGTTTCATTTTATTTCAATTTATTTCTGTCTTCTTATGTAAAAATCCTGCAGGCTGGATCACAAAAGTACTTTATAAGCAACTAATCCAGATTTTTAATGACTGGAATACAAATTGCGTTATAATTAGCCTAAGATTAAAATGATTCAAGTATTGGGGCAAATGCGGATCTTGACGATAAAAATTCAATATAAACCCTGTTTGAGTTTAAGGCCAGCGCTAGCAAATAATAACTAGTTCCTACTGTGTCAAGGTAAATGCCGGTGTAAAACGTAAGATTTTGTGAGAAACATTGAAATCAAGCTGCTCTAGAAATTTAGAACAATATACGCAATCGACATCCGAATAGTTCTTCTCTTTTCTATTGACTGCATATTTGCTAGTTGACAGAGTACAGAATAAGATAAAAACGAGTCGGAAAACTTAGAGGCTCAAGAGCAAAACAAAGTAATTTCCATTGAACCCGTTCGATTTTCGAGTTGACTCCAAATTCCCCAAATGACTAATAGATATTCTAATCTATGAACCCAGTAGTGTTGCAAGGGTGAAATAGTGTCTGCTTGGAAGTATATAATAAAAAATTCTGAATTGGAAATAAATGCCTGAAAAGGTACTCGAATTCTTCACAAGCTTCCAATTTAGTGGACGAAGTGCATTATGAGACCATAATAATTAAACGCTTAAGGGGGACCCGTATGGGGAGGTCTAAACGAACGAGGCTGTGACGACGGAGTAAAGTTGGAATATCTTTGCCGTATATGACAGAGGAAATGCTGTTGCAGCAAGCCAAAAATTTTGGCAGAACGTCTGGAGACTTTTGCCGAAACCCCGGCTGATGGCTGATAACCTGCCAACCTTAAACCCTATACAATCAACGAAACTGCAAGTGGCCCTTAGCTCCCCCCTGGATCCAAAGGAAATATATATAAAAGTAACGGCCCCATACGTTAACCTTTCATTCGCCAGTCCAACACTAAAAACTTTAATGAAACTAACACAAAAGTCAGCAGATTTCTTGCATTGTGGCTGCTAAAGAGCTAAAGCAAAAAAGAAAAGAAAGACACCCATTGCAACAGTGGTGCCAGGAAGAGAAAGCGGGCAATCGCGGTAATAGCGCGGACACACCAAAAAACAGTGAGCGTAGTGTGTGCTTAAAACCCCTCCCCAAGTCTTTGCCCTAGACCAAGGATGATAGATTAACAGGTTTGGCCAATCTGCTATGGTGAACAACAAAATTGTGCAAACAACTTCGGCTGCCACGTCACCGAGTGCTCAGCAGCCGAATTCTGCCCGCTCAGGTATTCTCACGCACGTCCAGTCAGTCGTTGTTCAGATGGCAACGAAGCAACATGAGCAAAAGCTGACACAATTTCAGTTTCTTCATTAACAGATTGCTGTGATTGCCCTTTGTGGTATCAACGAATCAGCTTATTCTTTCACATTCGCTGAGAACCGGTTAACAATCTGACCTTGGCCACACCTTCTGAATTCTTTTCACCAGGCCCAAGACTGCCGAGCCATAGCGGTCTCACTAAATAAATGAGATCTTAGTCGCATTTTGGGCCTTCTTTTGCTTCAATCATTGTACTCATGGAATTAACAGTTCAATTGAGCCCTTCTTTTAGTTTGTATCCATTTCAACCGATGGGGCTAGTCATCTACGTACCTCCCATTGCATGTTATTCAGGGACCCTGGTTCAAATAAATACATAAAATTTTCAGTTTTGTTCTCTTCAACCAGTTACCCTCTCCAAAGATTTTGTTAATTGTCACTGCAACTACAGGTCGGGTGATCCAAATTCTTTACGCAGACATCATTTTCAAAAAATTATGTTTTAATAAAGCCTTCTAGCGTCGTAGAAAATCCTCTATGTACATCTTGTTGGGAAGATGAAGATAGTACTAAGCATTTTTGGTGTAATGTTCATAGCCATTTTATTTGCCACTGTCCGTTATTTGCCATACTTAATCGGTACATCTTTGGGTCTGATGTATTGGGAATAAACGATCTGGATAAGCTTTCCCTCGAAAAACTGCTAACAAAAAGTGGCCAACTTACCAGTCCCTCCCTATCATTTAAATCCTTTTTCTTGGTCTTAAGAGCAATGGCCCGAGTACTTGATCTACAATTCCATATCATTCCATTTCAGTCCCACTTTGGGTATGCCTGCCGGCCTACTTTACCTCTCCCTGTAATGAGTGGATCGACCTATGTCGGTCTGTAAAAAGTATTCCATTTTTGAAACAATGACACGAGAACATCTCTAAAAGCAGTGAGCACTACCTTTCAAGAGTTTCATATTTTAGTGATACCAAATATAATATTATATTTAATATAAAGGAACTAATTTGAGGCATTTTTTGCCATTAAAAAGTTGAAATGCATTCTCAGTACCCATTCAATTTATGCCTTGGATAATCTTTCTCGCAACACTTTCCGAAACTTTAATTTTTAAGGATAGGTCTCTTCGCTTCGCCAAGGGTGTGCAAGTGGCGAATAGATGAAGAAAGTGGTATAAATAAACATATCTTGGCAGTGCTGGAATAGAGGTGTCTAAAATTATATTTGTTTCTAAACTAGTGGGTTATACCAGTTTTATGGGGTTTATCCATACTCACTAGCGGCGAATCTTGCTCGATAACTTTGTTGTTGCTTTGACACGCAAATTGTTCGTCAAGCTAGGAGAGCAGAGAGATAGCGAGCAGAGAAGGGGCAAATCGAAGAGGGCTAATATTTATTCAGACTTTGGCAAGCCCTTACCGAAGAGAATTATAATTATCTAAGTACAAGCCAGGCAAAGTTCATGAAATTACCCCTGTAATACTAGCCTGCGTAAAAAAGCAATCAAATCGACAAAATTAAATTTGCTACGTGTTGCAATTGAAGCAAGCAAAGTTTATGTGTACTTAAGGCTGTGAAGTTGAAAAAAATTTAATTTAAAAACTGATGTGAGTACTTTCGCATGTATTGAATCATGAGAAATGGATGTTGCATTATAAAAAAGTAAGAAAATACATTTCTGTCATCGTTTGAAACAACGCATTGCGAAATAAGGTTTGTAGCTCAGGGTTAAATTCCTTATTGCTTTCTTATTGTTTATGCAAGAGCATACACACACACATACACAGCAGGCAAGTCGATCTGCAGTCGCACCCTTCAACGCCGCTCAATTCAATTAAAATCGTCTAAGCTAATAATGACAATGACAGCCTCGCCCGCCAACTTCCATATTTATTTAATAAAAAAATCAATTTCAAACACAGCGAGCGGTATTTTACAACAAAATCATGTGCGGCAACAGAGCGCAGCTTGTTTGCTTTACAACAGTCGCAAATGTTCCAGATCCGTTAAAGGCAACATAATCAGCAACAACAATGGTGACAGCACGAAAAATAACAAACTGGTACGATGCGATACCGAAAAGACGACACAGGAGATGAAGAATGAGGGATAATCTATGCGGGGTGAGTGACCCTTGGGCGAAATCGATAGATGCTTAGATACATTACAAATGCAGTATTCGATTATTGTGCCACATACATACACACATACACGCACAGATGTGTGGGACATGGCCGCAGAGGATTTGCAATTTCCAAGTTCATAATTTCCTTGGCTATATGTTTTTAATATTTTTATAGCGTTTTTGGAAAGTCCTTGCGCTGCCAGAAGTGTGTTGGCCCGAAGGAGGCGTGTAATAGGTAGGCGTGTGCGCACACTGAAATTATATATTAAATTGCAGACACAAATTCGATTGGAAAGACATGAGGAGGAGGTAGAAAAGTGTCTCCCCTTGTTGTTTGTTTGCGCTGTCAACAGCGGAAAACCACCACCACCACCAACTACCACCAGAAGTATTTTATGAACCATGCAACAAATCGGCAAATACTCAGACTACATCTGAAGTAGTCCATTTTGGAACAGTAAGAGTCAACACGCAATGTTTTGCTATTATTTGGAAACAATTTTAAACTAGTCCCCAGAAGATACCAATTGTCGCATTCCGCGTATTTTAAGATTTGGAAACATTATTCAAACTCTTTCTAAAATCTGTCGCAGCAACGCTCACCATAAGAAGTAATGGTCAACTGAGGAGGGACTCGACTTTGAGTACTGCCACTAGGCATAAATGCTTAGTTGCGAACCAGTTGTTCTTCCCTCACTTGCCAATTTTCATTGCAGGGATATTCGTATTCACACAAGTACACAACGAACCCAGTAGGAAAGTTTACTAGTACCGAGCTGCGGATGTAGAGACTTGGCTAGCTCTTGGCATCCATTCTACGAAGGTACTAAGATTTACCTAAAAGGATCATACAGCATCAGACAGTCCAAGGTGATATTTGTAAAAGCAGTTTCATTTCTTACTATCCTTATGACTAATTTAAAATTTGGTATGTGGGGTGTTTTTTAAGCCCTCGAGAACATAATAATACAAAACAGAAATATTGTTGCATTGAATTGTTTTTATCAAAAACTGGTAGATAATTTCATGGCATTTATTTTTGGAATATGAAATCCGACATTTGTCCGCCATGGCTACAAGGTATATGTTCCATTACGTCAGCCAAGTCTCAGACTACTTTTTCCAATAAATCTAGCCATATGGCGTAGACAGTGGCTTGGGTATTGGCTTCCAATACTTCAAGAGTGGCTGGTTTGTCGGCATAAGCCAATGACCTAACATGGCTCTATAAAAAGTAGCCCCGAGGCGTTTAATCATACGAAAGAGGGTCACAGTGAACGGGACCACTTCTGGAAAGAAGGTTACTGCCAAATTTATTTTGCAATAAATGGATTACTAAGCGTACTGTATGGCAAGCTGCGCCGTCTTGTTGGAACCAAATGTCGTCGAGGTTTGCTGATCAATTGTGGAATCAAAAATTCTGTCAGCATGGCTCAATAGCGCGCGCCATTCACCGTAACGGCAACTGTTTCCTCTTTTCGAAAGAAATAAGTACCAGATGTCAGTGCTCTATGAACTTCACGAATAGATTTATTTTTTTGACAGTAAATTTCCACAATTTGGAGCGTTTTTCTAGGTGATGGCTTGCCAGGCCTTATTGAACAGGAATCTACACAGTTTGCCATTCTCAGTTGCCAAGCCAAAGCTATCGATATCGATAGCTCTCATGCAGCTAAAAACACACCAGGTACATATTTATTTTTAATTTTAGTAAAACTCAAATTAGCTACAAGAATTTACAAATACAGTATTCGGTGAAAAAATACAAGATGTAGATGAAATCTTCCAGACAAGCCCAGCAACTTATTGCATCAGAAGCCGTAGCCATCACACGACTTTTCGGGTTTGAGTATTGAGAAGGTCGAGTGTCTTTGCTTTTCGGCTTTATCAGACAGTTGTCGCTGCTTGCAACATAAGCAACCAAATGGTTCACAGTTCATGAAATTGCATTACTTCTGAAACGGAAATTTTCTGCAATTAGTCAAGTTTTCCCTACAGGGAAGCGACTAACCTTGCAAGCGCCCAGCAAAAATAAATAAACAAACAAACAAACGATTGTTGAAAAAATATTGGTTATAATTTTTGAAATATCTTTCTAGATTGACAGTTTACTGATTAAACAACACGATTTCATTGTGGGACTTTGGGACTAATCCCTCAAAGCCGCCTATTGTTGTGAAGGTACATTTGTCGTACAAATCCACGAAATAAGTTTCCCTTCTCGTTAGTTTCTGACACTCAGCGTTTGCCCCTTGTTATTGCGTCTAATTCATTTCAAACTCGCTGTATAATCGCCTCATCAACGCGATGACGCGCCATTCTCTTTAGTTTTAGGTATCGTTCCCAGAAGTGGTTGCAGTGGTTGAAAGTGGTGCAGTAGCCTCTTGCGTCGCTATAATTCATGTTTGCCCTCGTTTGGTTGGTGCAATGGATTTGGTCACTAGTGTTGTCATAAAAGGAAGTTTTACTTTTTCTGCCAAAATAGCCAACTGCCAAGTTTATGAAGTCACGCACATTTTCCTCACGCTTGTTGCAGTTGCGCATTTGTTGCATTGAAAGAAATGTTGTACAATTTAGGTTTGGCTCATTTTTATTTCATCAGCGCAAGACAAGCCAATATTGAATAGTTTCTCTTTTCGGAAGGAATGGTATGAGTGCAAGGGTATAGAGCTGCAGAGAATCTTCAAGTAGACACCAAGAAAATGATGGTTTGCTAGCCTCTGTTTTGACCGGCACTCCAACCCACTTTCTATACTCATTCATTTCATTTGAATTTTTTTTTGTTTCAGAAAGTGTTTTGGAAAGTGAACCTTCACTTAGTTTTCTCAGCAACACAGAAAAGTAAGTTTTATTTTGTCTAGATTTTATTAACATGTGAACTCGTCAATTCTCGCAGTATTTAGCACCCCAACTGATGCTCGTTTCATAATTTTTTTCGTCATGCTTGCCCCTTTTTCGTTTGAAACCCTTTCACGAGATCCTTCCAGCATGCCACATGCTGCCTGTTACCGAATGCCAATCTGTAGCTCTTCCTGAGTGTCTCAGATTACCAATTTACCACCACCGACTGCCGAGGCAAGGATTTTTTTTAATAATGCTTTAGGCGTATGATTGAAATGAACGGCTTGCAACCAGTGCGTGCGTGAGTAATGCTCGTTTAGCCACTCCACAAGGATCCGCTGCCTGCAGCTGCCACACTAAGCGGATTTGCCATTCAGTAAATAACTTTCAACGCACATCAACGCTTGTTCATCTTTTCTTATTGATTGCGAATATAAATATTTAAAAAAGTTGCTCTTAGCGCATTTAAAGTTTCGATGTCTGTATAAAGTCTCCCCTCATTGCCCACCATCAAATTGGCACAAATTTTAATTGGTTCGCCAACAAATTGGCAACAGAGCTCTGTCCAAGGCATTCCTTGTGAAAATAGGCAAAATATATGATCGTATGTACATAGCTAACATGCTACACATATATGTGTGTATGTAGTAGTGAAACAATTCCAGCGATTGAATGAATCAGTGAACGAATGAATTTTTTGCGCCTGTGGAACCCCAAAAAAACGAGTTTTTGAAGAGTTTTCCACTCCGTTTCGCACTTTAAAAAAATTCCGATAGCAAAATGTTGCAAGCCATTTCTGAAGCCACAGGCGATTTCGCAGTGCATAAAAAATTTTCAATCGATATGTTTTATGCCCCTGCCTCGTCTTCTTCTGTACCTCACCGCTACATAGTTGCAGTTGGACGTTAGAAGATTAGCACAATTCTTTGGAAGTCTCCTTTGCGCAGTTTGCAGGCAACCGAGGTGCCTCAATGGCCTCAAAGTGCACATATGAGCGCTTGTATTAGTTGACAATAGCCTGCCACAAGCAACATGCTGCACGTTCTGCTTACTGCCTGTTATGCCATAAGCAAAACGCGTGTGTGTGTGTTTGTGTAATGAACATTTCAAAAAATGCCAGTAGAAAAAGTGTGCAGTACGACGCTGACTGAGATGTTGAATCTGACGCTGACACTGCCGTCCCATTGCATGACTGCCAGGGCCCGGTTTATAAACCATTTGCGAGTGAATGAGCCTATCGACCGAACGAGCGAACAATGGAATTAATATTTGATCTCTTTAGGTTTGCTTGTGCGCTTGTATGCGTCACCCTGTCCATGTGCTGCTTCGCTCACTATCCGCTCACCACGGACGTGCTTCTATTCAGCTCAGAGATCTCAAAGATTAAAAATCTTTTGTTCAGGCTGCTGTTGAAGTGCTGAAGTTTTCAGTTGATGCTGCTGTTGTTGTTGTGTATGTTGTTGGCGTTGATCAACAGCTGTCAACTGAACGGTTACTGTTTGAGAACTGCTCAAGGGGCGCTAAATTGTATGGGAAATTTTAAAGAAAGAAGTAATGCGTAAAATCTGGCGTTTTTGTTGTTGTTGTTGCCTTACGTACGTTGCTGTTTGATGATTGCTGTACTGATAAGTGATAGTCTATAATTATGTGTCCCGATTGCCGCCCTTCATAGGAGCGCATAATATTTGAATAGAAGCAAATAGAAAGTAAGCGAACAAAAGCCAGTTAAAGCAACACTCCACGCCACAGAGGCTACACTTGAGTGCGAAGCGTTGGCAGTTAGCTGCCACATTTGCTTTGAACAACGTTTGAAGTTGATAGAGTGGTGAATTTGCCTAAGTGTCGCGGGCTTTGTTGTAATAAATAATTACAGAGTAAATATGGAGCTTGTAATTAAAGGCAACAGCATCAAAATGCCACAGCACTATCGTCACTTCATGTGTGTATGCGTGTGTAGTCGTTGATATGAACAATTTTGAAATGTGGCGTGTGAGTTGTATGATATTTCGGGAAAGAGTCTACTTCCAGAACATATCGCCGCAACTCTAAGAGCTGTCCAGTCACTATAATTGCTACTTACATCGACGCCTGCGCACATCAACACATTTATTACACAATAAAATTGTTTCTCCCCCTTAGCTTTACATGAGAAGATAAACAGTTTTTAGTTAAAAATATAATAGCCTGTTTTTTGTTTTACAAATTAAATACTTCGAAATAATTAACAATAAATGGGGTGAAGTGTTAAGTCGATACGAAGAGACAGCGAACGAAGATAAGGAAAAAGAGGTAAAACTCACCAAGTCGCCGAAAATAAGGATTGAAAGAAAGAAAGTGTCGGCATTCAGAAGGGATAGAAATCTGCGTATCCAAAGAAGTGGTGAATTGCTGAAGTAATACCATTTTATATATAGTTTTAAGTCCGTGTGGACGTTTTCTTATCCTACCGATAAGGAAGGTTTACTAATAAATTGTTACGAAATTGTTTGTTCAAATATTTACTTGGGGAAAAATAAATCCACAATTCTCTCGGTAGATGGCTATAGTCGTCTCCCAAAGCATCGATCAAACAATTTAAAATGTATGCTCGTTGTCAAGGTGACATTTCACACTAAAAAATTATTTTGCTGTTTTTTGTTTGAGCCATTTTCCATTGTTCCATTTGTGAGTTACTGGGTGTTTACTGAGGGAGTCAACAAAGAGACAATTCGGACATTTTACAGTTTTTCTTTGATAATGGCCAGGCCGCTGAAATTGTGAATGGTGTTAATGTCAATTCCGTTCAGTTATTATATTTTTGATATTAAAGAAAATGTCGATAATGTCGAAAAGTCGATAAAACTATATAAATAATCGCCTCGCCCAGGAGCGAAAGATGGAGCTCAAAATAGTTTTAAACCATTTGCGAAAACATTTTACCTAAAAATAAGAGATTTATTTTTCCCCCAAACTATACGAGTATAACGGGCTGAGGGTTGAATAAGCGCTTGACGAAACGAAGATGCGTTAAGTGCCTGCAAAATTAAAGGTAAGTCGAGATAACACCACTTAAAATGTGAGTTCTGCTCTTATATGCGCCATTGCACATTATTATGTGGGCCGTATATTTTTCTCAATTTCACCCAAATTAATAATATTCACACCTGTCACCTTAATCGGTAAGCCATTCTAACTGAAAACCATTTTGATATTTCTCTGCTGAGTTAATTCAGCAAAAGTCCATATGCAGCAGCGGATCTCTTCAATTACCATTTATCAAAGTAACGATCTTGGTGTGAACACCCCTATCACGTGGATATTTTGAAAAGCTAGTAGAGAATAAAACTACTGATTTCCTTCATTCTGAATCTCAGTCTTTTTTGTCTAAGGCCAAGACGTCTACTAAGTCGCAGAGATATTTTATTCTTCCTCGGATTAATCTTTTTGTAGTTGAACGAACGGATAAAAATTTTCTGGAGCTGGGCTCTGTTTTCATCCTATTTTCAGAGCAAACGTGATGCTTACTCACTTTTGCGATATTTGATAATCGCGAGATTTCGGCACATTTGCAATGTCTCGAATATAAACTTCTTAAATTCACTAAAAATCCAATAAGTTTTTTTTTAGATAGCATTATTTTGAACGCTCATAATTCAAACGAAATTAAGCTGCAACTTAAAGATAATCCCAAGCCTTCCAAGTACTGTAACTACATAGAAGCATAGAAACATTCTTAGTCATTTCGGACGACGTTAGTAGCCATCACTTGAATGACCACAAGCAACGGTTGAAGCTCCGCATTGGGTGTCAAATATTTAAAATTCTAGTTGGATAAATTAATTGCACCATATCTTGAAACCTTTTCTGCATTTTAATTGATTGAATGGAATAACAAAAAAAAAGATTTCCACCAGCTGCAGACGGCGCCTAATTTACTGAGTGTAGAAGGTGCAACGTACCGAGAACTTAATCAATATGCATAAATAATGACGCACCGCACGTTTGTCGTGAGCCAATTGACAGTTTATGGCACTGCTATTGAAGTTTTGACGGCTTCCAATATCCAGTCTAACCAAAGCGCATTGCGACTGTGGAGCTCAGCTGGTGCTCAACTGGTACTTAGCCACGCTTTAGTCAAGTGAAGTGCCGCAGTACACTCGTACATGCCTCGAGAGCTCATGCTTGATATAAAAATGTCAAAACGAGAAATTTATTAACGAAATTATAGGCCACAGGAAGCCGAGGCGACAGACAGAGGCCGAGAGTTGTACTATAAAACTAGATATGCTTGTTGGTGTGAACTGTTGGTGTACATATAGGATGCATGAATATATCTGTTTATTTATTCATCGATTGCAGTACAACTCACACAGATTACTAATACTAATATATAGTTAACAATACGGTGAGATGCATCTGCCAGAATTCAAAACAAGACTCCATACTATGTTTTGCCTTAAAAGTCTCTCGTGAATTATAAAATATTTCTAAATTTTTACAAAATCGGTTGGCCAGCCTTTTACAACATGTAAGTGGTTCATTACAACTAAAATTGGTCTTGTGATAAGAGATAACTGTGGTAAATGGAGCATATTGCCCAGTCTAGGGTTCTTTTTTATTTTTTTCGGGGATGAGATGGTTTAAAATGCCTAGTGTATCATTTCCTCATTACAAGATCTTGTGTGCCTGCGTGTAGGTCCCACTTTTTCATCCGGAGTACATTTCCGCGAATCCACTGATGAGTCTAAGGTTGCGAGTAGGAGAATTGAAAAGTAAGTATTAGCTCCAGTAAGAAGAGGCATTTGCTATAATTTGTGGCTATGTCCCTAACATACCGAGGAAATTCTTCTTCGCATTTATAGTGTTGGCAATGCCAACCGAAGGCATCTACGTTTATGTATATGTAGACAAACGAAGGGAATGAATGGCAAATTTAGGCAAACGTTTCTGAGACTTCTCAATTTTTATAGATGAATCCATATATAATGGATTCCAGGTGATGCTGCAGTATTTCAGATTTGATCTGACAAGAGAACAATACAAATTCTTCAGCGGATTCCTTAATGAACTCCTTATTATCTACAACGCCGCGCATAGACGTCCAGGTCTATTTGCATTAAAAAAGAACCCATTATCGTGTAGATAACTTTTCACACTGGGTTTTTTGCACATTCTTTTCAAAGAAGTCTTCAAAAGCCTTCGTGCACTAACACGATGAGTTTTTGTTTGTGGCTTTCCTTGCGTGTCTTTGATGTTTAAGCGAACAATTTTCTTTGGTCATTCGTTCGTTGAGCGTAAGCTCAAAGAGCTCTGGAATAAAAATACGGATATGTGAATTTCACTGACCGTGCGTGCAACGGTGGCTTTTCCAAACTTTTTGCCACCAAGCTCGATGACTTTCAACCCAGGGTGGCTAAGGGTCTATATGTTTAGAAAACATTTTCGATATAAATATGACCCCCTTTCATAAATTTCTTTCATTTAATACATTTTTATGAGGGATGTACTGCCCAACTTGTAATGAAATCAGTCGCAACTTTACGTCTACTGAAGAACAAGTGCGGGCATTTATCAATATTAAGAGGTAAGGAGTTATCATCAAACCAAGCTTCAACCTTTGTTTAGTCCTCTTCAAGACTCATGCAGGCACTTACGTCCTCTGTACGACTGTAAATTTTCAAGTTTCCTGCATAGATCAGACAACGTCTGAAATATCATTGACAATGCGCAAATATTTAAATGTATATATTTATTAAAGCATTTCATTTCAGCAATCGGCCACTGGTAACATTTAGCAGCTACCTCTTTCTGCCGGTTATCTCAAGCTGGGTTGGAATCTTCCCAGCGCTTACGTACTTCCGCTTATTTTGCAATTTCCGCGCATATCTAACAGCTCCGCCGCATATCATTTCATTGTAGGAAAATTATGCAAGTTCAGCTTTAAACGAAATAGCACCAAATCAATTTCTTGTAATTGATTTTAAATATGGGCGAAGTCGCTGAAGAACTGGCAGAATTGTGAAATACATTTTAAGGCAAACAAATAAAAGCGCAGAAAAGCAGGTGAAGGTGAAGGCGGCTATTTAAACGATACGACCAAATGCGCTGGCAATGGCACCAAACGAAAGCGACGAAGCGCACGGCGCAAAGAAAGAAGAATAATGGGTAAGGCGAAGTTGAAGAAAATTTCAAAGAAAAAACGTATAGTGGAGCGATTCGCTATTTGGTAAATTACAAGAACTTACAATATTAAGTTTACGAAATTGCACGGCTAAAAGGGACTGCAAATGCCGAGGTGCGTAGAAAGTCCTAATCTGCTTTGCGTCACCCTTCTGTCATTCAGACACAAAGCACAATCGAAATTTCGTGTGCCGCATTCGCCACGTTTTTCATTAAATTCCGCTCAAAAGGTACTTACTCACACAATTACAGGCACGCGCTCTGCCTCTCGCCCGCCACCCTCTGCTTTTGCTCTCTTACAACCATCGTCGCACATCCTGTGGTCTCATTAGCGTTTGTGAAATTTGAATATACCACCGAAAATACCAAAAAGCAAAAGTAAAATGGAAAAATTTAGACTGGGAAAAAGTGATATTATGGAATTGAGAATTTATGTGTCTACTTTGAAACGCCATTATCGACTCTTGAAACCGCAATCACACAGACCGGTGTCCAAGCCAATGCCAAAGCCTCCGCACGATATGCAAATATAGCCGCAAACCGCCGCAGTAGCTCCCAACCACAAATCAAAATACACGTTGACCTTCTCCTCAACAAACATTTTTTTTTCTGGAATGTAGCTGCGTTCACGGGCAACCATACCTAGGCTTTGCGTAGGCAGAAGCTGTTTGGAAAAACAAAACAATTTCTAGCTGGAGGTGAAAGGTCCGCAGTACGAGGGGCAGAATTATTTTCCGCTCGGTTCGATTCGTACTTGTGGTCGCGTCGCTGGCTTTGGCTCACCTTCTAAATTCATGCAACAAACAGCAAACAAAATCTAAATAAAAGCTCTATACTAACAATGCTCAAGGGAATTTAAGCAATCGCCATTGTTGTTGTTGCACAGCGCTGTTTGGCTTTAATTTTTGGTAAATTGTTCAGTGTTGTGCTTTTTTCGTTGCTTTTTCGCCGCAGTTTCATTTATTCAAGCAGCAGCAAAAGCAACAATAGGACATCGTACTCGGTCGTCCCACGTGGGAGTCATTCAAAGCTTGTCTTTGTATTGGTGCGCTTCTTGGTGTGAGTACTTTATATTTGTTTTCCTCCTCGCGCAATTTTCAAAGGAAATAAATAATTTCGCATTATTTATTTGCGCAGATTCGAAATTCGAGTTGGAGCGCAGGCGAACAAACAAATCACACCAACAGTGGAGTGGCGTGCGTTCATCCGTTAAATTTCATCGCCCAAACTCAGTTTTTCACGAACAAATTTACTTTTGATTGTGTGCAATTTCCAGGACCATTGTTTTCTCACTCGAGCACTTATTTGTTTTATTCACCGTTTTTCGTTCATTCATTCATACATTTTTTCGTAACTTTTAGGCTACGAGTTGCCATTTTTCTTTTTTCAGTCGCTTATTTTTAGACTGCCATATTATCCGTATTTGCTTAAGCGTTCGAAAGAATCGATGCAGGGAAATTTTTTGCTTTATTTCACAACTTCTTTCAGCGATTGGAAAATGAAAGGGATATTGACCTCCTGGACCAAAGCATTTTCTATGTTTTCAAACTTCACTCAAAATAAAAGGTACGAGTGTAAACTGCCACGAAATGCCAAACGTAGTGCAAACACTTTTTACATTAGCCCCCTAATTATTGCTTTTTCCTATTACTGAATTTTTAAATTTCAATCACCTCTTTGCCACAAATGCATTCAATACCCATAATGTGCAATACTTCGCTATCTACACATCCTAAGGCCTTTTTATATCTTTCGTGTCCAACTGAACAAAATAAAAGTCTGGATTAATCAATTTTTTATGCCCTACACTTTTTCAATAGTTAATTCCAACAGCTTCATTTATTTCACTCATTTAAAGTTCCAATTTACCACATCCCCCGGACATTAATTTTAAATCGTCTGCCAACGAATTCTCGCTATTTTTCCACTTATTTCCCTAGCATTGTTTTCTCGCGCAAATATTTATTTTTCGATTCTTTCATTGGTTTTTTTTGACAGCATAAAAACTTGTTGAAATGCAAGATTGATTGGTTTTTGATTTTCACTCTTCGTTTTGCCTTTTTTCGTTTTCATTTGTGCGAGTGCGCGTTTGGCCAACACTCCCCCGCTCGCAACCATTTTCCACTCGTACATCCGCACAACAGCGCTCGATTTTGTAGTTGTTGGCGCCTCATGTTTTCCTCATTCGGCTTTCAATTCATTACGGTTTTTGCTCCGAAAAATTATTTTTGTTGGTTTTCACATAAATCCATACATTCAAACACATGTAAGGGTGTAAGAGCACGAGAGTGAGTGTATAAAAAGGTGTTTAACAAGTACACAAGTGTGTGTACAAATCGAGGGAGCAATACCACTAAACACACAATTCATTCTCAATGTGAAACCAAAAGCAACAACGCTGATATGTAAATAAATACCCGAGTGGTGGAGAATATTAATTCAACTATTTTATGGAATAGCCTTTGCCTTTTTTATGGGTCCAAATGAGGTGAAATGTTTAATGTGAACTTGCACCACAAAAAAAGGGTTTCCATTCGCCGCATAAGTTCAGATTCACGCACGTATATGTGACAACAAAAGTGTATTGGTGTGCGTGCACGACTACAACAATTTTTAGCCCGCAATGCTGATTTGTCATTTGGAAAAAATTATTTTACTTCTGGTTTTGGGGAATTCTACAACAGCAACGGAGTCTCTCCCAGATGTCTCAGTTGTTTTACTTTATTATTAGCAAATAAGATTTACTCTTTAAGACAATTTCATAAACAAAATTTTTTTCTGAATTTAAACTCTTCTATTCATCTGAGCTTACTCGGTGGATTTTCTTCTGATAGCTAGTTTTTTTTTTTTTTTTATTATTAGTATTTTCATTGCAACTAGTATAACATTACATATATATACTAACGAGCAATTTGTGTGGAGTTTTGTTACAACAAATAATTTAAGTTAATCCTCAGCAAAATACAATTCATACTTTTAACTGATTTTTATTTATTAATTAGTTTAAATCCAGAGGTTTTTTACGTTTGAGCCTTCGTTTCCATTTTGTATTATCGTTAAGAATCAAGGCTTCATTGTTCACATGCTTGCTTAGTCGCTCTGCGTGCGACTTTGCAAATTTCTTTATGGTTGCCGTAACCGAATCAATATTGAGGTCACGTTCTAGATCTTGCGTCCTAATATACCATGGAGCACAAACTGCATGCTTGAGTGCCTTAGTCTGAAATCTTTGTATATGCGCTGTGTTGCTATAGCTGGTGCAACCCCATAGCTGAATCCCATAGGTCCATATAGGTTTGAGAATTTGTTTGTAAAGCAGTATCTTGTTCGGTGCGGATAACGCTGATTGCTTACCCATTAGCCAATGCATATTTTGGAATTTTAGGTCCAGTTCTTCTCTTTTCTTTTTCACGTGCGCACTCCACCTAAGTTTCGTGTCGAGCGTCATACCTAGATACTTTGCTGTATTAGAGTATGGTACTTTAATGCTGTTTATGTATATTGGCAGGTAGTTGATCTTTTTGTTTGTAAAGTTGATGTGTACAGACTTTGTTTCGTTCAGTTTAATGTGCCATTTATCTGTCCAATTGTATATTTTATTGATAGCAAGCTGCAGTTGTGTAGTAGACTCTATTTCTGTCTTTCCGACGGTTAATATTGCAGTATCATCAGCAAATGTTGCTATAAAGCAATTTCTGCTGTTTGGCAGGTCGTGAGTAAAAAGTAGATAGAGAAGAGGTCCAAGCACACTTCCTTGCGGCACACCAGCTTTTATCTCTTTCAGTTCAGAGAACTCGTCTTCGTACCTGACGCGAAAATAGCGCTCAGACAGGTAGGTTTTTAAGATATTAAAACATTTTGTTGGCAGTACATTCTTTATTTTCCACAGCAGGCCAGCATGACATACTTTATCGAAAGCTTTAGAGACATCGAGAAATACAGCCGAACAGACATTTTTTTCTTCAAATGTGTTCTCGATGATACGAGTTAATCTGTGAATTTTGTCAATAGTTGAGTGGCGCGCGCGAAATCCAAATTGGTGTGTTGGTATTATTTGTTTATTTTCTATGATATTGCTCAGGCGCCTTATCAAACATTTTTCCAACAGTTTTGACAAGATGGGCAACAGTGAAATTGGACGATATGATGCTACATCGTTTGGAGGCTTTCCTGGTTTTAGAATCATGATGACATCAGCTATTTTCCAATAGATTGGAAAGTATTGCAGCTTAAAGCAAGCATTCACTATGTTTGTTAGCTTAGTAATGATGTTTCGTGGAACTTGTTTGAGGACTTCGGCAGTTATTAAATCAAACCCTGGAGATTTCTTCGACTTCAACTTTTGTATCTCGGCGCACATCTCATCTTCAGTTATGGGTACTATATCGCCATAATTATCATTGGCTATGCCATCATTATTTAGTATTGGTGATGTGTCGCTATTGGGTGTAAAGATTTTTGCTAGATAATCTGAAAATATGTTTGCTTTTTCTATGTTGGTTTTCGCCCATCCATTATTGCCTACTTTGATTGGTGGATTATGGTTAGCTGGCTGTTTAAGCTTTTTGGTGCATTTCCATAGTGAGTAGTTTGTGTCTCTTTTGTTATTTAATTGCTGTGCGTAGTTTGTAAATGATTGATTTTTGTATTCTTTAATTTTATGGCTGAGATCTTTCGCTGCTTTGTTCAAAGCTGCTTTATCAACAGGTGATCTTGTTTGATGCCACCTACGCCGCATTTTTCGCTTCTTTAACACCATTTCTTTTATATCTTTTGTGTATTTGTGGCCGGCGGAAATTTTCATTAAAGGAGGTGTGCTCGACCAAGCAGAGTGTTGTATTTCTCTCGTCAGTTTTAAAACTTCGTCATCTATCTTTGTTGTTGATTCCATTGGAAACGTATTGTCTTCAGATTCTTCTAACATTTTGCGGAAATAATCCCAGTCGGTAAATTGACTAGTTAATTTGAGAACTGGATCACGTAACACTACCGTTTCGCTGAGAGTTAGATAGATTGGCGAGTGATCTGAATTCATGTCTAGCCCATTTTCAACATTAAGATAAGCACTGGAGACTTTTCTGGTGATAAAGAAATCGATAAGGTCCGGATTTTTTTGTGGATCGGATGGCCAATACGTTGGCATCCATGAAGATGCAGTGTTACAGTTTGTTTGTTGAAGCGCTTTGAAGAGCTCCCTTCCTTTAGTGGTTGTTAGCCTAGATCCCCAATGGATATGTTTAGCATTAAAATCACCGCCCATAATGAATTTTGTTTTATGACGCTCAATAAGATGGACATATTGATCGTATTTGATTTGGTGCCTTGGAGGACTATAAACAGCTGTCAATGCTAGATCACCTCCTGCATTAATTGTGATGGTGGTGGCTTGGAATTCATTGGTGCTGACTTTTTCTTGTTCGTAGTGTTTAATATTGCTTCTAATAATTACGGCACTTCCGCCTCGGGCACTGTTGCTTGGGTGAATAGTGTTCTGATAGCTAGTGAATTTCGTGTTATTGTCAGATGCGTCTAAACATTATTCCACTTATTGTCCTTAGAGATTGCCGGTGGTTGCCAAGTATTCGATAATTTCGATTAATTTAAGGCGTTGTCAGATGTTCCAGTAGTTGTCCTTTTTTTACAAAAATATTGGTTTTACGATTATTTCTGTTAAAATACAGTAAAAATTTGAAAGCAGGAAGACAAAGTTCTCTCTTTGGTAGAATTTCAAAAAGCGGTTCAACTGTGGGTTCTACCAGTAAGCATGTCTGTATCTGTAAAGTGGAGAAACATATTCTTATTGAAGGACATCCGATGTGGTCCCAAAATGATGCAAATAAAATAGTGTTACCATTATTAATACTGCTCTAAAATCCACTTTTTTGGCCTTGTTTTGCGTTCGTATACAAATATGAAAACACTTACACTCCTTCAAGAAGATTCTTGAAGTAGATTAAATTCAATACGTCGGCAGCTGGTTGAACTGATGACTGGCCATTTTCTATGGGCAAAGTACATGGAAAGGGTAGGCATCTCAGACAGTGCACTTTGACCAGCATGTGGAGAGGAGGATGAGACGGCGGACCACTTTCTGTGCGTCTGCCCGGACTTCGCTCGCATCAAGTTTGAGGTCTTTGGCATTGATGGCACCACAAGATCTACTCAGATTTCTTCGGAGGTCGAGTTGATTTAAAGCAAATTAAAAAGGAAACCCAAGTGCAGTACAATGGATTTAATTGTGTCTGACTTGTGCTTGCTAGTCTGTCCCGACAAAAGAAAAATTCAATAAAAGGAAATAAATATAAAAATTAATAACTTAAATTAAAATTGAGAAGACCTGCATAAATGAATTTAAATATTTCAGAGAAAAACGACTACTGCCCTCTTGACATTTATTTTTAGGTAAACGTTTTTGTGTATTCTCTATGATTTGATACAACTTGATGGTCAATTAGATATTATATCCTTTCATTCTCTCCAAGTGAAGGTGGTCATATCTGCTGTCGAAATTTCTGGAGTCAAACTATAGCCTATTTCAAGTCGATATTAAAGAAAAAGTCGGAGACACTGCTAGGCAATTACTATATAAAATTGGTTGCTGAGTGGTATAGAAAAGTGGCATTGCCGATTCTTCAAAAACGATTGAACGACTACTGATGGTTACATATATTGCGATGCCTCTGCTTGGTTCTCACTGAATTTGTTTCATTTCTTTACATTTTTTTTGCCTACCAACAACTCTTTTCTTATTCTCTATCAATATTTGCGTTATATATTGAATATATATAAATATAATTCGCGCTTATACCCTTTTTGGGTGTTTGGCCGAGCTCCTCCTCCTATTTGTGGCCTGCGTTTTGGTGCTGTTCCACAAATGGAAGGACCTACAGTTTTAAGCAATTAAATTTTTATAAGAGGCTTTTTCATGGCAGAAATACACTCGGAGGTTTGCCATTGCCTGCCGAGCGGCGTACCCCATTAGAAAAAACGTTTTCTTCGTTTTGGTATTTTACTTGCATTTATGTTTTTTTAGATTAACCTAATTTAATCAATTATTTCTGCCAATATTCGGAAATTACTTTCGAAGTTCAACTTTCATTTACGCAGCCTTATACTTCATAATTCTTGGGAATGAAGGGATTTCTTATTAGTTTAGAGTCGCGCTTATGGGCAAGCCATTGCAATTACGTTATTTCCCATTTACAAGATAATAGATTGATTGCACTAAGTTTAATAAGCAGGTGGATCTCTGTCCAATGTATCTGAACTGCTCCCAGAGAAAGCATCGAAAAAAATCTGTTGGCAATCCAACCCAATTTTTTCCTGAATCTTAAAGTGGCAGTCACGCCTCACTAATCACGTACATGCAACCGTTAAGGTGACATGCATAAAAAGCCAAACAGGAAATTACTCAAGAGCACACGCACTCACACCAGTTCATCTCCTAGAGCTTACGCGACGCCAGAGCTGCGCTCGCTCAGATGTCGGCCAAAGTGCAGAGGACATGGGCGCACTTAACCCTACGGAGTTACCCCCCAAAATACGTGTATGACTGTGTGCTCTTTGTGTACGTGCATGGGTAATTTAAGGCAAATGAAAATAGGGCATTACCAAAGCGGCGAAATGTGAACGCACACTCGAGTGGTTTGTTTTCGTGAGCAAAACACACAAACGCATGCTGAAAGCAGAGTGGATATGTTAGAGCGTGTGCATGCAACAATGAAATAAATGTCAAAAACACGTGAATTGTAAAAACGGCGAGCAAAACATTCAATTAGGAAACAAGCAAATTTCCCGCTACAGGGAATTCCACTTCCCATCGCTTTAAAATTTCAAAAAGGGAAGCCCTCGCGTTTAGAGAATAAGTAACGGCTTACGTTAATATATGTACGGGCACAAATGTATAAATGTATGTGTGTGTGTGTACATACCTATGTATGCACACTTTTGGCAGTGTATGGGGGAGTGTTGTTGCAAGGACCCATTTCCGTGGGGCTAATTTGTATGCCACTCGCATTGGGCGCATTGTTTATTCCCGAAATTTTTAAACCCCCCACTCACCCATGCACACGTTTTGTTACTGCTGTTACATGTATGTGTGTAGGTGTATCTTCATGCGATCCATACGCTCCCATTTTGCCATTTCGTTTTCATTTATTTTTTTCATCTACAGGGCACCTTACTGGTAGTGGTACTTCTGTTGCCGCCGGCGCCCTATTGAGGTGCATACATATGTAAGAGTACTGCACGCACATATACATATACGGATACATATGCAAATATTACGGCTCCCTTTTAGCCCATCCACTATTTAGATATGCGCATTTTTTATCGCTGGTGTAGTATGTGAGCCGAGTGCCCCTCGTTTTGCTACAGACACAATTGATTCGGCAACGGCGAATTATTTAAGCGCATAAATTTAATTTCCTTGTGCGCCTGAATGTATGCAAAGTACCGCAAGGCGCCATGAGGTGCTCACTGGGGCAAAATGGTTGCGTAGCAAACTCTAAGTACTCGCTTGCAGCTAGCGAGTGATCTGCTCCTTCCCTCATCCATTTTTAATGGATTCCCTACACCATGGATTCTCCTCCGTACTTTATATTCCCTTTTTCCCCTTTTTATGTTCATGTTCGTACATTTCCCATCAGCTCAGGCGCTTAGTATACAAATCAAAATGGATTTTAAAGCTGCTTTAGCCGCGAATGGAAAAAAGAAAGCAAAAACACGGGAAAAAATGTAAAGACGTTGCTGAAGACTGCCAGCGTGGCTTTTCGTTTGACTTGGCGCTGTTACACATCCGTAGTTTGACAGCAGCATTTCCACGCCCATTCGTACACGGGCATTACTAAGCATTTGGCACCATTTTGCTATTTTAAAATTTTTTTCAATTTTCTCACTTTTTTGTGATTCTCGATATTTCGCGTCAGCTGCCATCAACTGACTTTCACATTTCACTTATACTTCCTAGTCTGGCACGGCAAAGCTACTTCCTAAGTAGTCGTTCACGCTGTTATGCATTCGCTGACCTCCGTCACCCCACCACAGCTTCCTCATTCTGTCGTCTTTCCAAACTTCTTGAAATTTCTCTATTTCATTTCTTTACTTTCCACTTATCTTTTATTTCACTATTTTTCACCAAATGTAGATCCTTGCCACACCGTTAAGAGCAACAAACACTCGTAATTGAAGCCAAACGAGAACGAAACGAAACAGCCCTGAAACAAAATTTGCACCAGCATCTCAGACGACTTTTTGCTCCCAAAAGCGAATACAAATTCGTTCGAAAATTGTTCGGAGGCAGCTTTAAATGTAATTTGGGTTACTGATTGCAAGGACACGCACCAACCTATACATATACTTGATCAAAAGGCGGTAAGTAATTTTCTGCACACATACATACATAGTTGTTTGTGTATATGTATATAAGTGAGCTTACTTTAAAATCGCATTAGCATTTAATTTTTCTCGGCGCTCATTGCGCAGCCATCCGCTCACTTCAGCGCCAGACGTAGCTACCTGGGCGCTTCAGTATGGTCTGGTATGCCGTTACTCCCACTCCCCCACTCTGCCATTCCTTCTTTCGCTTTTTTCGATTTGTCCACACTTTAAAAAATTCATTAGAAGCGCTGCCAAGGGGACAACGTCCGCCACAAAATTTAAAATGCAAATTAAATGCCGCCCGAGCATGAAGAGGTGGACGGCACGAAGGGAGTCGCATAATGAAAATTATGTTTGTTTACAGCGGTGAGTTGTGTCGCTTTCTTATTATTTTTATTCAATTTTTTTAATTTCCCTCAAGCAAAGACAGCAAGACAGCAATGGATCTGGACGGAGAGCAAAGAATGAACAAAAAAGCTTTTAATTGACACCGCAGAAAAATGGAAAAATAACAAATTGAAAATGGGCTGGCAAAGCAAATTTCATGAGCAATCACCAAACATTTTTAGTGTACACACCTACACAGACACATGTTTCCAAAAAACCGTAATTGACTACCACTTATTGGAACCTTTTCAGTGCTTGTTGCAAACCAATGTCGCTTAGTGAGTTTTTCTGTAATGGGAAAGCAAATCTGGTAATTCTTCGCCTTTCTCTCATTTTTTAGACAAAGTCGATTTATTTATTTTCTACATAAAGCAACGAATGAGAGTTTCTAGAAGGGCGTGAGGAATGGACTTCAGGACGTCGGTACCAGTTTTTTCAGCGTCTATCGCCTCTACATTCGTGCATGGAAAATATGAGTAAAAGTCTCACGGTGCAAAATCAGGCGCATAAGTTAAAATACAATTTTTAATACATCGGTCAGAATATTTACTATTGTATCATCGGTAGAAACCTGTACTTCTTACTTTCTTACTGTGCCGTTGCAGCAAAAAGTCATTGAGAGTAATGTTGCGGTAGGAATCGCCTTTCACTCTCCTTTTTCGGGCTCGCTCAGTTCAATTCCAGACGACAAATCAACCGTTTGTTCATTGTACTTTTCGTAAAATTATTAAAGCTTTCTTTTGTTTAACTTATGGCAAATTATTGTCAATCACAAGCGAATAATTCAAATAAAAAATAAAATTATCTTAACTTAAATCGTTGTTCCACATTACTTGTTCTGGAGCATTTTTTTCATAACTTGTTGTTTTTGTTTTGCAAAAAGTAACACCTACAACGTTTGCGACTCTGCTTCATTTGTTATAATCACTTCCGCTTTGCTACTACAGTCGATACTGTATTGGGTCCGCATTTTTTCAGTCTTTTGCTCCGGCCTTTCATCTTCTTTGTTAGGTTTTCTTTTCTTTTCTTTTCTTTTCTTTTCTTTTCTTTTCTTTTCTTTTCTTTTCTTTTCTTTTCTTTTCTTTTCTTTTCTTTTCTTTTCTTTTCTTTTCTTTTCTTTTCTTTTCTTTTCTTTTCTTTTCTTTTCTTTTCTTTTCTTAACTCTAACTCTAACTCTAACTCTAACTCTTTCTGGCTTCACCAAAGAGAAAATACTCCAAAAACATTTTTGAAGGCCAATGAAACCTTTTGACCACCGTATAGTCTCATGGTCCTCATACTAATCGTGAGATAAGAAATCGAGGGGAAATATTCCGGAGTTGTTACTTCAACGAACAGCAGAACAACAACAACAACAGAAAATGTCCCAGTCTCTATCTGCCTTTGTACTTATGTAAGCGTCTGGTTTATATTTTTAAAAATATTATCAGGGAAAGTCTCACCTTTTCACAAAGCATTATTTCTTAGTTCCATAATTACTTTTAAGATATTTTTATTGCGGCCTTTAAAGCCCATAAATTAAGTACTCAACTTTCAAAGATTAAGATTAAATTCAGTAAATAATTTGAATTAAGTATGGACAAATGAATTCATAACCTACTATTCTGTACTATCTCGTGGTGCCTAGTCTTATTCTGTGCGGTGCCATTATTTCGATTAAAAACTAGTGGAGCCCTAGGTTAAATGAGTAATAGTCTAAAGACATAGTTTCTTCAACATCCACGACTTTGCCTCGTTCATTAAAGTTATTACTGTTTTCTTTCTTTCTTTTTAAGAAACAAGAACCGACAAGACCCTTCGCCGCTGTTTTTGTAACGTCGTAACGCCTTGAAACGCCCAAGTGAATTAGCGAGAAGCTTGCCTTGCAATTTGGTCTGAAAGGAGGAGCAAGTGCTGCCAAGACCACCAAAAAACAGCAGAAACACCAAATAGAAAAAGTTTCTAGGTCAAACTGTGTAAACAGTGCGTTTGACATTCATGTGTATGTATGGCCTGTGTAGTTGTTTGTGAGTGTGGATTTGCGGTGAAGGTGGGGTTGGCAATGCTGGAGATGTCTGTCCACGACAGCGACACCAGCGTTGAGTTTGGCCAGAAATGTTTCAAGCTGTGCAACGCACGCGTCAAAAACAATTTGGTATTAAGCTATGACAACAACAAAAACAAATACGCTGAATAGGAATACAACACAAAAAAAGTTGGTGAGATACACCACTGGCGCTAGAACGATGCAGCATTCAGTTTTGTAGTTTCGAAGAAATTGTGGCATTTTTTGTTTGTTTCAAGGCGAACGACGACAAATAGAAACAAAGCAAAAAGAAGCAAAGCAAGTGACGTAGACAAAACAAAGCGAAAAGCTCAAAAAGAAATTGCGAATTTCGCTGATTAGGTTGGTTTGTGGAAGATTAGTGGCCCAATCCCGTTCCACAGCCGTCGCCAGTCGAACTAGAAAAACTCTAACTTTTATCAGATGCCAAAATCATAATGATTGTCATTACTGCTGGGCTTAAATTGGAGAGAGGTCAGTATGTAAAATGCGATGAGAGTCTAACTTACATCTTACATTACTTACATACATCGTACAGGGCAACAATGGAGGGAGCTGATTTGCAGTTCATTACCGAATTTTTCATGGTTTGTTAATAAATCTAACGCAAATGGAGCCTATTCAGTATTAGTAAAATTCGGGGTGGAAGGGGTCTTTTCTAAATTGCAGAAACATACAACCATAATTTGTGTCACACCAGTAAGGTTGTGAGGAGACTTACAAACGAAGCAAAAGGAGAAGAAATTGGCATTGGCGAGAGGAAATTGATAACAAAATTGTGGAAGGAAGGCCAAAACTATCGACGAATTGGGAGAAAAACAGGCCGGACATGAACAGCAGTTCGGACAGTAATATGAAACTGAGAAAATACGGAAATTATAACCAAGGCCAAGAGCTGGGCGTCTTTGTCAATTAACAGAAAGGGAAAAGCGCCGTATGATAGGCACTGTGAAGAAACACGCAAAGGTCAGTTATCTTTGTGAAAGATGAAATAAAATATATGCTTCAAAAATAGATTAGCGCTTCAACTGCCTGAAGAGTCTTAGGAAAAGCCGGCTATCATGGAAGCGTTGCTAGGAAGAAGTTATTTATTTCCCTAATAAATAGGCACAAGCCATCAGAATTTTGGAAAAACGTTATTTTTTCAGTCGAAAGCAAGATTTGTATTTTTTCTAGCAAAGGAAGAAAAATTGTGTGGAATAAAGGAGTTTTGGAGTAATGTTTTCAGCAAGACAACGACTAAAGCATGCGGCTCTTATAGTAAAGTTATGGTTTCATGGTAATGCCTCTAAGCTATTGCCAGTACGTCAACAATCACCGGACTTAAACGCTATTAAACGCTTATGGGCGTTTCTGGAAAGGAATGTAAGGAAACATCGAGTTACAAGCACAGAGGTCTTGAAGGATGCTATTATGTGGGATGAATGGTGAAGATTGCCGTCGAAGAGACTACTTAAAATGATGTTTACCAAATTGATAAACTCTGTGCCCTTAGGTAAGGGAAGGGAAGTGTTGAAATGTCGTGGGTACCAAAAAGCTGCTCAAAAGTGCATATTTTTTGAATTTTGTTGAATATCTAACAAATTTTATAAATGCTTTTGGCAGTTTTTTGAATATTTTTTTTATCTATTATTTATTTAAACATTTTTATAAGCGAGCGTAGACATTTGGAGTCTCAATAACTCTTGCGTTTCATATAAAATCTATTATTTAATTGTTCACTGGTGTGATCCAAATTCTGATTTAAACTACATTCAATAAGTTTAATGCCGTTACATCGGTTAAAAATAAGAAAAATTTATTTCACAAACTTAAAAACTTTTTTGCATTTTTCTTTTTCAACTACCCACGAAGGAGCGTAGATTTATGCCACTAAGTGTAGATGTATATTAGGGCGGGTAAATTTTTATGGAATGATTTTGTTCGACATGGTTTCTAACATATCCGTACACTACATAATATTCTAAAATTTCAAAAAATTTGTAATTTTTTTTCTTATCATGAAACTTAATTTGTTTGGTTATTTGACAAGTTTTAATTTGGTAAACGTATGAAGAACAATTATAGACAGAAACTTTTACTATTACAATACCAAAAATTTGTGCATAATTTGCTTTTGTAATCTCCACATCAACTTCGTATTAATTAAAGATAGTTTCCTTTAGAAACGATGTCGCAAAGAAAAGTTGGCCCGCCCTAATGCAGATAGCAGACCCCTGTTTGCATCTTGAAAAATTAAAAAAGTAATAATTTAAACTGCGCATGTATTGTACGCACACACACACATGGGCATGAGTATACTGGTGTTTTTGAAAAACCCTTTAAGCCATCATCATCACCATTTCAGCATAATAAATCAAATTAATTAATTGCTGCCATCACTGCCTGCTCAACCCACGCCTTCATGCAGTCGCACTGCACATTCCACATGCCACAGATCGCGCGATGCATGCCAAAGACACAACTTGCGACTGTTTTGCTATTAAAAAAATCTCCCACCTCAGTCGCTCAACAGCAACTCAACTCATTTTCAAACGTAATGACACTTCAGCTTCGAAGTGACAGCTTCAAAAGCAACAACTACAGCAACAAAAATAAAAAAGGCGACAATGGCAATTAGAAGCATGAACCCCTAACACCACTGCTAACAAAAACAACAAAAAGAGTGCGAAAAATGTTTGCGCTCAAGCTGCCACTGCAGATTGAAATGTGGCACCTTCTGGGAATAATTTGTTATTAGCTAATAGCAACTTTCTCATATAAATTTGAAAGCGGACTCAGATTTTCATCGCGAATTTAAATGGAATTTTTAAGACATCGATTTTCTTGAAGCCTTTGAAATCTGCAAATAACTTCGTATAATTCAATAATTACATATTCGGAGGAATTATCAGTTACGTAATCATAACTGCAGGCAGTGCAAAGAGATTCTTCAGGAATGTCCCGTTTATTGCAGCAAAATGGATACTTGGAAATGTGAAATGCCTTTGACTAACCTGGACACAGAAAGCAGAACAGTTATTTCATGACACTTTGGTAATAAAGCAAAAATTTGTTGTTTGTGCATACGGACATACATACAATACATCACCGTTTGCTGAAATCTTATGCAAATGCAAAAACAAGACACAAAATCACACAGCCTACGCCAAAAATAACAAGATTTATTATCCCACTTGCATTAGTATTAATGCTAAATTTATGTACGCAGATTAAGTCGATAAATCAGCTGTAATGACTACAAATTTAAATTAGCCCCAGCTACCTATAGAACCAGCAGCGGGGCGCACGAACGCGAATGACGATGAAACAAAAGCGCGCCGATGATGTATGGCGGCGTATCACGTGGCTTAATTTAAAATTTCAAGAATTCAATTTGACTCATGATGTCTAGCGCCCTGAGCGCAGCGGAGCCGCTGGTCAGATAAAGCGAGCAGTCAAGCAGACAAGCAGCCAAGCGACCAAGCTGCCAAGCAGCCTATTGGCCGCGATACAAGCTAAGAAACTGTGGATATGGAGATGTGCGGCTAAAAAATGCCGAAGAAGTTAGTCGCACTGATTCTCCTCAAATTAACTGTTCACCCAAGTGGCTTACTCATTGAGAGCCTATCAGTTCTTTTAAGTCTACTTCATTTCAATTCATTTCGGTTAAGTGCAAAGCTTAGTCACGACGAGCGCGTCAAAAGAGAAGCTCAGCTCAGCAGATAGTCAGGAGACCTGTTTGTTAGTCAATCAGCAGCAGCTGGTTGTCAGTCGACGTCAGCCACTCGGCGCTTATCAGTCGAGCAAATGTCGACTCCACAACAAAATTGCCATTGAAATAAGAAAAACCAAAAAAAAACTGTATTTAATTTAAAAAGAGTGTCTCAAGTTAGTCGAACACGAATGCTTGCGTTGCGCTATACAGCTATCGAGCTGTCGCTGTCAGCGCAATGATGCCTAAATTGCTTCCAAATAAGTTGGCGCTAATGACAATTTTGTTGTTATTGATTTGTTGTCGTTGCAAGTAAGTGATTTTTATTCCCTCCTCCATCTGCTGGCGTCATTTGAGCGAAAAGAAGGTAGGGAAGCGAATGGTGATTTAGGTACAACGAGATAAGCCATAACATATGGATCTACATGGAGGAAGGGAGCAAGAACAGTGGCGTCGACTAAAACGAAACGTCGATAAGCAAATTGGAAGCAGAGATTCCCGTTCGAGAATCCTCTTCATGTAAACGCCATTTTTTAGGCGGTGTTTGGGGTAACTCTGCCTCTGGGGCATGTCTTTAATGGCCTCGTCATGGCGCAACGTTTTTATTTTCGTTTTTCGACTTCCATACTTCACTTAGTTGTCAAGTTTATTGCTGTTGCTATTGTTGTTGCGCGCGTTGTTAACATTAACGATTTTGTCCTTTTATTTAGGCTCTCAAGTCGCTTGCAAATTGCTTGACATTAGTCTCACACACACGTTGGCGACACTCCCTGCTTTCATAACGGTTCCAAGGCATTACGAGAAGTATGTGTTACTCTACTTTTTTACTACTTTTGCTTGTGTTACTATGTGATTGAATTTGTATTACACACATACACACACACACATACACAAGTACTTATATGCCTGCTGATCCGCCACCTTCAGCGCCTTCTCATGCGAGTGTAGCAGCAAAGTATTTGTGTGTATGTGTCAGAATTGCCAGTAGTTACCGTTGGGGTTACCATTTGGCCTTTTGCATCGTTTTGTAGCCGTGTAGGTACTTATGTACTCGTGCTTGCGTTTTTCCTGACTCACCTCTTCTTTCTTTCGTGTGCACATTTAATTTTTTCGTTCATCGGCCCTGTTTTAGTTCCCTTTTTCTGGCACTGGTGCACTTCATTTTTATTTTCTCGGGGATTTGGGGAATTGCCATGTATTTCTACTGATACCTGCTGATGTACATTTTTTCTCCAATCTCCAATCCTACTCCGCAAACTCGAAGATGTATGTGTGTGTATGTGTATGTATAGGTTTCATCCAGCTAGTGACATTCGTGTCGACCCACCGACTCTTGCGCTCACACATACATACTTATTTAGCAGCCCAATCGGCTGGCGTGTGGCGTGTGGCTTGTGGCATGAGCAAGGGCCACTTCATGCATGCATTTAAGCCGCGCTCTTATGTTTCCTATTTATCGCACAGATAAATAATTTATTTCTTTATTTCCTTCGCCACTTGTCTTTTTTTATGCTTTCGAGTCCCGATATGTGCAAAGTCATGTGTTTGGGAGTGTGTGAGCATAGTTTGTATGTGTGCTGGGGCACACAAGAATGTGTGACAACATAGAGACATACCGCACTCTGTATCTGGTATGTTTTGCCGCTTCCACTTCTTTGTGCCCCACCCTCGTAGTGCTTTTGTCGCCTATATAATAAATTATCTGATTCTTTTTCTTTCAATACATTCCTGTTTTGCTGCTCTCTTCGTTGCTTTGGCTTTTGTAAAATTAATGGTTTATTGATTACTTCGGCATTTGTTTGTTTGTCGGGTGTCCTCTGCACATCTTTTAGAGTTCTTTACTGCTCTGATTGGAGTTCGGTTGTAGTTGTTGCTTTTCGGCCCATGTGCAGCAGACTAGATTCATTTTCGGCTACCTGTTTTCCACGTTGTTTTGTTTAACGATTGCCACTGTTTGTTGCCTTTCTTGTTCTTCTACTGAATTTCGTTTTATCTTTTACCTTCCAACTTTTAGCTTTCCCGATACTTTTATTAATGGGCTTCCAATACTGAAACATACTTCATCCTCAAGTAAACACTGGTATTTAAGCCACGAGATAGTGTCAACCGAACGCTGAGTCGGCCAGTCGGCCCCACAAATGATTTATGCTACGGACTCGGCTACTCGGACTCAGCACTTCAACTAATAGACTCATAAAACGCTTCCACAAAGTACCTCTCCGCGCATTTTTGGTAGTTGTTGCACGTTTGGAAAGCTGTGAGCCATCGCTTGCGGCAACAGTTTTAAGTCGGAACATTAATTATAATTATCTCACAGAAATGGTAGTAGTGTGGTCGGCCAATGGGCAGCGTGGGTGCCCAATTAGGAAAATGAGTTATGACAGACTGGCGAAAGGAACCATGAATTTTGATCACTAGAGGCTAGTCGACGCGACGACGTCTCTATTAAGGCAATGTGAGAACCGAGAGAAGATCGATAAATTGTATTATAACTGCAATAGCAGCGCGGCTGATATTTGCTAAGTGAGCCCCAAAGCTCCGGATAATATGCTGACAACACCTCCATCTGCTCGAGCGCTTGGGAAAAGCAGCAACAAATTAGAGAACAATAATTTCTTTCACTTTCCGAATGCATCAATATTTCTCTACTTCTCTGCTTAATGAGCTTTTTAAGTTCGTTTGTGAGGCACTTTTGCCCCCACTCCCTGCTGAATTTGATAAATGGCACACATTTCAACTTCTGCTTGTATTTCTGAGATGGCATGGAATTATGACAAAAACTTGACCTTCTTCTGCTTCTCAACTTGTGCTTGTATTGTAGAAAGTGATTTTGGGTTTATGCAGAAGTAGTTACATTTGCTTTTCCTCCTTGCAGAAGTTTGCCAAATGGTATTTGGGTCTCAGTTTTCGTTTTCGGACGAAGGCAAGACAGATACAAATAGCTAATGATTATTGCGCATTCAAATGACAGCCATTGTCTTTTATGTACACATACGCACACACGCTCACAGGCATATACTTACGGACGTGTGCATGTCAGGGGCTGTGTGTGTAATAATAGTTTGGGCAAAATTGTCAAATATGCCATAAGCAAATGCTATTAACTTTAACTGCGACATTTTGTTGGCTCAAAAACGCAAGCATACAAAACGACCAGATCTCAGATCCGAAGAGCCAACCGGGCCAGGCAAAATGAACGAAATGAACCAAATTGGCATTTCCTCAAGTTTGCCAGCAAAGTAGGATCAAAGCGGAGACAGCTGAAATCACAACCGAAAAGCGTACAACACAAGCCGTGCAAACAAATGGGCACACACACACACATGCATACTGTAAATGCATAGGAAACTTTACATTCAGAATCACAGAATGACAATTCTCTTTAGGACTGAGGGGGCAAAGCAGGGCTGGCATACGCCAAGAGCTGACCGAGTGGTGGCCATTAAAATAATGGAATAAAACGATAACATTTTCGGAGCATTTCAACTTGAATGAATTCTCCAATGGGACGTAGACAAAGTATGCAAGAAATCACGGACAGCAACAACAATATTAACACGCACTGCCCGTCTGGACGAACGACATAAGTGGCAGGGTGGCAGGCGAAGCGAAGCAAAACTACCAGCCGTTCGAGCAACGGCCCATATGTGCGCCTTTGTAGCAATATGCAGCCTGGCACACACACATACATGCAAAAACGGACACACGCCAGCCATATGCCTGTTTGCTTGAAGTGCTCTTGCCAGCCCCACAGCAGTGGGAAGAGCTTAAAGATTTTGACTTGTGTCGAGTCAAGTCAAGTTGGGCACCAGGAAAACGATGTACAGTCGTTCGTTTGTTCTGCTCACTCGCTACTTGAGGAGAATTTCAAGTGAGACTGAAGAATTGTTTTATGGATTTGTTGTAGCATTTGTACGGACTCGCACTTTTTATGGTTGTTGTTGCAAATAGTACTGGTTGTATCTCCAATGTTTTTGCGGCTGTTGTTCAGCTGCGAGTCCATCCACAAATGTTCATGTGTGTGTATGTATGTATGTATGTGAGCCTTTGCCGTGTTGTCGTTGCCAGAGTTCGTGTTGCACGTTGCTGATTTTATGCGAGTAGTATCGAAATGTGCATGTAGTCGTGCGTGCGGCATGGTACAGAGCGTACACGACGTTAAATCCCAAAACACCAAATGAAAGATGACCAATGTCCGAAAATGATGCATGCGCCAAGAAGCCAATGAAGATGGCGAAATGCTTGCAGCACAAAGACGATTGTGCTTGTTCCAGTGCGCGTGTATGTGCGGATGGAAGTGTCAGCAATCTCTGCACAAGGCCAAAGTTGTAACAGGCCTGGTTTTTATACTCTACGTCCAACTAACAAGGGCCCTCTCAGTTACTATGTACCATTGTTGTTGGTTGAGTCGTTAGCGGACGTGCCGATGGGCCCACAGCAGTTAGAAGCGACGGCACTGGAAGGCAGACATGCGAATGGTCACTCATGGCTTATGTAAAAGACAATAAGTGGAAGCAACAAAGCATGCGGCACGTGAGGCAGCAAAAGTGCTAAATTTCATAGAATGGACACAGGCATGTGCGCCACGAACAATGGCCAATAGCATCAGAAGTGACAGCGACCAAAGCGCCGGCAATGACGACCTCAACTTCCATTTTTATCATCAACTTTCCCTGCCACCTCGGCTCGGTTCAGCGCTCTTAGGCTGATTGAAGTGTGAGTAAGCAAAAATCACATATGAAAGCATAGAGCAAGCGGTGCAAAGGCGGAGGGCGGGGTTGAAGGGAGGCACGACTGAAAACTAAAATGTTTCACCCAGTACATTGCAAATGCAGCAATCTGCACAATGCCACAGGGGAGTAGTAAAAAGCGAGCGAAACAACAGCCTGTCGGAGAGCAATCACATGCCAGACCGTTGCATTATTCAGCATATGTGGCTGTTGCATGGACAACAATGATCATAAAGCGTGCGATGCCACGACGCGGCCACTGGTGCTAAGTAGCCGAAGCGCCATACCAACAGTGATGTGCAACTAGATGCATATGACAAGAAAGGTGCACGGGAGGGACGTGAGTGGCAAGAAGCCTTACACTGTCGAGTCGAGCATTATAATCAGGCGCAATCACTGAGGCCGTAATCAGCGCTGAGTGTTTGTTTTATTGATGAAGCGAACGATGACAAAGATGAAGCAGCAGATAATAAAGATAATGGCGAGGCCTGGCTGTTCCAGTTTGCAGGCCACTTGAGTAAAATGGCAAGACAAGCGCATGTCTGTCTGCTATTCCTGCGAGGGACAGAGCTACCGCAAATTGAGGAGATCACATTTAATTAGTAAACAGCTGAAAAGTGAAACAATAAAAATGATTTCAATAAATCTGACAGTATGTACAAGAAAGGTAGATGGAGATATAGATAGAGAGAGAGAGAGAGAGAGAGAAGGAGGGATGGAGAGAGTTTGAAGCTTATCTTCTTTTGGGAAATCTAAAACTTTGCGACTCATTCATATCTCGCACTTTCTGAATAGCAGCCCTTCTTCATATGACTCGCCTAGCAGAAACAAAGCAGCGCCAGTGTTGAGTTAATTAAAAAAAGGCCAACTGCTTTACAGGTTTCACAGATTTCAGTAACCAAATTTTGCTAGAAACCATAAATTTCCAGGCGACAAAGCAACAAGCGCAAATGCTGGCAGACAACGGAGGAGTGGAGAGACGGACGCACGTACACTAAAATGCAGACTTTTGCGGCAAAAACAAAATAGTTATTGTCGCCCCTCAGAGGGGGTGGGTGTGCAGGAGTAGTAAAGACGAGCCCATACATCGAAAGAGTTTAAAAGCCACACATAAAAAACAATCAGTGCCTGCATGTGTGTGTGTGTGTGTTTAAGTATTCACGCGGCAAAAGAAGTCAACCCTGCCAACAACAAATACATGCACGCGAACAAAAGAACTCCAAACCAAAAATGTGAACTTGCAGATCCGTAAAATGTTGCAACAATGCAATGAGTTTTAAACTGAAAATTAAAATAAGTACAAGTGGCTAATCACCGACAGCAACAGCAGCAGCACCAGCGGCAAAGCCAATGCCAACTCGAACGGCAACACAAATTCGGAACAAATACAGTCAACGAGAGCAGTAAAATGTGGTTGCCTGGCAGATGAAATGCGGCGAATGAGGGCTTATGAGTGTGTGTGTGTTAGCACGTGCCTGTGTGTATGTGGGGATTTGTGCTTCTGTTTGCGAAGGCGGTGCAGTGCACCATGAAAAGGATTTGATGTTGCATGCCGCTTATCTGCACTTGTGCACACTCAGCACCACATTTCCTTCCCTCTGCCCCTTCCCCATTCACATAGAATATTTGGCGTAGGCAGGTTTGAAAATTTTTGTGAATTTCTGGCCAATTTCCAAGCCGAAAATGTTTCTTCCTCCTCCCCTTGTCACGGCTTTTGGCTCGCTTTTGTTTGTGCCGCTTGCTGCGTGTGTTCGGGTGTTAGGCAATGAATGCCAATGTGCTTTGCGCACATATACGAGTGTGTGTGGGCAAGTGTAGCAGAGGCGGCTGCCATGGAGCCGGCGACAATAGGAAATTTTGCAGACATAGCAAAATGTGCGGCCAGACCTCAAAAACTGTCGCCACTCGGCTAACAAACGAAAACACCAACAAAAGCAGCCAAATTAAAACTGAAAAATCACAACTAACAAACAAAACGTCAACAACAAAAACAACAACAATAAAAGTAATAGCAATAACGGCTACAGGAAAGGAAGCAGTCGAAATTTGTGGGCAAAAATGGAAATTAAGACTAAAGACTAAAAATAGTTGAACGGTCGTACTTGGAAAACAACACACCACCCCCGAGCCCCACTTCTTGCCCTGAAGCCGCGCGGTTCGGCGAATTCAAGTTGGACTGGATTTGATAGTGGCCTTAAGCCAAATTCACAAAACGTAGATAAGGTTTGCCGTTAGTTCAGTTTTTTGCTCGACTGAGGGAGGAGGCGCAGGCGGACATGGAGGCAGAAAACGCGTTGGCGGTGCGCGGCATGACTATCGGTGAACACTATGCCGCAAACTTGTGTGGCGGCTTCGTTGCGGCATTCGTCTATCGGTTAGTCGCATTTTGCTGTTGTTTTCGTTTTCGTGCTAGTGTTTTTTCTTGTTGCTCGTGGTTTTTCTTTTCTGCTGATGTTGTAAGCGCATGTATGTTGCACGATTGAGCGGCCGCGTTGCACATGATTTTGATGTTGAGTGGCCACAAAAATGTCGCCAATGTTGCCCCCGCGCACCCGATCGCCATGTGAGTGGCTTTTGTCCAATGTGGCGTCACGTTTTCGAGCAGATGAAAAATTGTGAATGTATCTACAGACATTTCCGAGTAGACAGATATTAACAGGAAATTCGAACGCGAAGTATTGCGCCCAGCTTTAAAGGTCTTCCCAGTTGCCAAAAGTGGGAAAAATTTAATTTTAAATATTTTCGTAATTACTAGCTGAGAGAGAGTTGCCGCTATGCAAAACTTATATTGCGTGACCCGAACGCTCGTTTAGGCGGCACTCGCAAGTTCTTTAAACCCCATTTCTTCACCTCAGCTGTGGGCATGTATTTGCGTGTGTGAGTGGGTACGTGTATGCATATATCTTGTGTGCACCACTACATGCGCAAATAAGCATCTCAACAAATTGTGCAGGTTTTGCGTTTAATTTTAAATAGCAATTAATTTCCGATTCAATAAAACATCTCGACAAGCAATTTCGCAAAGATATTAATGCTTGCCACAATATGCAGCCTCATGTAGCAGGTTGAGTGGTTTATTGTTGGTCTCCTTGTGCACATTACTATTGTTGGTGTACAAACGAATATGTCGGTGTGTTGGTGTGATCTGTTGCAAGAACGCCGCAATGAAACTCGAAACGCCCGCACCCACACTCCCATACACACGCACACACATATGTGCATTTGTATGCATAGTATATTCATTGCAGCCGCAGAGCTAACGGTATTGCATGCCACAAAAGTGTTTTCGTTGCTTTTTAATGCAATCCGTTTGCTGTTGCCGGCATTGGCAGCTGGGCTCTTGCTACGATTGCGGCTTTATTGGTGTTGTTGTTGTAATCGTTGTAGTTGTTTGTGAGTTGCGACCTCCTGCAATGTAATGCCATTTCGATTTGCTTTTGTTGTTGCTGTAACAATAGTTGTGGCGTGCTCGTGCATGTTGTACCCAATACCACCCCCCGCGTCCCACGCCCCACCGTATCTTGTTGCTTAACAAATAAATAACAAATGCAGCCGCAGATTAGCCGAGCACAAAGTGAGAGTGTCTTCTGCTAAAAAGCAACTCAACAACAAAGCATCCCAAACTGCAAAGCTGCTTTCGCACACAAGCACAAACTATTACAGGGGTGTGTGTGCGTGTTTACGTTGAAGAAATTCTCTTAACCGCAAATATGTATTTGCAACAGCTGCGCGTTGCAAGAACCCACATACGTACGCCCGTGGTGCCCGCAGGTGAGCGCATCGAGAAGCAGCGGGGCTCCGTGCGAATGTAAACACTTTTTGGTTTGTCTGCAAATATTTTGCCACCGAAACAGAAAACAACAACCGCATTGGAGGATGGGGAGAAGCAGAGAAGGGATGTTTGGAGCATTACAAAGAACTTAGAATCGACTACAGCGACTGCGGCTAAGGAATATGTGCAACTGAAGCGGGCCTGAAGATGCTGCATTCAAACCGCTCGCTCAGCCGGGCTCCAGGTGGCAGGTGTGGGAATCTCTGTGCAAACTGCTACGATGAAGTGCCCAAGAGCTCCGTTTTGTATACATAACGAAAGTGGAATTACCGTTGCCGCCACTTCCTCGGGCTTGGTTGCAACTGCGGTTATTGTTGTTGTTGCATACTGGATTGTAATTCAAGTTCATTGCAAGTTTTTAAGCTGTTTAGTGGTTAAATTGAAACTTATTACGCACAACTGTGCAGCGACGCGTCGGTGCGCTCTGCGCTCGGGGGCCAACGAAATGCAACCATGCGTCGCCTCACTCACATCCACCTTGCCACTTGTGCGCGGTGTGCCAAAAGTTTTTCGAGCCAGCTAAATAATGACACAAACAGTTGCGGATCTCCACCCCCTCCCACAACCGCCTCGCAGCCATCAACATAATAAAATTGTATTTAATTTGTAAAATTTACACCTGTTTACGCAAGAACAACACATGTGCTGTTGCAAGTTGCGAGGTTGTGGCAAGTTCGAAAAATAAATAACACAAATGGTTGGCATTTAATGGATTTAAATGGGATTATTTGTTGGAGCCCCGTGTGCAACTTTGGTGTGTGGCTAAAAAACAAATGTGAACTGCAGTCGTATTTGTGTATTTGAGTAGATGCGTGGAAACATGTGTAGTGGTACTGTGTAAAAACGTGCACACTGATAAGAGGAGATTATCTCCAAGGAAACTTAGCAAACTTAGTGGCCTTTTTACTAAAGTCTGTGTGTGTGAGTGTGCTTTGCAAATGTTTTGTTGGGCCTAAAAGATATTGACCTGCCGCAATTTCTTGTAATGGTGTTGGCACAGTGGAAATGGTTTTATAACGCATAGAACTACTTATTACCAGGACGACCCGGCAGGCACCCTTCAAGCTTGCGTTGTTCAGGATCAAACCTAGATTTTCTATCTAACGAACTTGTCTTCACTCTTGGGCCTGTAAAAAGCGCCAGGTGAAGTGAAACCTCTGCGGTGACGAGAAAGCTTTCCCTCTTCATTTTCTCTGCTGAAGCATGTCTGCGTTATTCGCCATCCTGCTTCTCAGCTCCATAATCTTCTGCAAAATCTCCCCTTCGAATGTCTCTTTGGCATATGAAAGAGCGAGAAAGAGAGAGGGAGACAGAGAGAGTGTGGCTCTTAATCGACGAGAAAGTTAAATAGTCCTGAATTTTCTCCACTAGTTTTCCAGTTTGGCATTATTATCGGTATGGGGTTCCCAAATAAACGAAACCTCATAAGTATTGCTTTAAAATTGGAACTAACAACAGGAGATATTTCGCCATCTTCTTTTTTTATGTCTTGCGATAATTTGTCTCGCTTTTGTGTCCAGGTTAGTATAATAAATAATATTTTCTCAGACCGCTCACATCAACATCGTGGGCGTATGTCGAACGCTCCCCTAAACAACGATTCTTGCCCGATCTTATTTTCGGCTTGCAGATTCTTTTTCCAACAACAAGTTTAAAGAAACTTCAACAAATCGGCAATAGGATTAAAGATACGAAAGTAGAGTACAAAACAATCTACTCTAATTAATTCGTAAATCGAATAAATTCGAAGCAGATTAAATACATCACGAAAAAGGGCAATGGATGGTACGTAGAAAGAGTTTTCTACGGATGCTAATCTCGGGATACCAAGATTTCGATTGGGACAGGTTTTGGAATTCAGCCAACTAATCGCAAAGATAATCCATTCGCTTTCCGTTAGAACAACCATTCTTTTGGCACTCACAGGCAACCGCAACCCTTCCAATGCTTACGTGTGCGGGCTATGAAATGTGTCGTTAGCTCCTTCTGTGGCCCTTAGGAATGCATGTAAAATGATTTAAACTCGATGTGTTTAAATTTTCCAAAAGTTTAAAAAAATGTCTGGTTACGCAGTATTTTCCACGGTAATAGAGGAAAGGCGACCACCGTAGCCGAATGGGTTGGTGCGTGACTACTATTCGGAATTCGGAGAGATCATAGGTTCGAATCTCGGTGAAAGACCAAATATCAAGAAACAGTTTTTTGTAATAGCGGTTGCCCCTCGTAGGGAATATCATAACTCCGAGTGCATTTCTGCCATGGAAAAGTACCTCGTGAAAAATATCTACCGTTCGCATTCGGCTTAAAACTGTAGGTCCCTCCATTTGTTGAACAACATCAAGACGCACGACACAAATAGGAGAAGGAGCTCGACCAAACTCCCACAAAGGGTGTTCGCGACAATTATATATATGTACATATGATATAATGGAGGAAAGGGAGGCTTTGTTAAGTCTCTAATGTAATATAATTCAATTGTCAAACGAAGAAGAACTTCATGTCTGGTAAAATAAATGTAAAGTATGGAAAAGGACGCCCCTTTCCGTGCCTCGTGACAAATTGTAGGAGAAGATCAGTCTCAGTGGTCATGGACTAATCTGTACGCCAAACAATAATATTTGACCGCTTATAAAATGTATTTGAAGGATTAAAGAAGAGGGCACCTTAGCCATTCTCCTCGCTCCTAGATCTTGATGTATTCTACAAAATTAACAGAGTTTAGTGTATCCATTAGAACTACAAACGAAAAATTTTAAATTGAAGTCCATGTCAAGGTAACTCAACTCAAAATAAGCTACCACTTTTCCCCATTCCTATTTACCGCCTGCCTATCACAGATGCAACCACCAAATTGAGTGGCATGTTGCAATAGTAGCATTTGTTCAACCAACTAATAGAACACACAAAATGCACACACATCCACACAAAGAACCACAAATGGCATTTTGCAATGGAATTTTGAGTGGAAATCAGAAATGAAACGTGACTTTTTGAAGCATGCAACTTAAAGGTGAACGTGCGAGCTTTTTCAATGAGAAGCCAACAGAAGTCGAACTCGATTGCAACATGGGCGAGATACGCAACATTGCAACAAGAAAATCTGGATAAGACAAGCGTTCGAGTGTTTAACCAAAGAAGCTACCGACTTTTAGTAGAACACTCACAGAAGTGAATAAAAATTGAATGTGAAAATCATTTACAGAATTTTGTGTAAAACACACAGAAAATAAAGGGAAATGTTGCAAGCAATGGCAGGATTGAAGGAACTTTGAGAAACAGTGTTGACAAATGTAAGCAATGATATGCAAATAACGCAAAATGGAAATTTTCATATGCCACAAAAAGTTGCAGCGCGCGACAGCTTCAGGCGCCCAGCGGTAGGGATGAAAAGGTTCTTCACAACGGGGGCGGAACGACAAAGAAGATACGACTGTTTGGCCGGCTGATCAGTCAGTTGGAAATTACCAATGAACAGATAAGTAAACAGTTGAAATGAGTCGTCTGCCAACTAGCGGTCTTGCAGGTAGCCTGGGCGAGCAACGAGATGGACAACGCCGTTGGCCAGACTGTGAAGCAGCAGGGAATGCTTTCCGGCTGCATGTCTGTGAATGCTTCGGTATGCGCACTTACGTATGACGTATGGTGTGCACGCGTGTGTAAGTCTGTAGGAGAAAGCTTTGGTACCGAACTGGTTCGCTTGTGGTGAAGTTGACACCGTGACTAGTTCGCGTTCATTCATTTGGTTTTTAAACGGATACGAGAGACTTCCGTTGGCCTCCGATGCACTCTTTTTTTAATAGTTCGGAACTAGTGCTAAACAAGACAGATGGGAACTAGTACTAAATTAGACAGATGGTAGCTAGTACTAAGTTATACAGATGAGACCCAGTACGCTTAATAGTTTTGGTTAGGTTAGGTTAGGTTAGAAAGGTTGCCAGAGAGTGGGCACACTCGGACGAATAAATCAAATTCATCCTTTATGATACCATTGCTAAAGAAGTAAGTTGAAGAAGACCGATGAAAGGAGACAGAGGAAGGGGTGCGGGAAGTGGAGGGTTGAGTCTGGGACTGAGTCACGGTTGTGTTAACTGAATCGTGCTGCTGATGAAGTTAATCTGATTTTTTATATCAAAATCTGATATATCCGCAGGTGTATCAAAACAGTGAGAACGAAGATGCCTATATCTTCCCCGAGAGAAGGGCAGCTAAGGGGAAGGTACTAATATGATTCCACCTCTTCTTTCATACAGCTGACGTAAAAAGGAATCGAAGTAGTTCCAAGTCGCGCAGCATACCTCGTGGACAGTGTCCTGTGAGGACACCCACAAAATTCGATAGCTGAGATTTTGGCAACCTCAGAAGATCTCTCGAGTACCACCACAATTCACGCAATTGGACTACTCCTAAGCCAGATATTCGTGACTGGTTCTGGTTTTCCTGTAGGGAACTCGCATGTGTGTGAGCGTATGCGTATAAGATATGTATAAGTATGAGTGAGTTTGTGTGTTTGTATGTGTGCGGCAATTTGCCAACGGCGTCGGCATTTTGATTTTTTTCTTTTTGCATATTCTTCATCAGCTTCCGCCCCTCACCCTACATCGCTTTTCTAAGCGGCCATGCGCAACGCTTTTCATTTCCTGCTGCATCTGTGTGTGTGTATTGGAGTGCTTACATTCGCTCGCATGTAAGTGCAAGCAGTCAATCAGACAGCTTGGCGTTTGCCGCCGCTCAGACAGGTGGGCTGTCAGTCAATGCAACAATGCCGGAATAATAACAACAACAGCAGCAATAACAACGTGCAACAGCCATGGCAATGGCAATGGCTCATCGAGTGATTGATTACGTTCGATTCACATTGATTTGCTGCATTGATTTCAGAAACAAACACTTCGTTGCAAGTATGTGCATTGGTACGAGCAGTCGCAGCATCTGTATGCAGTGCAGCCGCATGTTGTAAGCACAGTTTGTTTGCGTTGAATACACTGCACGCACACATACATGCATACATACACAGGTATGTGTGGAGAGAGCCCGGATGGATTGTTGTGATGTTGGTTAAATGGGCGTTGTTGTTACTGTTTGCATTTCGTGTTGCACGAGTCAACAATAATTTCAACTCTTCGAGTTTGAGGGAAATTGAAAATCAAATCTGAACATTTTAAGCAAACATTGCCATTGGGTTGACGTTAACAGAGCAGCAGCAGCCAGCAGCCCACACAGCAACAGAATCTACCACTAGCAAAGTTAGTGCTGTTGTCGCTTGCTCATCGCCCTTTTTCTTACATTTGTATCGTTCAGTTGCAATTTTTCTTGCCATTGCCGATGTTGTTGTTTGCGTTACTGTGCAAACGTGTGAATTTTTCACTCTACTCAAAGTGCATCATTTTAACGGTTCACCTTATGGGACTTGCAACATTGATTTTGATTTCAACTTTCCTTTGCAGCTTTCACTCTTCGCCTGCGTTACTGTTGATCTAAAACATTGAAATAAAGTTTACGGTAAATGAAAAGAGCCAACACAACAACTACAATTTCCAATTTCTGTAAAACGGGGCTTCAATGAGTGGTGTTTCAAACGATGACTGTTGCGACATCGTCTTCAGCGCGAGCCACGTTGCAGTTTTACTTCCTACATACAGAGGAGTATATTTTTCGAAAGTTCTCCAAATAGTCCTGTAAGGAGGAGATCAAATCTCTCGGGTGGACAAGTAGCATTTCTCGTATCCGTATTCTAGGACATAGGAACATAGAGGAAACTGAAATTGCTGAAGAATTTGCCAGGAAGGGAACTGAATTGGTCTCAGAGACCTTTTACCTGGTCATCGGCATACCCTGACTGTTGCTAAAGAGGAATTGCACAACTTATTCTCAGGAAAGCGCAGAAAAGATGGAGCTTCACTTCTTCATTTCAATAGACGGAGGACTCGGAAAGTCTAGGGGACTCCACGCCATTCAATTTCCAAATTTTTAACGTTTACCAGTTCAGCATTTTCTCTATAAATGTCCGTGTTTGGCAGCTAGACGATTAAGGTCACTGGATGGTCCTTTCTTCGACAGCCAGGGGCACTGTGCCAACATAAATCCCATTGATCTTCCCCTTTACAGCAACAGCTCTGGCTGGCTGTAGATATCTGCGTCTTGGAGGTCTCATAATGGTATCAAAACGGCGCTTTAGTGCTGCTTGGGGAGTGCCAGAGTACTTCAACAATTTCACCTACTCACATACCAGATATAGATTCGATCTATATCTTCAATTCCATATATTTTTTGTTTTTTACTGTTTTTGATTTTCAAATTGGTTGAAAACACTAGCAGGAACAGTGCCCATTGGTTTTACGTGCAGATGGATTTATGGCGTTTTCAGTGCTCAAATTTTTGAGATTTTGTAGATTTTTTGGAATGATTGTTGTAGAAAACCTACTTTACCTTTTATAAGCGATCTATAGGCAAGATTTCATTATGCCTAAATATTTTGGCAGTAGCACCAGTCGGGGCGAGGTAGTTGTTGTCGTTGCAAGATGTCTCGCGTTGAACCCCGTGGCCAGAACGACCCTCGACCTATATTCTTTGTCCCTGTGCTGGTAAGTGAGCTTTTATTTAGTCTCTTTCCTTTCCGTTTTAGCATCGCGAATTCAGAATCTTTCGGTTGGAACTTACCTCGGGTGTACTTTCAAGCAAATATAGGTGATGTTCGCTTTTGTGTACAATCGGTAACCTTCTTTAGTTCACAAGTTTAGTAACTTGAATATTTTACAAAAATTTGTTGTTGTCTTCCACAATTGTGCTCGTCTCAACTGAATCGCCTGATTGAGAAGAAAAGCTGACCTCAAATGATGCAAATCAATGCAGGAAAATATTTATTTCCTTATTAAATAAATTGTGATGCACGAATGTGGGCTCGTGCCGCTGGCTGAGAAGAAATTTCTTACAATCAGTCTTAGGGATTATTGTGGATATATTTAATGAGCGCTTATATCCTGTGTTGGGTGTTTTGGCCCTGCTGATCCTCCTACTCAAGGTGCGCTGCTTAAGTTCTTCTATAATTAGATGATCACCCAGCTGGAAATTTTGTGTGGCGACATTTCTCGATTCCATAAAGACTTATTTTTTAATCCCTTTATGAGCTGAAAATGCCTTATTTCTAATCCTCTTGTTGATGCAGTAAAAACCACTTACATTACTAAAAGTTTCAAATATTGTGCACTTTCAGCAGGTACCGTAATCATTGTGACTTTTACTAAAAAATTTATATTTTACCATTATTTTAAAATGAACGTTCATAGTAATAATAATCAGAATATGTAATCATAAATCGAGGGTATTTGTTTTTTTTTTGTTTTTTTTGATCAAAACTAAAACTAATTTTTCGAATGTTATATTTTTGCTAATGTTGTGAGTTTTTATTTTTTTTTATCAGGCTCAAAACTATCTCACGTCATTTCATCTCATGAAACTTTAGTACGTCACGGTTCCGCGAAACCTAAATCCACGAATGTTCACTCGATATATGATTGTACCTTCTGAGTTAATAATTAAAATTTAAATAGGGGTCTTAATAATAATTGTCATAGATATGGCTAAAAAAATTTGTAAATTGTAAAAGATTCACAAAAAGCATCAAAAAGTATGCACTACTTTTTTTATTTGAAACTGTCTTACGATATCTGGAAGCTTTTAATTTTTCATTGACAATTTTTCTCAGTCCCCGATGCTTAATGATACTCACTCAGTCAAAACTAATTTTTTTTTTTTTGGGCTTTGAAATGATTAGTACATGCGAGTATGAGTACACCCAACATCGTCACTTTGAATTTAAAGTGACTGCATCCTTGAAACTCACCTGGAAATAAAAGAGAGAAATAATACTTAATTTGCTTGTCAATAACGATTTATAATTCACATAAGAGTATCACAGAATAGGTAAATAGGAAATTATGCGGCAGGAACAGAGCTTCCCAACATAGGATCTCCATACTGTCGGTAGCATAAACTCGAAGCCGGCAAGAGGTGCACGACAATAAACGAAAACTAAAACTTTCTATAGAGCGATTTTAGGAAATATATCTGCTTTAAAATATCTTATGTAACAGTTTTTGTTTGTACAGTTTACTATAAAATTTCATTATTTTTAAAAATTATAGCCTTTGTAGCATTCCTTCCTTGTTTTGATGAATACTGAATCTGAATGATCTGAAAATGCATATCAATTGATGGTTGATACCGTTGGGTGGTAGGGGATAAGCATTTCTTGCGGAAATTTCCAGCGCGAACATTGTTAAAAAATACGGCTCTAGATATTCACGTGGCGTGTCCAAGTACATATTTTGTGGATAGAAAACTAGGCGACCTGAGAGAAGTTGTAATTGAGAAAGATGGTTAGAGCAATAAAACAGATTTGGGTTTCATCCCCAAGAAGTGCACCCAAAAGGTATCCCCAAGCACTAACTGACGTTTCACTTTGATAATTCGTATGACGTTTGCACTTCGACCTCATGGTATTTTGTGCCCTCCATAGTCACTTAAGAAGCACCAAAACCAATAAAACAACAAAGCCAAAATGGAAAACAACTGGAAGAGTAAATCATTAGCTATCATCCCTTTAAAATGTTCCACTTTTCCACAATGAAATTGTAAAATTTTTTCGCTACTTCCCTGCTAAGTTACATAAATGGTAAACCATTACTGCCTTAACGCCGTTTTAGATGTCCAACTACGAGGTGTGAACTGCGTTACAACCAATCGGTAGCCGCTGTCACGGAGGATGGCAAGCGTAAACGCAGCACCTCGCCTGACATGTTGGTAATTTAATCTGACATTTCATTGCGCCAGTTAATTCAACATGCAAATGTTGTTACTCCGCGCTTGTTCTTTACGTCGACATTTTCGCAGCCACTTCTTGTCCACTAACTGGCTTTCTGCTGTGTTGTTTGTCCATTTGAGCGGAAACTCATAAAAGTGTCATTTTTAATTTGCCAAATTCCAACATTAACAACAAAACTAGTTAAATGGACGCAAGTGTTAAGTAACACGTCAACTGCTCATTTAGACAACACCAACTGCTGGCAGGATTTGCGTACTCGCCATGTGTGGCGGCGTTGGTGTGTCGCTCAGGGCGGGTGGTCCGCGCATGCCACATGGAAGTGAGCGTGCGGCTGCTCAAGATGTCAGTCAGTCAGTCAGTTGGACAGTTGGACGCCGTGTGAAATGTACCTGTCATAAATTTATACAGCACAGTCCCACCTCTTTCCCCCCGCCTCAATGTGTGAAGTTAATCTGGCTAAACACGCATAAATGCAAAACGGTTGGCAAACAAATAAAACTCATGTCCGCCCTCCGACGGTGAGATTGACCAAAAGTGTTAGGTTTGTGTTGTTGCTGTCGCCTTACGGTTTTGTTTATTTATGTGCGCCACTTGTTTGCTCGCCATTTACAGCAGCGGCGTGTGTTGACAACATTATTATTATTCATACTTTCTTTCTCTTTTGTAATTTTTTTGGTCATTAACCCCAGCACTTCCATCCTTAAAAAACACTCCCACTCACACACATGCATATTTATAATTTTATACTTTGAGAAAACACTTTGTTAAGCACTTCGGCTGCCTTAAATGTGTGCCGCTGTTTCACAACTCAGGGGTCTTCTCACACCCTTACCGGCGTGTACGAATGTGTTAAACGTTTAAGACACTAACACATACGCAAATATACCTTCTGCTGTGCTTTTGTGTGCAATGTTGTGGCCTTGCGTGTTCCCGATCGTTATCGTTTCTCTTTGGAGCCTTGAACTGTTTGGACTTTAGGCTGCCTGCTTGCGGCCGATTATCTGTTGTTCCGTCTAACAATCAAATGTACAGAAGCATAAATAAAAGTGGAGTCTCCCGCCTGGATTGGTAGCAAGGTAGAAGTGGTCAATGGGTATAGAACACGCGGAAATTAAAGCAAATTTAAAGTTTTTGCATAAATTCAGCCAAGCGTTAATAGCAAACAGGGAGATCCTCTCTCTTAAGCTGACACCTAAGTGACTGAATAATTTTGTCGCTTATGAGAAAAGTATTAAAAATAAAATAGTCATTTATGGCAGATTCTTAATATTCAATCAGTTTTATTTCTAAAATAGAACACATTCAGGAATGATAGAAACAAAATTACGCCCATCACACTAGTCTATTTGAGCATTGTTGTAAACCCTTTGGTCTTCGAAATAAATTTAGTGCCTTTTCATACTCAGAATCGAAATTTTTGTGCTTCTTTCTTTTCTTAATTTGAAACTACCAAAATTGTAAGTAAATAAAAAAGTATGTTAAAAGAGACTAAAAAAGGCCACTCTGAGAAGATTTTAGTGGTATTGAAAATTGGTTGATTCAAATGTGATATTTTGAAAGTGCACATCTCATTTTTTGCTCCTTTGGAGTTTATGCAAGAATATGGCATCTACTTTTCTCAACTCTTGCTAACATTTAAAACCTTTTTATAAATTTTAAAAAGCTTTTGAATTTACTGAATGCGAATTAAAGCCGTGTATTCATAGTAAAAATGAACTAAAAATAGCAGACAATACTGAAGAAACCATAACGACCTTTTCGAAAAAGGAGTACCTTGTTACATAACCTCAAATATATGAGAAGGGTGTTTTTCGGTCTCCTTTTTAAAGAAATTCTCTTAACATACGTTTTTTGGATTTTTAAAACTCTGCTTTTTCAATACAGTCTATTCCATAAACAGTAAAAACAATTTGCCATGCGTGTGAAGTTCTTTAAGTAATTGAATAAAAATTTGGTGTTTTCCTTTCTTTAAATGGGTTTTTTGTTGCTTGTTTATATCCAAAACTAAGCAACTCTGTAGCTGCGAGAGAGAGATTTGACTGCTCGAAGGAGAAGAAGAAAAACAAACGTGGAAAAAAATGTAAACATCTAAGAAATCGTTCCGAAAATTAATGAAATGATGCCGGATTCATAGTCAGCTTTAGTTAGCATAGTTAGGTACGGAAAAAAGCGTCCGCTCCATGTGTTATAGTATTTCAGTAATGTTAACTTAAGTTACCGTAACTATTTGTCATCTACAAGATTAGCATCACTTGCTCTGAAGATATTAAAATTACACTGTGCTAGACTCAAAAATACCTAGAAAGTGATGTTATTTTTCTTGTCAGCAGCGATACTCAAAGAATGGGCAGGAATATCAGTTGTGAGAACCCGAAAGTGGTTTTCTCAATGCAGATTCGATTAAGAGAAGTTATTAAAATGAAAAGATACGCTACTTAATATTAGTTAAGCATGCCATGAATTATATGTATGTCTGGAATTTGTTTTCCGAATACTTATGTGGCATGGATTCAAATAGTTTTTCAGTTAATGCATTATTTACATACGCTTTTGCTTGAAAAAAAAATTAATTAAAGCTTAGACCACAATGAAATGACTGAAACTGAAAGGAGTTTCCAGTATTTCATAACCTAGACAAAATATTTCCAAATACTTTAGTGAAGCACTGTATTTAGTTTGAAATTGTATCATTATTATTTAGTATTTAGTATCAAAAATTGCTTAACTGTATCTAAATATTATACATCCAAAGAAAGAGTACTTGCTACCTGGACATACGCCTCTTTTATTATTATTTTTCCCCCTTTCGAAATAATATAAATGAAAATTGCTCAGCTTTTCTTCTGTGACGATTTATTTTATTTGTTGGGCGAACCATTCATCTGCAATTTTTAATTTACGAAATATATTTTTTTTTGTCCTTCACATATGGAAATACAGAAAAGTTTTTGATATTATATATATATTGATTGCTGACCGTTTTTAATTTAACATTTTTTAAAACAAATCGCCAGCAAATTTTGTATAAAATAATCCTATTTAATCCTCTGTAAAAAAACATATCCGTGTTTCTGTGCGGAATAAAATTGTGTATAAATTTTTAAGTCCATCGGCAAAGAATTCGAGTGTTGAGTCCGGCAGTTTTCACAAAAAACGACTTCAAAGTTTCGGAACGATACGGATCGGACTTAGAAGAGCAGCGCTAAAATTTGAAATGGAAGTATTTAAGCATTTTTTCCACCTTAGTCGTTTGTGTACGTCAATTTTTAAGGTACTCTGACATATTTTAGGTAATCAAAGAATGGATATTTAGAAATGTATGCAGTGGCCCAACCCCTAAGTGAGTGAATGATCTAAGTTAAATAGCAATAATTTTCATTATTCGTTTTGTGCAGATGAGAGATCACTGATTTGAATAAAATATGAGTGCTGAAATTTACTGTTCAAATTTAATATCTTAAGAAATACCCCACTCCTCTGCCCCCATTGCAAAATGGTGTCGAATAATTACTTTCTACATACAGTTGCGTTCAAAATAAAAGAAGTGACCTCAACTTAAAACAAAAGTTGTATTATTGGGAAAAATAAATTGAATTTTATTTAGTAATTTTTACCACCAATTGTTCATTTCTACAGTCTTTCCATACATTTAAACTTTTTTATTAATATTAAGAATAATAAGAAAAACGAATATTTCAATTCAAAAACTCAATTATCCACTATTCAAGAGAATAGGAGTGTAACACAAGACTCCTAAAATCAAATAAATACAAAAATAAAACAATATTTAGCTAATATTATTTGTTATTTGCGTTGGTTTTCTTCATATTTAGTGGAATAACCACAGTTTTTTATTACTGCTGTGAATCTGCGCGGCATGCAACCGATGAGATCACGCCCAACCACTTCAGTGGCATCATATTTCATTCAGCTTATGGCAGCATTACATTTTTAAAAATTCCCTGCTGATCTATTGTTTCTTTTCCAAGTGGATTGGACCAACGCCCATAAACGCCCGTGTGCCAATAAAGTAGCTAGACAAATTTTGATTAAAAATAAAAAACCATACTACTGTTCAAAATTGTTTAATTTTTTTTATTTATAAAACATATGATTGTTACACAAAAAAAGCATTACTTGTATAGTTCTAAAGGACCATGGTCTTCTATTTTCCGAAGCTTTGATTTGATACCTCCAATCATCTTTTGGACGACGTTCATGTCCACTTTCCTTGCACATAATTTGATCCTGTTCTTCAGCTGTTGATTTGATTTAGCTTCCCAGCCATCTTCGTACACTTTCTGGCAAAGTAGAGTCCAAAAATTTTCAATTGGTCTGGCCTTTGGGATGTTTGGTGGGTTAGCACATTTCGGAACAAATTTTATATTATTTTCTGACATCCACTCTAAGGTCTTTTTAGCATAATGACTACTTGCTAAGTCAGGCCAAAAGATGTAATTACCATCAGAATGCTCGGATTTGATAAATTTTTTAAGTTTTGTAAGGCATTTTTGAATGTAAATGTCACTTCTTATGGCAGGAGCTGTGGAATCTTGAAGATAAAGTTGAGAGAGTCCTTTGGAAGATATGGCAGCCCAAACTAAAACTTTCGGTTCAAATTTAGCTTTAGGAGCAAACTTAATATTATCAGGAGTATTCTCTATGTTGTTTGTATAAAATCCACAGTTTTGGTCTCCGTTATTCCAAGCAAACGTAAAATATTTCTCATCATCGAGAATCACCTCAACATCGCCAACAAAATAGCTACGGCGGAGCAATCTACATTTCTTTGGTATTTCTTCTAGTTGTTTATCACTATATTTTGGAACCGTTACCCTTTTGTGATAATTAATACCACTTTTCAACAAATTTTGACGTACAGTCTCTTTAGAAATACCAAACTTTCGACCTAACTTGCGGTTTGATGCACCTTTTTTGTCAATAGCAGCTTTTTGCAGTTTTTTTAATTGTTTTGCGTTCAGAACTTTTGGGCGACCTGATTTTTTCACTCCTGAGGGAGCTATCCCACTATCAAAACGTTTAAAAATTGAATAAATTGTTGAACGTGCAATATTTTCCAGAAGAAAGTGTTGCAAAACCTCTTTTTTGAATGCTGTCCAAGCATGTCATAAATGCGTTGACGTAAATGGTCTTGGTTTGCGACCTTCATGATAAAAAATTAATTTAAATAATTTTTTAATTAAAGGCCATAAACTAATAAATAATTTAAGGATTAAATGAAAAAGATATTATTCACCACTCTTAGGTTCTAATAAAAAGGAATTTGTCCAGCTACTTTATTGGCACACGTTATAAGAAAAATTTCCCCATACCTTCACTTTCGCACCGTCATGTTTGTCTGTCTTGATGGTGTATTGCGGATTATCATCAGCATTACGCGGACGACGCACAAACTGCCTAGAGCCAGTAACTCCAAATAGAACTGCCTTAGTTTCATCCGCCCACAAAATATTTCCCCTTTTTGCCTTTAGCCAATTTAAGTGGTCTTTGGCAATTTGTAAGCGTTCCGCAAAGTGCTTTTTTGTCAACAAAGCAACTTTTCGTGGACTTCGCGCATATGATTTGGGCTCAGACGAACGTTTACAAACTTATATATATATATATATATGGCGCGTAACCTCTCTTTGGGTGTTTGGCCGAGTTCCTCCTCCTAATTGTGGTGTGCGTCTTGATGTTGTTCTACAAATGAAGGGACCTACAGTTTCAAGCCGACTCCGAACGACAAATACTTTTTTATGATGAGCTTTTTCATGGCAGAAATACATTCGGAAGTCTGGCATTGCCTGCCGAGGGGCGACCGCTATTAGAAACAACTTTTTCTTATTTTTTTTTGATTTTTCACCGAGATTCGAACCGGCGTTCTCTCCCTGCATTCCGAATGGTAGTCACGCACCAACTCATTCGGCCACGACGGACGGACTTTTACGTCGCTTAATTTAAGACCTAACCGCTTTTTTTATTTCTGCAGATGACGTTGTAAGTTATTTTTTAGAGACATATGTCGATCGTCTTCTCGGGTTGTTTTGCGCTTGCCACCACGTTTTCCGGGTGTAACTTCATACGACAGGCCTAACACTACAATTTAATCGGAACACCCTAGTAGTTCCTTTATTTTCTATATATTTTACCTTTTTTGAAGCATTCTTAATGATTTGACGCTCTCATTCGCTGCAGTCTTTTCCTCGGCCCACTATTAGAAATTAATAACAAAGCGAAATGCTTCAATTGTACTCAATTGTAACTAACTTATTTTATACTTAGTTTTCAGTTTTCTAAATAACTGTTAAATAACAAATTTTATATAATAGGTTGTAACTCACGTTCCTACTTTTTTGAACAGCACAGAAGCAAGTTTCACACAGAAATGGATATGTAAAAATACTTTCATAGCAACTACCTCAAGATATTGCTTCGTATATTACTTGGAGAATCCCGTTAGCAGTGCCTCTAGAAGAGTGCATTGTGATTGAATATAGTTAGCGTGGGCACTCCTATTATTTTGAACATAGCTGTACATACACATATACGGCAATATGTTAAAGGAAAACTAACATTTCGAGGGCGAAAGAAGTGGCAGGTTCACAGCCTATAATAAATCTGAGCAAATGTAGGTATTTAATGAAAAAAAGATCGGATAGCAGTACTTCATAGGCAATTTATGGAGGTTTAGATTTGTGCAGAGCTTTGATGATAGCCAACGAAAAATATAAATTGTATTTGTTTGTTCAAGTGTTTGTTTAACCTCATTTTTAGGAACACAACAAAAAAATTTGACTAATTAATCGATTGAGTAAATTAAGCGCAGACGCCACTTCACAGTAACATCCATTTGAATGTCTTGCCAGTATGTAACCAAACAATTTATCAGTTCTCACACAAAAAACACAAAGCGCATTAGCAACTTTGGCGGCCCATCAATTATTAAGTGCGCCAGCAAAGGAAATAAACAAAAGTTTTAATTGAAAAACGTAAAAAACCAATAAACAAAAGCATTACATCAATGTGGCAGGGGAGGGGAGCGGCAGTAGTACTATGCGCAGAAGACTTTGAGTGCAAAAGCGGATAATTACAGCTCGAAGGGAAATGAACAACGAATCAAAGTGAACGCGTGTACGCCCAGCGATATGGATTGCGACGATTCCAGATACCAGATACGAAATACGAAATACAAAATACCAGGTTTCAGTTGCAGGCAGACGCTTGCTGGTGTATGTTTTTGTTGTTGCATCGAACGGACGCCCAAGTGGTCGTCGAGATGAAGACAATGAGCACACAGCCAACAACAATGCAATTTGTAGACACACATGCACATGTATGTGTGTGAGTGTGTTGCGTACCAAGTGTAGAAATCGAACTGAATGAAGAAGCACACAACGCTCCAAAAACTGTAGAAAAATGAAGACTGTGGCAAAATGTATCGATAATAATAGGTTAGTGGCTCATCACACAGAATGAAGCACCTCTCACCCCGCCGGCCATGCACACAGACCCGCGGACAGCTTGCAGTGGCCCACAGCCAACTAAGCGAGACCCAAGCACCCGAGCATCAGGCAGCGGCACCGGCAGCGGCCTTAAGCTCCGTGAAATTACCGAAACAGGTCAATCAATTCGCGCAATCCGACCGCTCAGCTGCAGCAATAGGAGCAACTGTTGCGAAGCAATGATTCATTTATACTGACTAGAAGTCACATTTGTTTTTTTATTGTATGATGTGCATATGTAAGTGTATGTCTATGCGTATGTCATAAGCTGATTTTGAAATTCGTAAATATTTATATACCCGAGAAAATGTTAAATACCGAGTAAAGGTGCGGGGCAAGTAAATAAATAAATCGCGTTACGCATCAGCCGCATTCAGCGAAGCCAAAAACTTAAATTTTTATATTTCTTTGCATGAGCTAAAAAATATGATTAGAAATAAGAGCAATGCTGTCTTCAATGGAAAAAATTACTGGCTATGCGCTGAGCGAATTAACCTTCCGCACTCCGCTGTGGAAATTGAAGGGTACATGGACACTAAAGTCGCTACAAATTCAAGTCAAGCAAAAATTTATGAAATTTTATTACGCATAACCACAAACAAGGAACCAAAGACACAAGCCACACAAGCACCCTACGCACACACACATTTCCATACTGGGTGAAAATATTGATTTATTCAAAGTTCTAAAGTTCCCATTTCCCCCAAATGTTTGCAGCCGTCAGTTTGAAATACTACACTGTCATACTCCAAATGCTCTTCCCCTTGAAATGGGACTCGAAAATTTTTAATGAACACTAAAAATAGGCACGCCCCCTCCGCCGGTTCCGCCTATAAGCAGGCCGTATGCAGCCCTGAAGCTCGCAAATCAAGCGGCTATCAATCCATCCATCCATTCGTTCAAAGGCATCAATTCCCTCGCTGTCACATCAAATTTATTTCATTTGACATTTGCTGCTCTGCAATTTTCCCCTTTCTCCCCCCATTTGATTTTTCTATATTCTGCAGTTCGCAGTCGCCTTGCGCGTTATTTGTGGTGTCCATGTCTTCGTGGTACGCGTCTGCTGCGACGAATTGATGTTCTGCTCGTGCGGGCGTTTCAAGCGTATCTAGCTCAGCTCTGTTGCTGCTCCTTCTTCTTCTTTTTCTTATTTTTATTAAGTTCTACGCGTTCATTTACGTGTGTAAGCTTATTTGTATGTTTGTTTGATTGCGCAAATGATGGCAATTAGAGTTACACAAACAACTGTCGTGGAACCTTCACGGTCCGCAGCGAGGCGTGTGGTGCTGCGAGCGTGTCATGCCTACAGATGTTGCCCATTAGCGTTTCCGATTTGTCTGCTGCTCTTTTTATAAAGTTTTCTTCCACTTTTGCTCGGCATATCATTTCTAGTTCATCCAAAGCGATTGTTGCCTCATTTTTTCTCCTTCACATTTATAGTTGCATATGTATTAGTAGGCGAGTATGTACGCTTGTCCACATGAGTGTGTTAATTTGTCATTGGTTTGGCGTTCTTTTGGTGTGGCATTATGTCAGATTTGACATTTAGGCTAATTTGCTTCGTTATTGCTTGTTCGCGGCAAATAAAACTCATAATTAGTTTTTGTATTCTCGGCCAACACCGGAAAGCGATTGCATTAGTATTTCGAATCGTAGTAATAAAAACATGGATTTGCTTAAGAAAAGAGGTTTTTTTCAATTCCACGCTTTTAGTAGATTGGTCAGCAGCTTAATGCAATGGAAGCGCCGCAATTTCCGGTCGAATAGGTTTCAAGGTTTTGACTGCAATCTATTTTTTTCATATCTTGGACGCCTAAGCGATTTTAGTCCATTTGAACAAGGTGCGCCGGGCGTTTTTTTCTCGAGGTCATCCTGCTTGTTATATGCATGCAGGGTATGCTCTAAGTTAATCTTTTCAAAAGCCATTCGAACGATGCAGCGATCTGCTCGGCAAATGAAATTAAAAGCAAAAACACAACTTGCTGCATGCTTACAGACGTAAATGAATTTAATACATAGATGGCACTAGCTCTTTTACATTCATCTCTTTTTCAGTTAGTACTAACCTTAAAAAGACAGCCGTTAAACTTTCATTATATTCCACTCATTAGCTCGTGAGTTATTGTGCTAAGAGTGACCCTACTTTTGTTAGTGGATGAAATGAGTTTCGTATTTTAATTTTACACTGCTTTTTGATGGAAAAAATATTGTACAAGCGAAGCAAAGGCTTAAAAAGTGCTATGGGGACTCCGCGTCATCAGAAACAACAATAAAACGACGGTTTGCTGACTTCAAACGTGGTCGTAGAGACACCGATGATGCACCAGAAACATCCACAAAAATCCACAAAAACGTTTTGAATGATCGAAAAGTGAAGTTGCGTGAGTTAATGGCATCGTAAAGATATCAAAAGAACGGGTTGGTTTTATATTGCATGGAATTTGACTATGAGAAAGCTCTGTTCAAAGTGGGTGCGGCGTTTGCTCGCTGATTCTGAGCAGTGTTTGGCTATGTTTAAACGTAATAGACGGGAGTTTTTGCATCGATATATAGCAATGGATGAAACATGGATCAATCACTTCACTCCGGAATCAAAACGATCATCATCTGAGTGGACAGCAACTGCTGAACCTCGCCAAAGCGCCCGAAAGCACAACAATCGGCTGGAAAGGTTATGGCCTCGGTATTTTGGAATTTGCGTGGCGTAATATTCATCGACTATCCTGGGAAGGGAAATACCATCAACAGTGTAATAGCGTAATTGATGGCCGTTTGATGGCCGAAATTGAAAAGAAACGTCGGAATATGGCAAAGAAATATTTTTTTTTCGCCAAGACAACGCACGAGTTATCCAAACTATGGCAAGACTACATGAATTGAGCTTCGAGTTGCTCCAGGCGCTCGCAGACCTTATAAAATGCTTGCCGTTAAGAAATATGATAAGGTTATCGCTGAAGTTGACTCCTAGTTTGAGGCAGAAAATATCATAAATCGTTCTGCAAAAGTGGTATTGAAATGTTATGGCGGCGCTGGAATGATTGCGTTGTTCTTGATGGAAATAAATTTGCTGAATAAAGCTAATTTTGAGCAAAATAAAATGCTGTTTCTTTGTCAGGCCCGGCAATTTTCAGCCCATGTGTTACATATACTCGTCAGAAGAAAACTCGCTTTTAGTCAATTTATTTCTTTACTCAACTCTTGCAGAAGAAGACCTGGCATAAAAATTTTCGAATCTACTATAAAAGAGTGGCATTCCGCGTTAAATATCTTCGGTAAAGCAATCGGAGCTTCTTCCGTTACTTGTTTTTAAAAATAAAACTCTGCAATTTATATCTAATTTTAATTTTATTTACTTCGACTGTAAGTGCGAATAGTAAATCTAATGAAAAAATACCAGGCGACGGGCGTGCTATGTACAGATGCCTTAGATCGACTGACTGTATTTTTCCTGAGCTGCTCCCATTGCAGCTATGATGACTAAAACGAAGCGGGTGGGAGAGCTTTTCTAGTGTGAGCGGAGAATGCAATGCGGAAAGGCCTTTGTTTTTGTTTCGATACTGAAATGACTAGCGGCGAAGACAACGGATAATGGGAGAGATGTTGTTGAGAGATGGGGGTACGTAGACGGTGACTTATCGAAAATAAAAATATGAGCAGCTAAGCTTAGTTTCAACGAAACTAATTCCAAACGTTAGCATTCATGCGCCGTTGTCAAGTCCCAGAACGATATTCCTCCAGCTCATCACTTTTTATGTTCTGTGTTGCGTTAACTTTAAATATTTTGGTTAAAAATTCTATACTACAAATATCACATATAATTTGTTTTCAACTGCAATTCTTGTTTTCCAATAATAATTTTTGAATGTCTTGATGTACCACTCCTCTACGCGGAGATCAACATTGTTGGAATACAGAAAGAAAAAAATAAACAAACAGACGGAAGTTAAAAGTTGACTGCAGTCCCAACTAATCGGTCCAACTTTTTCTTAGTTTCAAATATTAATCCGTTACGAATGAGACTATCCGGGGTTGCATTTCATAAGAAAGAAAGATAATCGAGACGAGCACATAGCCACCATATTCCCACAAAGAGAAAAATATGCCCCGTACTGCATCTGTGGTGAACTCAGTGCGAGGACTCAAGATGGAGCTTTGGCACGTACTCTGAACACTTCGATATCATATTTTGAATTTCAAAAAGTCATTGCTAATGAAAAAGTGCTTATAAACTTGCAGTCATACCTACATGCATGCATACATACCCACGCATGTACAGCAATAAAAAGTAACTGAAATTTAAAATTTATGAAAATTTATAATTTTTTAAATTCTGCTTGCGAAGATTCGCTTTAATTGATCAAACAGCCTTAACTCGGCTCAATAATTCGATCTTTTTTATTGTGAACATTTTACTGTGAAAAAAGAAGGGCTGGCATTTTTCTGCTTGGCATCGCTCCAAACGGAGTAGGTCCAGCGTAAGCCACTCCAATAAACATAAATCCACACAAAATCCACAAAACCGGTTTGCGAGAGTTGAAGGATTTTGTATTCGATTGTATGCAGGCTGCAACAACAAAAACTCATGTGCGAAGTCACGCAAAAAATTGGCTACCAATAAAATCAAATAAAAGCTCTGTAAACACTTATAACAACAAAAGCATCACCAGCGGCAATAGCGGCAACAGCAATGGCCGCGTATTGGCAGCAATGGGAATCACTTTGGCTTTGGTTTGTTATCGCATAGCGATGCCAGAATAAAAATATGCGCACATGAACCCTAAAATCACAATTCCAGTTGACTTTTCAGCTCGGGCGTTTGGCGGCCGCTCGATTGGATGGTTCTGTCGGTCGGCGGCTCGTTCGGTCGATTGGCGGAAGAGTCAGACGCAAAACAAAATAAACCACAGATTTTTTGTTAAGCCACACAAACAAAAGCACTAATAACAAGTGTAACCAATGCGGCAGTGGCAGTGTGGCATGTTGCAAGTTGGCAAGCCAATACCAGTGGGCCAACATGGATTACAGCTTGTATGCATGAGCTCGTAGGCTGCCGCTGGGCTCATGAGCAGATTTTGTTTTAGAGTGTTGAAAAGTCGATGTAAAAAGCGTCAAGCGATGCGTTCTGTGGCATAAATTTTGGCATTCGGAGGTTTGCGGAGCTGCTCATTTTTTTATTCAATTTCAATCTGCATTTCAGAAGAAGTAAGTTTTGTAAAAATTTCCGAGTTAAGTGGAGCGTAGTTGTTTTTACTCACAATTCGTGCTTTACGAGAATGCATAACAACAAATAGGCTTAGTTTCTGTTTCCACTCCAAGCAAATGGTTGAGTGCATCGTTTCCACTTGAATGCGCGTGTGTGTGTGTGTGTGTGCATGAAAGCTACGAGAATTGACCTCATATTGATGTGCAGAGCAGCTTACAAGTAAATATTTTTCTAAATCCATGTCCAAAATGTTTTTGTTTTTTGATGTAAATATGGATTTATGTTCCATATATGTATGTGTATATATGTTTTAACAGAAATGTGGTCATAGGCAGTTGAGGTTGCTGAGATTTTTTTCAGTATAACTAGAAAACTGGTGTTTTTGAAATAGTTTTGTTCAAATTAACAAATCTCTGCTATAAAAATCAATGCACATTTCGCCTTTCCACGCGCTTCCAATTTAAAAGCCATGAAATCCTCCGCAATTTTCTCCACAAAAATCTTACCAAAAACCATTTTCACAGAAATTATTTTTGAAATCCGAGAGTGCTTTACTTTACCCTCACGCTCACCCTCAGCCCCAACCTCAATTAAATGGAAATCTGTGCAAACAACTTTTTGTAGATTGACACTTTGGCAAAACTTCACTGTTGTTGCATTCATGCCTCGCAGCGTTTTAGAGCTCAATTTTCGAACCACAAATACAAAATGTGGCATA
>JAYXIM010053750.1:0-118558 GCA_037575425.1 Anastrepha fraterculus
TGCCCAGCCATGTGACCTCTTAACCTAGCGAAAGCATTTATGCATACGGCAAAGTACAAAGCAAAGCCAAAATGCAGAGAAAATTGCGCAAACAACCTGAGAGGAAATAAAATTTGTCAAGGCAAACTTTAAGTGCCCTCATACACACACATACACAAGTAGTATGCATGAACATGCGTTTGTATGTTCGTACGAGGACGATTGCGCGTCTCCATATGGGGGTGGGCACGGCTGTGTGCGCAAGTAGCAAAAATAAGCGCATAAATATTGCGTTGGCTACAGAAGCAGCAAAAAGCATACAAGAAATTATGGAAAATGAATGAAAGATGGGCAAACTTTGACTGTAACAAACAACAAGAAAGTCGGGTATAAAAGCTGACCAGCGGTCATTGAGCATTGCAAATGGCAGAAGCAAGCAAAAACGATGAAAAAATAGTGCGCTGAAAGAGCAAAGACCCTCAGCACCAAAGCAAAAGTTATAACTACCAGATGTGCATTTCTAAAGTCTGATTTTCTTGTACAAATCGGAAGTGAGCGGAGCGGAGCAGGCAAATAACCGAATGAGGATGTGCCGAAAAAGCAATCCAGATGAGTTCAAAGCTACACTACACTACAGTACCTACTCCTTGCGGGCGAGGGGACCCAATATATCAGGATAGCGGAGTATCTGTTTGCGTTGCTGCTGACGATCAATACTCGCAACCTATGGACATGACCAGTGAACCGAAGCGGCAGTGGTGGAGTGGTGCCTTGAAATGCTTGCTTGGCAGAATAAAAATAAATAATAAGCAGACGATGCAGGATGTACCGCAAACACATACACACGCAAACACATCCACTCGTACGTAGGTACATGCATGCACTGGCGGACGTATACAAGAGCTTGTGCTTGAAGTTGCTGAAATGAGCTTTTATTACACTCTTCAACAACTACAGACACAAGGCATCGTCAGATGTTACTACTCGTATTGGCTTATGAGACTCGTACAACAACAGTGAGAAACCAATAAAGAATGCAATAAGCAATTCACAAAACAGCTGACGCAACTGTCATTTCACTTTACGGAGGCAGAACAGCGTGAGAAGTTTTGTTGGCATTTTCGCATTAAACTTTCTTAAAAATTAATATTAAGCAAAAATGTGTTAATATAAAAGTTGTATGCCACAACCAAACATGTCTTAGACTGGCCTTTTCATCCAATTTGTGGCGCGCATTTCAATTGCTTCAATAGAAAGATACAGATGTTCTATATATAAAGTATTTTCGTGAAGTTGCCACTTACAAATATTTTAGAACTTTAGGAATTGGCAGATACTGAAATAAAAATTTGAACCTAAAATTTCATCTGTTTTTCTGTTAGACCTATATTTGCTACACATTCTTGATAGCATTCCCATCCATCAGACCATTCGAGTCGCAAGAGCATCATTGAGAAGTACTACCAGTGGACGTTTACGCTCATAATGGGCTCGTTTAATACTCCGCAATGAGCGCACTTTCAATCTTCTGAAGTAATTTAATCAGGCCCCAAATGAGTCCCTCGTGGCTCTAATGAGCTTAATATACGACTCATTTCTTGAAATGTAAGAAAATTTTTCCTAATTAAGTTTTTGAAAAACTCAAATTAATAACAGTATTTATTTTATTTATTATTACTTACATAGAGTTTTTTAATAAGAGGTGTTATTTAGATATTCAAAGAAAAATGCTTTTTTTAATATAAATGATCGGATGTTTATTTCATTATAAAGAGGAAGGTATGCCGTTAATAGTGGAAAATAACATCAGGCCAATGACCACCACGACCACGCTTACAGGACAATATCCTTTTCATGAAATTTTCCATAACTGAATTGCGAAGTGGATGCCCTATGTCCTCGATAGCCTCACGAATTCCATCTTTGAGGTCTTGAATCGACCCTGAGCTATTGGCGTAGACCTTCTCTTCATGTGGCCCCAAAGAACAAAGTCACAAGGTGTTAAATCACAAGATCTCGGTGGCCAATTGGGATCACCTCTTCGAGAGATTACACGGCTCGGAAACTTTACCCAAAAGATCAATGATTTCATTGCTTGTGTGGCACGTAGCGCCGTCTAGTTAAAATGAACGTTGACCAGATCAATACCAATTCAGGCCATGAAAAATCATTAATCATCTCTCGATAGCACAATCCATTTACCTGAAACGCCTGTTATTGAAAACCCTTTAGTTTAGCTTGCTTAGTTTTATACCTTCACCGTCCCATGAAGTCTAGAGCCACTTCGTTGAAAATTTGCTAAATCTGTCACACTTGGAAATTTTCCTTTCTTTACATAACAATTTTGCCTTCAAAAAGCAACCAAAAAATGCCCATCCCTCAGTTGTACTGGTTTCTTAAGAGCACAAATATCCATTACTAATTTACAATGAAAAATTGTACCACGTACTGTAGGAGTTTCACATATTCGTATGAGCAACACCTTGCTTAGTATTCCTACATTTCTTGAAAGATATATTTCCTATATACGCATAACTCATTTAGGACCCATGACAAATGTCTGCTGGGTACAGTCAACAATGCCAAACGTACAATTCCAAGCGAAAATTAGTCTACATCTGTACCGAGGGAAGGAAACACTTGTATGCAAATGTATGGGTATGTATCAATACTTATACATATAACAGGCAGCGAAGGGTGGCTAAGTAAGTGAATGAGTCAGTAAATGGTTGAATTAAAGACTAAATTTCAGCCGCCAGTGGCAAAGTGTTTTACAGTCAAAAAAATTGACTCCGCATTAAACGAAGAACGAGCAAAAAGAAAATTGTGTGTACTTATATATATTAAGGTGGTCCACAAAAAGCCGAGCAAACTAAATATTTACTAAATTAATAAAAATAAAAAGAATATGGCATGAAACAAATAATTCATGTCAAAAATCATGAGTCACCTTTCAATCACTCCTAATATTTTAAAAATAAATGGATTGACACGAATTTATTGACTTTGTTCAAAGGGCCAACGATGTTTCTCTGTAAAAACCAACAGACTGTGAAACATGAGCATTACATGAGCAACATTAGTACTTTGTGTGGACCTCCCTTATACAAAGTTATATACAGGGCCCGGCGCTTGAAGTGTAACCAATTAAAAAGGCCATACATTTAGCTTGGAAAATTACTTTTATTCAATTCAAAGTAAAAAATGTGTGGAAATAATACAAAATTAAAAATCAATTTACTTTTGCTCGATATGACCACCTTTTGCCTTGAGACGGTCCATACACGAATCGCAACCTGCCCGAAAGTGACCTGCAGGTGTTTTGGCCCCCCCGCGGACAATGGTTTTTTCAGCGCCTCGAGACTGGTGAATCTTTTAGTTCGGACCTAGCTCTCCAAGGTGGCCCAAAATAATAATAAATCGTATTCGCGTTTGGTGAATTTGAGAGCCATTGTGTTATGAAGTTCGGAACGTTGTTTTTTAGCCATTTTTGGTTTACTCGAGCACTGTGAGACAGTGCCGAGAAACGTTCATGGTCTGCCACCGAAATGTTTGCCTGCCCACGCCATTGGAGGGCGCCCATCTGCGGTTACAGCGGCCCAAGCAGTTTCCTGTGGTGGGTGCTGCTGTAGGTCATCGATGACTCAAATTCTCGTATGAACGGTTGGTCAAATAAACCCCATCGTTTTGGGAGTTTACGAAAAATTTTCTCGTCAGAAAACACAATGTTCGGCAATTGACCGCTTTCGGCCAAGCGAATCAACTCCTTCGCTCTCTCACGTCTGACTTGCTGCTGCTTTGGTGTGAGATCATGTGCCTTTTGGATCTTGTAAGGCTTGACTTTGAGGTCATTTTTCAGTATGCGGTGGATGCTATGGTCAGTTTTATTTTCAGTTTTTTTCGCCATTTGATTGGCACTTCGTACGAGATTTCGTCAAATCGCTTCTTCACTCTTTGAACCTTTTCACGTGACGTTGCAGTCTTTTGATGACCACGTCAATGGCGTTTCGCGATGCTACCAGCGTCATTGTAACGAGAAATGGTGCGATAAACAAAAACTTCATTTACTTTAAGGTGCTCAAGCTCACGAAGAATCACAGATAATCGTCTTGTCATGTATACGAGTAGACATAAAGCGGGGACTACCACTGCTCTGATTTGAACTAGTTCCGCTTTAATCTGGCGACAGTCTGATTTACTGCGTGATTTCCTACTCACCTAACATGCAGAAGCCACACATGGCTGCCAACATGATAGGGTTAAATCGTTGGCTCACTTGATAGTTAGCACGGGAAAGAGGCGCAGGCGGGTCTGCAAAGGATGTGGAACTCGAGGGAAATTCGTTTTGTGAGATGCTGACATATGCCAAAGATTTACGCAGCAAACGCAAAGAAGTTGCCGAAGGCGATGCAGCGGGGAGACAACGGCGGCATTCTCCCAATTGTGGAAGCAGCACAAAAAATATTTTATCACATATGTAGGCTTGCATCATTTGGCCTGTACGATAGAGGGGTGTAAGCCAGTGGCAAAAAAAACGAAAAACGAGCCGGGCTGTCTAAAAACAATAACCTTTCGGTCGCGAAGACACCAGAAAAAGAACGAAAGACATGACCCGAAACTCGACAGCAGACAGCACCCGTTGAATAGACAGCTCAGACAGGCGATGAGGTGAATTTTCAAGCAAACTTCTTTAAAAGAGCAGTCACTCTGCTAAATTGCCAAAGGGTTAGCAGCGGGAAGTTTGCATGTATGGGTTTGTGCAGATGTGCGTGTGGGTGAATGAACACGAAATCGCTACCTAAAAAGTATTTTTATTACGATTTGCCGTTTAAATCGCTCAGAAAAGGAATTTGAAGAGAATATCGAAGACATATTTCGAATGCGTATCAAATTGCTGAACATTTCATTTTTATCTGTTTTATTTCTGCGCATTTTGTACTTCTGCTTCCTTTTCGCCATCCTCTCAACCCTTTCAGTCGTTTAAGCACTGATTTCGCTCGCACTGCCGCAGGAAAAGTGCCGATGTGTGCGAGAATAACGTCGACATGTCTATCAATTTATATTTATAATACGGATAAATAGTTCGATGCGGAAGCTAGAAGGGCAAGCGGGCAGGAGGGCAGCAGAAAAGACAAGGAAATTGAAAAGGATCAAGGGTCATTGCGGTTTGTAATACAATGTGAATTATTGTTGCTAATTTTTCTCCGAAAACAAAGGACAGGCAGATGAACAATGACAGAAATTAGAATGATGTCACTGATTGATTGACAAGCAAGTATTGCTTTAATGAAAACGTCAGGAGTCTGAAATGTTACGGTATATTAGTAATCGGAGAAAATTTAGTGCAATTGATGATAGTGGGCGCTGGGATGAGAGCCGAATGCAGAGTAATTTAACTTATGGAGGCTGTGTGTACACTCTAATACTCCCACAGATTAAACTTATTGTTGCTGTAACAAATTAGTGTTAATTGAATAAATACTAATAAATAGTAATTCAGAAATGTCAGCATTCCAATTGTGATGGACCGCAATACTTTTATTAAAGTATCGGTATATTTAATGCATTTCACAAAACGTGCCATTTCGGATAAAATTGGTTAATGAAAATGAAAACGGTTAATCATTCATTCAATGTTATCCCCATAGTAAAGTTCAGCATATTTTTGAACCTTCAAAACACATTACATAACTCGATTCAGTTTCTTCTGCAAATCTTCCTTTATAGCTTCACAGTTTAATCCAAAGAAATCAACTCCTAAGACCCCCGACGCAAGCCACAATCCAACTCGTCGAATCTCTAAAGTATAGGTCACAAGGATCGTCTATCCGAGTGATACACCAATATCGGTCATTATCTCACACGAATACAATCCGTTATGCTCATAAGTTACAGAAGTCGACTCGAACGAGAAGAATCTTCAAATCGTTTTGGACCACATGCATGCGCATATTTTCGACACTATCGAGCCATCGCAGGCTACTGCTAAAATTTTCAAAGCATCCGTCTGGGGCTGAGTCTGAATATAAACCCCTCCAAAACGGAGGAAGAATGTGGGAAACACAATGAACTAGGGGCTTTTGCAATAGTCAGCGAAGTTAAGTGCTTTGGTCAGTTATTATTCAACACGAACAAGAGCTAATAAGTATGAAAGCGGATGTCTCCCAGACCAATTTTGCGTTAGTCCAGATATTGGAACTGTTTTCACAGAGGCTCAAATGATGTCTGTTCTCAGACTTCTGCAGCAGAATTTAACGAATATTTTATTTTTATTTTTCTGTGGATTTTAACTCTCTGATTCTTACTTAAATCAAATCCATCTGTGCCGATGGATAGTTATTTTCTAATATCTTCCAAGCGGAACTATATGCCATCTATCCATGAGCAGAGATCAGGTTAGGAAGACACCTCCAGAATGAGCGGAGTACCGATCTGAGTGACAATCAGGTGGCAAGAAACTAAACCTACTGGTGCGATTGTTGCTTTTTCTTATATATTAAATGCCTCGACCTTTCACTAATGTCTAAGAGCGATGCTTCAATCACCTGGCTTGTGCGCTGATCAGCTTCGACTGCCCCTCCCCCTACACCATGGCCCCGCCCAATTATAGTTTTTCCTCCACGTAAACAAATGAAATATCTTCCATATAATCTGCGATAATTTTTCTTGCTTAGTGAGGAACTAATTTTTCCCCCACCACGTTTCTTTGTTTATCTGATGATATCTTAAAATTTAATAAACCAATTTCCCTGCAACTTATTTATTGTTGTTTGGTGTAGTTTCCCTTTCCTACTTCAACCTCTCCATCGCCCGTACCTTTTGACCACCCATCACTCGGCATCTCTCATTACATTTCGCGAAAACTGTTTCCAATCGTTGAAAAACCAAATACGATGTGCACGTGAAATTTATATGTATATACCTGCCACACTTGATCGCTTCTACGTCATTTCATGTGGCTGACTCAAATGATTTCCCCTTCAGCAAAGCTTAACCTTTGACTTTTAATGCCGAAACCGAACAAGAAGTGCTTCCTTGGTGGGAAATAAATGTATTTCAAAATGGCTTTCAATAAGTTTTAACACAGGCAACTCACAACGCTCAGCACACCGTAGAAACTCTAGACACTTCACGATTGTCTTGCACTTTACTTTTCTTGCCCGGGTCGAAATTTAAGCCCAACACGAAGGGTGAGAAGTTGCAGAAAAATACTTCCCGGATATCTGAAGGTTAAACTCACTGATCCAGAACTGCTCAGCCGACAACGCGAAAAGTTCTGCTTTCCCTAGGCACTGCCACCTTTTTCGCGCTTCTACTTTCCTCTTCAAACATGGCCAGTTGCGGCAATCGGATTTCGCACTGTTGCAAGATGACACTGTGTACATGCAACAGCAACTGAGACCATATCAACTTTTAAGAAGTTCAATAAACAAACAATTTAAGAATTACGACACAACGGAAAATGTGGCAGACCAACAGCAGCAATGGCAGCGTTAAGAAGTTAAGTCAATTAGAAGTCCAACGTAGCGTTGCAATCTGGCAAACAGCAAATGTGGCATGCAAACGAAGAAGGAAATTGAGTATTAAAACACATTAAATACGATGTATGCGAGTATGTGTGAGTGTGTGTGCGTGTGAGTGGTAAAGTGCTAACTGCTGAGTTGCTGAGCTGCCGAAACAGGTGACGCTGATGGTTGCTACAGTGGCAACGCAAACGATGGCACTGGACAGACAGTTAGTGAGGTCATTTGTGTGAAATAAATGCGGCATGGCTTCGAATTTTGAGTAACTCAATAGCTCAATAACTGGCTTACTCAACTGCCAAGTGATGCAAGTGCAAAAGAGTGCAACAGCAGCGACAACAACAAGAACACAACAGCGGCAGCCAGTACATCTCCCGAAGGCAAGCAAAAAAGAGAAAGGAAAACAGATTATTTCGCACACTCGGTGCTAAAAAACCACAGATAGCGAAGTGATGCATTGGTGAGCGCAACAACGCACCACTGCCAGCGAAAAAATGCGATAAATGACAGAAAACACAGTAAATAATATGATGGGAGAAGACACGTAACAACAACAACAATAACAACCAACAACATCACGGAAATATTGTACGCGCTGGCCCCCCAAACCGCATTTAGTGGCAGTTGGAAGGAGCGCGAATATAGCAGCTAGCAAAAGCTGAGATAAAAATCGGCAAGAGCGGAGCAGAACGGAGCGAACATCGAGAAAAATAACGGCAGGGCGCCGTCAAAACATGACAACATTAAAACAACACGAAAACGAGAGGACAGAAGAGACCGAAACAAAAAATAGCAGAATGAAGATAAAGTTGAAACGAAATTGGCAGTTACAACAACAGCAACAAACGTTCGTCCCGCGCCATAACGCTGACGTTACTATCTTTTTTGTTTGTGTTAACACTTTCAGGATGAAGCTGCAATACACGTATTTCTTGTTGTTGTTACCGCTGGCGTTATTATTTACACACACACACACACACACGCACTGTCTCAGTAAAGACACTGCGCTGCTGATATCGAAATGTTTTGACGGCGCCTGGTCGACCGCCGACCGACCACCGGTGCAGTTATCGCCCCGCAACACAACTCCCAAACAAAAAAAAAAAAAACAAATCAACTGTAAATAAGTAAATAAAAACAACAAAAGCAGTTCTAGATACACATACATGCATGCATGTATGTATGCAATATTTTCAGTATTTATTTTCGTTCAAGTAAATTCGAAGTGATTGGCGCCAGCAACTGAAATCATTTTTCATTTAACTCGAATTCGTCGTCACGTAAAAGACACACTCATCATTTGGCCATTGGCCGGCATTCATCTGGTCGAGCAATTTCGAAGTATTGTAGATTTTGGCCCTTGCCCCGAGCCCAGCCAACCGACTGAAAATATTTTTTTAGAATTTTCGTTGTTTCTTCTTCGCTTCGGTGCGAAATGTTTTTGCAACTTCTGCAGCTTATCTTGCCACATGAAAACAAACAGCATCGGCGACGTTGGCGGCGATGCGGTGCGGAGGGAGGTGTCGCACGAAAACTTGCAAAGCAGGAAAGCACACAGGCACACACAAACGGACACTCAAACACACACAAACCGGCATATGTGCGTATGTATGCAAGTAAATCTGGCTAAACGCTGTCCGGCGTTGCGGCTGCAAGTATACACATAAATGCATGCATATGTGCGAATGTGTTTGTGCCTGTTTAGGTGTTTGTAAGTTTGTGCAACGCGCCAACTTCAGCACTCAACTTTAAATGGCAAACAAGTTTTCAGAGCGTCTACATCCATTGTTTTTGTTGCCTTGCTGCTTTTCCTACTGCTGATTTTGCTTTTGTTTTATAATCTTTCCGTTTTTTTTCTGTTTCTTTACCATACTTTTTTCTTTTTATCCAGTTCAACTCTTCCGAAATGTCTGCACATTCTGGACTCTGGACATGCTGCGCTTAAAAGGCAACCACAACAACACCACCAACAGCGACAATTCACTGCATGCAACGTGCAAACAACTTTAATGCTTTGAACAGACCATCTATGGGTTGCAAGTCCACATGCCACAGCGCCGCTCCCCGCCACTTCGCCAAACTTTGCCGCATGTAAACGATGCTCTGGCCGGCAGTGTCCGGCTGGGAAGAGATTGCTTCAACTGCGTTTGAATGTTGTCTTTCACATGCCTCTTCGGCCAAAACAAGCACCAGCAACCACAACAAACATAACAACAATAAGCCAGAAGAGCAGCGCGGTTTGTACGCCCGTATGGCCATGAATGGCAGTCAGTCACATTTGCTGCTGGCCGAATTGCCTGCGGCGCGCGGCGCGACTGACAATAGTCAAAGACACCAACGTTGTTATTGCTATTGTTATTATTTTTGTTGCTATTTCTTGGTAGTTGCTTGTTGAAGAATTTGTTTTTTTAACATTTTTTATTTTATTTTTTTCACTACATTCCTCGACCTTATTGGATCTCTCTGACGAGGGGCGAAGTTGCAGCGAAGCATCACTTAGTACGTGTTTATGGGCTTATCACTGCTTGATGTTGAGAAGGAATGGCTCACGTGCTTCGTTTGTTTTTCTCAAAAAATAATTTACTGAAAACAATAAAGGTGCAACATGCACTTGCAACATTTTCGGTTGATGAGCTAAAGTTGTAATAAAGCGCAACAGATTCTTCAGTGTATTCAGATTTATTCTAGCAGTTGAAGCCATCTTCAAGTGAATATTTAGCAGCTACAAATTTTAAATCATTTAGGAAGGGACAACTCCGTACTTTTTTCCGTAATTCTTCTGCTTTGCGTTTTATGAACGTAGCAGGACATGCGATTTGTATTTTGTATCAGCTATTGGGGAGAGACCATACGGCACAGGAGCGAGTTACAAACCGGCGGAAAACACGAAAACATGCAAATCATGTAGCGGCAATTCCGAGTTCATGCAACACAACAGAAAATGCCACTTACTTGCCACGATGGTGCCGCAGAGTGAGATGCAAGGAAGCGCGCAAAAGTGGCAGAAAAGAATTGCCCAAGAAGCTATTAGCGGCAAAAGCCAGTAACGAAGTGGAAACAGCAGTCATGGCAACAACAACAGAAACAAGGGCAGCCACAGCCGACTACAGAAATTTTAGCAGCATCAGCAGGCAAAAGTCGACTAAAAGAAATATTTTCGAATACTAATAAAAACAGAAAGCGATACGTTAAAGCAATAACAAAAACAAAAACAAAACAGCAAAGAAAAGTAAAACGTCACGATATTGATGGAAATCGCACGTGATAGGCTGCAGTGCTACCGCCTTGCAACATAGCCAAATCCAACAAATACTTGCATGTGTGACCGGGAGGAGGCCGAGAAGGCTTTTCTAGCGCAATTACGTCCCGAAGCTGGATTCGTTGCAAGTACTTGTATGTAGTGCTGTTGAAGGCATAAAACTCAATGAAAAATTCCGTACGTCGCAAAGTAGCAGCGAACAACACCACCGGTGAGGGCATAATTCTACATATGCTGCCAATGCTAATGTGATTCGATGTAAGTGGCTACGACTTGAAAAGTGCCAAGCACAAAGGAAGCGCGGGGCTGCGGGTGGAAGGTAAGTGTAAAAAAAAAAATATTAAAGCCACATGCCACTGCTGTCGTCTGCTGCTGTCGAACATAATGTCAGCTTGAGCGGCAGCAAGCGCGTAATGTAACAGATTTGCCTCAAAGCTCTAGCAAAAAGTATTCAAACCGAAAGCTTCAGTAGCAAAAATTGCGTTGCAACAAACTGCGCCGTGGAGTAGAGAAAGTAGCATGGGATGGAGGGCGTGGTGGAGTGAGCTGAATGGGAAAATGTAATTCATTGTGAATGCGCGCAATATTCGACGCGCCTATTTTACATATGCGGACACGTATTCATGCCCGCCGCCCTCCCATCAGCAGCCGCTAGCATAAAAAATGTGGAGACTGCTGGCAACAAAGCCAAAAAGGCGCAGGCAGAGCAAGTGCGTTAACAAATGTGACAAACAACAGAAGTGTTACTTTTGTGTTTTTTCCAGCTGTGGCCATTTACTTTTTTCCGTTTGCTTCCTTTTTTCATTACGAATTCCTGTCACGTTTTAATATTGAACATGAAATTGGCAAAACACAAATATTTGAAAACCCTTCATGGCACGTCTCATCCCTCCACAGTAACGAGTATATAATCTTGCTACACAGGCATATTGATTTCGCCCCACTCGGCCCATCTGAGGAATTTTTTACCGCCAGAATGGCCCACAATCTGAGCGGAGAAATGGCTGGAGCCACACTCTGCGTTTTTTATACACCTTTCTTTTGCGCGTTTGCATCGTATATGTGGAGCCACATACAAATATGAGCATACACATACACACACGCACACATACATGTGCGCTTATATTGCTTCTGCATGCGTCTGTTGCCGACAGACATTTAATTAAAAATCAATTGAGCTTTTATTATTATATTGCCATTTTCCCAAGCCAATTCTTTGCCAGCAGCAGACTCATGCACTCATGCACACATCCACACATACACACACATACTCAGGCACAATATAGGCAATATAGAGTGATAGTGCGGCACTGCAATTCAGTTATTGCGCGCTCTGCCGTTAGATGTGCCACAAATGCCGAATGTGCGAAAGACATAAATCAATTAGCGTGACAGGAAACGTTTTATAGCAGCGCCCAGCACAAACGGCAGCTTTTAAATGGTGCAAAATACAAAAGCCCGGAATACTAACTGAGAGGAATATTGCAAATTATTGCTTTGTAAGTCATCGCGGCCGCAATCTAACCCGAACTCGTTTGGCCAAAATAAGTGATTGAGAGAACAACAATAACCATGCATGTCAGTGAGTGCCAGTGAGTGCCACACTATTGAAAATAATTAATTTCGTTTATTATGAGTGGCCAAAAGAATATTAAATATGTGAAAAAATAAACTCAAGCCATCTCTTTCTCTCCCTCAGCGGCACAGTGATGCATAGGATATTTTCTCTCTACTTATTGAAACGTTTCTCATGCACTTTGCACACCCAAATTTCCCAGCTGGTGGAATACGCATACGAAAGAAGGATGATAGATTACCAGGTTTGGCCTTCAGCTATGGTGAAAGACGAAATTGAGCGAGTAGCTTCGGCTGCCACGTCACTGGGGATTCGGCAGCAGAATTCGGCCCGATCATTTCACAGACTGCGTTGATTGTTTTCGTACATTTCAACAACACAATATCAGTGATTTCTTAAACAAACTTCTGTCATGACCCCAGTTATGTCAGCCAATCAGCTAATTCTTTCCGGTTAACGGTCTGATATAGGCCACATATAACAACTCTCTACTTTCTGCTATTATTTAAACCAGCTTTATTAATCACAGCGGGATCTCTTTACAGGTAATCGTAGTACTAGTCTTCGTTGACCTCCACTTGCAGTTGTCACGCGGATCTCAAGTCACAGAATATAAAGCATTATTCATTCAGGCGATGAATAGCGCAGAAATGTTCGTTTTTAAATAATAATGCAAAGCCCCATGCATTTTCGAAAGGAGTTAAGACAAAACTGCTCTTTCAATCTTTGTGGTGTGAGTCTCGATGATGTTCCAAAGGTGGAGGAACTAACGGTTTTAAGGCGACTCCGGACCTCAGATGGTTTCTTATGAGGAACTGCTTCATGGCGGAACTATCTCGGAGGCATGCATAGAGTCCTGTATTTAACCGCATTGCATAACCAGGCTGCACTACATCCATGGCGTTATGAAAGCCGTATAGGGAGCATCTATTTCTCGCAGAGTCTTTATCTGGGGTCAAGAATCAGATCTGCTATTCTGCTCAATCGCTCAGGAGCTCCAGGCTCCAATTATTGGTTAATGTTGAATCACTTAACAGTTTTAAAATTAGACTTTTTTTGTTGAGTCGATCATGCAGTATTTTTGTTTCACAACTTTCATGTGGATACATTCTGGAGAATTACACGAGCGCGCAATGCACTGAATACAGAAATGGTGAGGCCTTTGCGGAGGCGTCTCAAAATTTTCATCATCTCGCTTCGTGGCGACTTGAATCCGCCGTCAGTTTGAAGTTAATTGACGTCGCTCTATTTCTGTCTCCGAAAAAACTGAGATTGTATTGGTGCTACAAGACAAAAAAATCAACCAACGCTTCGTTGCCCTGAAAAGACCATAAAATTCTCTGTGGATCGAGTTCTTTTAAAAACTGTTTTTTTTTCTTTTCACCTTTTTAATCACCTTTTAAATAGAGTCAGTTTGGACTGAGTTAGGAACATATATTTTCATTTTAGGCTGTTCACTATTTGGCACTATCGGACTTATAGTGCATTGAGACACCACATGAGGAGCTTGTCCTGATCCCTCTTAAGCCAATTTGGACTTTTCAAAGATTTCACAAGACCCCTGATTCCCACTGTGCTGAGATCTTCAGCTCATTAAAAAATTATCTGCTTAAAGTGGTGAATCTTGGTCTAGATAGAGCAGGACAGTGGCACGGAAGGTGCGAGATCGTCTCTTCTTCCATGAAGGTCATGTTTATTTTGACTTAGCAGAGAAAATGTGCGCTTAGCATTGAGAGACGGGCACACTTGTGGGCTCGTTACGCCATCTTCATTCGCTTCTCTTAAACATTTCTCAAAAATAAGTAGCTTACAGAAGTATCTACATCAAAATCATGTGCACTCTGCTAATTAGGAAATGTGGTGTCAAGAATCGCTAGTTCGTCAGACCTATAATTCCCCTCTATCTTACAATGGTCAGGAACACATGTTACATTTAGAAATGATTCAACCATCTCGTTAAAAGATGTGAGGGAGGTTGTCGACTGCTTCATGAAGCATTTTTTAGTCGCCTGGCTGTTAGCGAGAATGTAAATATGCAACTATCATTTTAAAAAAAACGTAGCCGTCACTGGATTTTATGGACCTATGGACCAGATTCTAATATATTCCAAAATGGGTAGAAGTTCAGCAAACATAACGAAAAACGGCCCACTACTTGGAGCTGCTCCATCAGTTTCAGTTCTGAGTTGCACACACGTTAGCACACATATCAACAAAAACAAAAAAAAACACCAAAACCAATTGTTCAATCAAAAGTATAAATGTGGGGAGCGAAAGGGACGCCGAAAGCGGGAATTGCATTTAGAGTAATGGAAGTGCAGACACTTTGCTGCAAATAATAACATTTACCAAATGGCATCAACAACAAAATTACTCCTGCTACAACATCTACAACAGTACAACAACAGCTACAAAGCGACGACTATCGATTGCCAGATGCCCCACAGCGGTTGGCATTCGTTGCCAGCAGCCGACCTGCGTACTCCATTCACCATTCATTCGATGCTTCATTTGCAGCAAAGTGCCATTTTCATAAAAGTGAAATAAAATTTCATTTAATTCGATTTAAAGCAATTTGCAGAAGTGACGCTTTCACAGCGTTTCGAGTGCCAGTCAGTTGTAGTTGCATTTGCCGCAGCTGGCGACAGGGCCACCGACAGCCGATAGTGGCGCGCACCACATCTCTAACTTGCCGCTAGAAATAAAAGTAGAAAATGAGAAGCGAAAATAAATGTTGAAGTTGAAATAAAAATGAAAATCATCGAAATGACGCGGCAGTGAATGAAAAGCGAGAGTCAAAGAAAGGAACTGTTTGGACAGTGCAGGAGGGGCAGCGGAGTGAGAGTTTGTCTAGTGCGATTATGACATTTAAAATGATGGACATAAGCGTGAGTGTGTACGTGTTTGTCGTCGTTTGCGAATTGACTCTGGTCCGGTGACTGCTGCTGTCGCGCGCCTCGAACCGCCTCGGCGGCCCCCAAACTCAGACCAACATGCGTTAATAGTTGCAGCAGCAGCAGCCGTGCGCACCACTAACACAGCTTTATATGTGCAACATGGTGCAACATTCCACACTTTGCGAGCGAGCATTCGCTTTCAATAATTAGCGGGCTGCGTCGTAGGCTGCCACTGCCGCAGTCATTGGCGTTGCAACTGAAAAGCAACAAACTCAGCGATTGCGCATTGTTTACGCCTGTTGCCTTAATGGAATTAAGTAATTTACGAGTCGCACAATTGACAGCCGCATAAAATGTTTACAACCTTTTTATTCACGCACAGTGCACGGGAATGATTGTTTTGCCCGGAAGCAAAGATGTCGATGTGTCCACACAAGCAACAGCCGCACCATCACCCCCACCAGCTGGGGAAGCGCTCAGCTTGCATTTGATTAGTTTGTTAGATTGCCCGGTTTGTGAGTTATTGCGCAAACAATTTATGTTAGCGTGGAGCTCACGCAGCAGATGATGGAAGTCGAGAAAGAAGAGAGGCGATGCACTCAGCTGGATGTGGATGAATTTATATAAAATAAAGTTGATGTCAACGTTAACTAAGTATGTGAAAAGGCCTATGCACAGCCGCTCACACGCGCATCTGAAAAACTTTTAGTACGTAGATTGGCATGCGTTTGAACCCTGACACCTCTGCCAATCTTACCCATCCCCTTAACAGATTTTCTTTAGGCTTCAATGTTTTGATCTCTCTGATATTATAAATGATATTCTGCGCTACCGCATCCTGAACCGCCGCGCCTTCAAGCATTCCCTCTCCACCAACACACAGACATTAGAAAAATCATTAATCTTCCGCCTTCACCCGCGGCGCCAGGCGACAAATAGTCTTTTTAGCTTCACATCAGTTCCGGCTGCCTCAGAAACGCAGAATATGGAAATGGGCGCAACCGCAACCCATATATACACACGCACGTACATACGTACGTTGCGCTTTACGGTGCAATTTTGCTACACATTCCTGGTGTTTCTGTGTGTATTAACATAAATGAGCCAATGTACGAGTATGAATGATTTCGCATTGTGGAAATGAAATCAAATTGCGTGAAAGTGAAATACAATTCCACGGCTATGTTGAACGTCAGTAGAGCGGAAGCGCGTAAACGCCAGTAAAAATGTCATTTTTCAAAAGTGAAAAGAAGACGAAAAAAAGCAGAAAATAAGCGGCAGTAGTGGTGTCATACACAAATAGATGCCAGAGAAAAACTAACTGCGAACCGCACAGAGATGGAAGGAAGGAAGAATTGAAGAAAGACTGAAAGGTACAAATCAAATGTCATGTCATTTAATTGCACGAGTTGTGCTGGGCCGCCAGCGAGCCGTCCCAACCACCCACCCAACCCTCGCACTACATCAACGCCTTCTAGAGTTACTGTATAGATATGTATGTATGTGTATATTCGCTTCTTGCATTACCTATTTTAATACTCATATATTTTTTAAGTATGTATGTGTGTCGTGATAGTTCATTGACTATAAAGCCGAGCTAAGCGCATTGGTAGGTGGTTGCTGTTGCTGATTGTTGTTGGTTGCCTTGCCTTCATTCTGTTGTGGCAGATAGTAATTTAGTGTAGTTGCATTAAAATGATTTATGTGCATGACATGAGCCACACACACACTCACGCACAAACACTACTTTTTCAACCCTGCCAACAACCACCGCCTACCTTCGCGTTCTTGCTTTCAGCGGCTCGTGGCAAGATGGTCCGCTGAAACTGCCGGTGGATACAACAAATGACAGTTAATTTGACATTCAGGCATGAATAAATTTCCCAAGTAAAAATCCCATAAGAGCATAGCTTAGGAAAGTGGAAGTGGAGGAGGAAGAGTGCAACAACAAAGTTACTCTACTTCCACAAATAAATATAAAAGAATATATGTGGCAAACTGATTGGTTAAACGAAAATCTGCATTTGATTTTTATGACACCAATAAAGGATTTAATAATAAAAACAGAAAAATAAAAGGTGGGGCATTTTTTTTTGCTTGCGTTCATAAAATAAAGTTGCATTCGAATGATTACTAAATTTAAGTTTTATTTTTGACATTTAAGAAAAAGTAATAAACTAAGTAATAAGGATTTTCACGGCACCCTGATTAAGAAAGAGTAAAATGTAAGATTTTATTGAGCAGCCGACAGTGGCATAAAGTAAACAACTGCCATAAGAAATGTGAAAATATTTGGAGCAATTACATAGAAATATGTATAAAAAAATGGCACGTACAAAAGAAAAGAGCAACATAATAGGCCTTTTAAGTGCTTTTGCAATTTATGAATTCTCTTCCTAAAGTGAAAATTTGAAAGGGCTGCAAAATACGCTTCCACAGCTGTTATGGCCTCATCATTTGACGAAAAACTTGTTCCATGCATGGATTTTTTTAGGTCTGGAAGCAGACGGAAGTAGCTAGGATCAAATCTGGTGAATACGGGCATATCCCAACAATTCGAACTTTAATTCATGGGTTTCAGCCATTGTCAGAACACTCCTGTGACACGGTTCATTTTCCTGATGAAAACAAATTTTTTTTGCAAACTCGGCATTTTTCACGAATTTTTTCCTTCAGCTGGCCATACTTTTCAGAATTTATTGAATTAGCAGTTTGCAAGTAATCCACAAACAAAATTTCTCTCGCATCACAAAAAACGGATGCTAACAGCTTCTTGGCCGATTTCTGGACGCGAATTCGTTTCGGAGCCGAAGAACGAGGTTCACACCGCTCTTTAGCCTCTTGTTTTGATTTAGGATTATGATGATAGACCCAAGTCTCATCCGTAGTAATGAATCGACGCACAAAATCCATTTTATCCTTTCGAAAACGCTCTAAATGTTGCTGAGAAAGTTTCATTCGAATGTGGTTTTGTTCCATAGTTAGCGAATGCGGCACCAGTTGCGCACATAGCTTTCTGAAGCCCAGTGGAAATATTGCTTACACTGCCCAATGAGATGCTTAGGACTTCTACTAAATCTCTTTCAGTGACTTGAGGATTTTCTAATATGATTTTCTGCATTTTTGCTACGATTTCTGGTGTTGTTGCTGAACGTACTTGACGTGGATCGTCTTAAAGGTTTTTACAACGACGTTTAAATTCAGAAATCCATCTGTCTATTGTACTAGTTGATGTCGAAAAGTCCTTATACACTTTCAACATTCGTTCAGAAATTTCCTTTGCTTTTAAACCTTCCAAAAATAAAAAATTGTATAAAATACTGTGACATGTCGATACTAAATGGCTTGTAAACAAAGAATGAATTGACAGATTGAAATGAAACTTTCCATTCGTTCACATGAAGAGTGTACCACAAAAATTTAGCCTAGTAGCAACGCCCTTTCTTATATATAGAACCACAAAACTTATTGGCTTACTTGTATTTTATTTTATTTAGAAAATAAGTCTTATAAGTTAATAGCCTTAAGCTCGATAATTTCATACATACTTATATTTTTAGGTTAGGTTAGGTTGGACTTGGATGTTCCTGTAGATCACGCTTAGACCAGAAATTGATCCATAGTGATACTTAATGCTTGAATGGAGAGTTTAAGAACTTACTATATATGGTGTCTTAAATACACCGTTTAGATAATTTAAGTAGACTGCGAATTTTTCGATCTGGTAATCCATTCTAAAATGTTGATAAATTGTATCTTTATTTTAGATCCTATGATAAAGATTGGGTCTGTTAAGGAATCTAGTTATTGGCGATATTGATTCAACTGAAGAGACTGAGAGGTGTGGAATTGAGCTTGTGTTAATAAATAATTGATCTAAACAGGATTGCATACCGTGTGCAGCTCAGAAGAAGATAAGTAACTGTTACCATGATATCTGTGTTGCAAATATGTACAGTGTTTTGTTTGTGTTATTCATAAGATGGTCATGTGTTATTTCCCTGTATCCTAACCGTTGACGTTCGAATTTTATAATGTCTAGTCGTGTAGGTGGCGCTCGCCGTAGCCAAATGGATTGGTGCATGACTATCATGTCATATCATGACATGTGCACCAATAACTGAGGAATAAATTAGGAATTTTTTTTATTCAGAGTACTCGAGTTTATTCCATCGATATTTAGTAGGTTTCTTCGGAATCACATTCTTAAAGCAAAGCTTAGGGGCGCCAGCGAAAAATTGAGGAAAAAGTAGAGGTTCACTTTTGGTAACCCGAACTTCTTCCAAGTCTAAGGCGAACAGTAAATACACATTTACACAAACAGACGGGCACATACGGTGATTATGTAGCCATATTTCGCGGCGGGCGCAGGTCATAAAGTATCAAGCCTTCCATGAAAACGGAGAAATTAAAATGTGAGCTGCCGGTGCAAACGTGACGCAGCTGCTTGGGCTGCACTAGAGAGCCTACTCAACACATTCGAGGAAGCGAGGAAGAGCGGAAGTGCGAAAGTGTTGCTGCGCATGTGCGCCCGCCCGTCTGCCTTTGGCCCTGCCTGCATGGGCAAAATGAGATGCACTCTCGCTTCTTCACAACTGTCGGCAGTGAGTGAGGCGGCTCATAGTTTTCGCTTGGCTGCCGCACTGATTGCATTTGCCATGTTTTATGCACCGCGCGATGCCTATCAAATTTATTTGTTCGCAATTTTACCGATGTTTTTCAATTCTTGTTGCGTTTATGCCATACACAAGCAGCGAGCAGCAAGCAATCAGGCCGTATTGCCGTTGTAGAATTTCGGTTTCGTTTGGGATTTTTATTGCATTTGCTTTTACATCCTCCGCTTTGGGTTTTAGTTTTTATTATTATTCGTATTTTAATTTTATTATTTCTGCCATGCACCACTTTCTTTGTTTTTGCATTAATGCGCATTCGGCGGTTGGTGGATTGCTGCGTGAGTGAGGGACCCCCCGAAGTGTTAAATTTCAACACCAATTTTGCATATTTACAATCAGTTGCCTCGATGCAGATCCATCTACATTTGCATGGCAGTGTATGAGTGTGTGTGTGTGTATGTGTGTCGCTCCGCATCGTATTGTGCTCATCGGGTTGCTTACAATTTATGTTGTTGTTACTGCCATAAGTGCTTTAAGTGCTAAAATATTTAGTGCCACTATACGAGCCATTTACATGCACACATATGCATGTGCGTGTGTATGCATGTGTATACGTATGCATGTAATTTCGCACATATCGGTCTGCATTAACTACTTTTTGCCGCGTAACACAATCGCGCGCTGCTGACTCGGCCCAGTCCCACTGTGATTTCTTCCCTTTGCTGGCAATCCAGCAGCGGATTTATAAAATTAGTAATACTCCGCGCTGCGCTGCATAAGGCTTGTGTGTGTGCGTGTGCAATTTAAAATTCATAGCACGGCATGCAGATTCCTGCCACTGTCACGGTAACTAAATGCAACACAGAAGCCGTTTTACATTTGTTGCTGCTGCTGCTGCTGAAGTGCATTCACTCGTTCGCTGTGTGCGTGTGCATGTGTATGCGAGCGACTGCCTGGGGAGCGCCTCAATAAAATTAATGCAATTACATTCGCATTACGCCGCAATAAATCTTGCATTTTCCTCATTTTTCGCCGAGGCACAGCAGTTCACACTTCGCCGCAGCCGCACGCCTCGGCCGTTCGCCGCCTCGCCTATTGAAATGGCACTCACAAGCCTAGGCCACCCAAAGCCGTTCAACCGCGCAGCTGTTTCATTCTTTTCATATATTTTGCGTTTTCTTTTTTATTTTCTTCTCCGCTCGTCACTACGCCTTTTCATCGCTCTGTTCGTTGAGCTTTTCTGCGCTCCGATTGATTTGCATTTAATCGAATTTTCCAACTCAAATTTGCTGTAATTTGATTTTAGTTTCCCCATTTTTGAGCGCAAACGACGGACAGCAGGAACGTCAGAAACTGACAGACGGCTGGCGTAAAGTATCTCGTCTCGTATTGAGTTTTGCTCCCATCTTCATACTTGATATGCAGCACACATACACATGTGTGTAGCAGATATTTACATACATACAAATACAAAAATATGGCTGCTCAAACTGCGCTTCATGTTGTTGTTGCCGTTAGCTGTTAGCTGTTGTCATCATTCCTACAATTTGAATTGCAAATATCCACTTTCGAAGTTTCGTTATTCGCCTCTAACTCTGCCACACCGCGCGCCCTTTCCCTCTCCACCGCTGCACTACACCACTAAGCAAATACTCCAACGGCTTCTGCAGTTCAAACGAGTTCAATGGAAGCGTTGGCGACCGGGCGCGTTTACCTGTTTTTCACATTTTATCAATATTTTCACTTCAGACAGCATTTGTATCTGTCAGCTGCGGAATACGAATTGTTTTATGTTAATTTAGAGGATTAATGAATATTCCTTTGCGACTGCGATTGCGACTACTCGCTTATTGCGCTGCCACTGGGGGCTTAGAGTGAAGGATGGCGTTGTAAGATATGCTCCTAGGCTCCAATATTTGCATATGTATGGGCTTATGTAGCCTTTAGTTCTTGTTTGCTGGTTTTATTTATTCCATATTTAATTTAATCCAAGCTCTTTATTATTTATTTCTGAAAACTCGTCGAATAAAAAGTGACTTTAAAAATTCTTCCGGTTAGTTTTCTGAAGAAATTAGACACAAAATTTGCTTCTAAGTAGGATGAATCATAGATTTCCGCATCATGAATTGAAGTTTGACGCTATAAAATTTACGGCTTCCAAATTTTTATTTATTTTTTTCATGGGTCAGTCACAATTCAAATAACCATCAATGTAGGTATTAATAGCCAATAAAACTTTCTCCAGCCCAGCCGCATAAGCCGCAATTCTGAGTAAATTAAAAAAAATCCTGTAAAAAAGCAGTAACCCTATAAATTAAAAACCAATAAATCCATAAAAAAACCGAGCGCAGTTATCGTTTTTATAAGCCCTTAGTTTCCACGCGCTCCACAGCACTGCAGCACGCAGCGTCGGCCGGCAGTTGGGCTCAGCTCGTATGCTAATTAAACACACTTGAGTTGCTTGAGTTGGTCGTTAAGAAAAAATAATAAATATGAGTAAGTGCAAAGTAAAGAAAAAACTGAAGAAAAGTAGTTTCCACTTGATTGCGTCGTGTGTGCGGACTGGGTGCAGCTGAGTGCAACAGATGCGGCGTGGTGAACCGTTAAAGGCGGCTTTGGGGCAAGAGTACTGCTGGCATTATTGAGAACTGCAGCAACGGTTGATTTATCAAATTGACAATTAAACGGAACTGTCATTTATGCATTGGTAAGCATGTGCATGTGTGTGTGCATAACTGAGGTGGGGGAAGCGACTGTCATGCGGAGGCGCAAATGCTGGCAATTGGCTTACGAATATGACGTTGACATGTCAGTGGAATTGTCCCAGTTTCCAGTGATGGGCCTGACGTTGGCGTATGCAGCGTGGCATGCTGGGAAACGGTACGCCCAATCAAGCTCGATAGTTTTTCGAAATACTTCTGCATGTTAATTCTCACACAGCCATAATATCAACTGCACAAACAATGAAATACAGTTTTTCAATCATGCGATTTTATTAATTTTTACGGGCATGTGATAAATTTCTGCTTCCCTGTTGTGAAATATTCATAAAAATAATTAAAAACATCACAAAAAATACGGCTTAGGCTAATACGGATAAGTCAAAACCAATAGATAATTAAAGGCAGCCTTAATTTGGTATTAAGCTGACCCCAAAGCACGTGTTGAAAACGTCGCCGCCGCGGTAACACCGCCACTACTGCCACATCAGTCGGTGAGCCCACGCGCTGCCACCGCTGCCTTAAAAAATGTGCTGCTGCCTACGGTTGCTGGCCGGTCACAGCGCCATGTGACAATAGAGTGACATCTCCCCTGCTGTTTGACATGTCTTCCCATCTCTCTCTCCCGCTCTCTCTTTCTACCTCCGCGGCTCCCGCATTGTGCTGCCACTTTTAGAGGAATTGTCGTTTTTACGATAGTCGGGCTTCATATTTTTTGTTTATGATATTTTCATTTAAAAATGTACAACATGTTGTAGTTTTACATTTCCAATTAAAGAAGAATGCAGTGCTCCGCTACCCGCTGGCCTCGTTCAACGTGTGTTGTTGCTTTTTTATGGCAACTGAACTCCAACTGTCATTTGTTTAATATGCAATCCGAAAATGTCCACTGAAGAAAAAAATTAATAGGTATTTTCATGCCATAAGCTCGTAAAAATATTTTAGCTTCCCGCTTTACGGCAAACCGGCTGCACTGCGCCGATGATGTGCAGCGCTCGAGCGGACAAACATAATTACGTGTCAGATGCGGGCCTCCACTCAACGGCGCCCTTTGCCTGGCCCTGTTTATGCTGATTGTTCGTCTTTTGTTGCTGGCTGGTTGCTTTCGTGTTTTAAATGTTTTGGTGTTGTTGCTGGGCTTTTTTTATTAAATTTTATTTGTCATTTAAATGTTCGTTTCCAGCACATTGTGGCACGTAGAAAGTTCTAAGAAAGTGAGGCAGCTTCAGTCCGGTCAAGTAAAGACTGCGCGTGGTGGTGCCGGTCTGTCAGCGGGAAGTTACTCATTAATTTGTGTACGTATGTATGTACCTATATGTGCTTATTATTGAAGCATGGGGCATGTCACAATAGCTGGTCGTGCGTGCAACAAGTCGGGAGTTAGGACAAAATAGGTTGCTTGTTGAAGCTTCTCACAGCAAAATCGCAGCTATAGTTTTTTTTTATATTTTTCTTCTTTGGCTGGCCGCTTCCCGAGAATTTAATTGTCTTTTAATTGCTGGTCGCTGTTTTTGCTTTTGCTTCCCACTTTTTTGGAAGTTTTATTATGCGCATGAAAGGATGTGCGTTGTTCGTCTTAATTGACATTTTGATTGAACTTCATTCATCAGAAATTTTGCTCCAGTCTCTGTTAGGAATTAACGAATTGCAAATCTGCCTTTTGGTGGGGAATATTTCGGGTGCATTGGTCGCCGCAATTGGAGGCAAGTGAATCATCAATTTTTCTCATGAAACTATGCACCAATCCATAAGTAATCACTAGGCGCGGATGTGGCATGTGCGCGGACGCGAGGGAGCCGAGTCTTAAAAATAGGGGCGATATGAAACGAGTTGAGGCGTGAGCTGGTGCGCTGTCGTGATGAGAAAGGAACCCATGAAATTCTTTTTCCTCCATTTTCTGAAAATCACTCGACTTCCTCGATTCAAATGAATGCCAAACACAAAGAAATAAACCGATCTGGCTGAAACTTGGCGTGTGTTCTTCCAATAAATGCTACTAACAAAACATAACCTTGATACGCGGCAGTAGTGCCATTTCTCAGGCTAGTGCCATTTCTCAGGCTCTCGTACCTGGAGCTCATTGAAGTCCATTGGTGACTGCCTTGTAGAAAAAGCGGAAAGTAGAGAGGACCGAAAAGTATAGGGCAAGTTTTAAGTTAGGCAGCTGCGAACCAGTGTGGAAATTGGTCTATGAAGAATGTTGCGTATTATGCAGCCACAGCGGAATTATTGAGCAGTGCGATTCGTGAGACTTTATTATGAAGTATTTAAGGCCAGAGTTCTCTCTCCAGAAGGCTGCGATTTAGTCCCGCTAGATTTTCGTATAGATTTTCCTGAAATGGCAGGTCTTGTCCTCAAAGTAAAATTGGTTCCATTGCTCAAGTTCAGTCGGCGATTCACCAGAGTCCTGCAATATTAGACCACTCGGGTTCGCGCCACTGTAGGTAATGACATACGTCGGCCTCTTAAATAAAAAAAACATTGCGTTAATACCTCACACACAGCTTTTTTGCTCCATTTCAATCGACCCTTATTGCAAAGCACTATATAATTATTCATATATGTATGTACATTTACATTGGTGTATATAGCCACGCATACATATGTAAGTGCATATACTTGGGAGCTGCGTGGAGTTTGTGCTCGCAAACTCGGTCTCGTTTTTCATTCATCACGTGTCGATGCCAATAATATACGCACGTAATCAAATAGAATATGCGTTCATGTATGTGCGTGTGTGTAAGTAGTACGCTGGAACGTTTATTTGAATAGCAGCAAATAAATTCATCAATTTACATAATATCCTTAAATATCCTTTAATGGCATTCGGGTTCAATGGCGCACTGGCATCATTTTTCCGTATTTTATTTTCCATTTTTTCATTCATTTCATTTAGCTTTATTATACATATGTAAGCATGTATGTGCCTGTGCGCATGTGTGTGTGCGTGGCTCGTTTACGCATCGATAGCATATTTACCTACATATAGCCCGAAAGGATTTTCCCTAATAGACGCTAATATTGTAATATGTTGCCATTGTTATGCTGCCTTTATTGTGTTTTTGTTTTTGTAGGTACATTTGTACTCATTTGTTGTTGCTTTTTTATGGCTTTGAGCAGCGCTAATTTGCCGTATTGCTTATGCGCTCGTTATCCTGCGCTACGAGTGGTTACATTCCTTGCGGGCACATAACTTTCCACTCTCCACCCCCTCCCTCAACTCTACGCATTCTCACTTTGCTGCCTTCATCTGAGCCTCTTAACTCACCCCCTTGCCCGGTTCTCTCGGTTTGTCGGCTGGCTAGCACACGCGCTTCCTATAAACTTTCATTTAGCTTTGTTAACTGTCGAAACGGTGCGCTTAACGGGAACACGTGCCCTATTTTACACATACATAGCCACAACAAATATATGAGCATGCACCCGCTCGCTCGGTCGCTTGTTTGCTCGCAGGCATTGAGTCCGAAATCGAAAACGAAACTGAGTCACACCGAAGCCCTTGACAAGTCGGGCAGAAAACGTAATCCCTTTGAATGTTGTTGCCTGCCTTTCGCACTGCATTCTTGTCCTGCACCCCCGTATAAGCAAATAGGTTGGTGTGTGTGTATTTACATTTTCATTTCTTTGACTTTCCATTGACGTGCATGTGTGCGTGCGTATTTAATTTGTGTGCCACAGCGCTTCCAGGTGCGAACAAATTGCAACCGCCAGTGTCCCTGCAACGCTGCGCCGCAAACAGCTGTGTTGCAAGTGTCGATCACTCTTTGCCTTTTGTTGTACGGGGTGCCTTGTTGCCTCACTTCACTCTACTTGCCCGCTTTAACTTGTTGAGGCATCAACGGTTTCGGTAGCCATGGCGGCGACTTTTTGCAATGCAAAGCGAAAGTTAAATTCACCTTCAGCAGCGCGGCGCTATTGTGGCATTAAGCAGCTTTTGAGCACAAAAAACCTACTGCAGTGCGATTAGAATACTTTTTTGTGCGCTGTGAGTTTTTCGTTGAACGCGTTGAAAGGGCGAAATTGCCGACGCAACGCATTTTTTTGCATATTTATTTGAGCCTCACTTGCCGCAACCTAACTGCACGTTGCACGCTGACAGTAACCATGACCGCGCCCGCTCTTCTTTCAAGCACATCGCCACCCGCCGCTCACTCCGCCGTTCCTACTTCGCCGACGTTTTACGGCTTCCGCGTGCGCTTCAAAGACGCTTCGACTTGCGCGCCTGCCAATCCAAGCCAACAATTTCTTTTGATGCACACACACACTTGCTTTTACAACATAGCAAATGTGTGCATTTTTCGGTATTTCTGCGCCACTTTTCGTTTTTGCCAAGCGGCACTTTCGGTGGGCTTGACATGCTTTATGTTTACCCCAGTTGAATTGCATAAATTTCAATTTGTTTGGCTGGCTGCGCTTGTCAATGTTTTGTTGTAAACTACAATGCAGCTAAACTAATGCAACAACAAACTAGTGTGTGTACGTGTAAGCGCATGTTGTTGAACATAGAGTTTTGCAAAATATTTATGACAAGATTTTTATCAACGAACATTTCGCATTCGCATTCGCCTGAGTACATTTTTTGTTGCTTGCAACACGCTGCGGCATTTGTGGTGTAATAAATTGTTGGTACAACGTTTGTGGCACGATGATTTACTTATTTTTGCACCATCGAAATGGGGTTTGAAATTACACATTAGAGTGTATGAGTGAGTCACGGCAAGGTGGAAATGCGTGGAATTTTTTTAAATAAATAATTTTTTTTCAATTTATTTTATTCCCAAAACTCATTTTAAAATCGAAGTGTACCTATATACATACCTACATATATCGACGTATAAGTATTTGTGTGGCTCTTCGAGGCTGCATTGAGGACTCTGAGTTTTATCTTAAGTGGCAAAATCCAATGAATGAATTAGGGTTGTAGGCTGAAATCAACTCAAAATGAGACAGATATCGAATTAAAGGGTTTGGCGTAAGGGAGAATTTGTAGTTGCATCGGTCTAGCTCTATCTTATGGTATAGAGTTTTTAAATGGGGGCAACTATTTTCTGTTCAAATAGTGCTTACGCGTCCGTAATTGTTTTTTATGATCAGGCAGTGCCAAAAGCTACGTTTGAAAGAATTACTACCGAAATTCTGAAACGGGAAACATAACTTTAACAGGGCTGCCCCAATTTTCGATCGCAATATCCTACCACCAGACAGGCTCTGTGAACCTTAGTGAATAAATTCGAGTCACTATAAAATCTTCTTAAGCCTAGGCGAGGAAGAAAGGTTGGCAACGATTTGTAAGCTACATTTCTATTGGGTGCTACGCCATAAGGGCATTGAAGGGAGTGAGTTAGTCCACGATGTAGGGGAAATACGAGTTCTCTCTATCCTCGGATTTTGTCAACAAAATACCAAAGTCAAAATAAATATTATGCAACAAACTATACGAAAACATGATCAGAAAATTCAGGAAAAGATGGGAGAGTCCATCAACTTGCAGGAATGCGATTTGAACTATCACTATCATAAAGAGATTGGGATCTTATGATTATAAGATAGGAGTCTCGGGCAACGAGGAATATCGGAAATGTAGGAAGCAAAGCTCAAGGGAATCTGTAGACCATCCCATTTTCGGATATCCTGCGTTATACAAAATACACCTAAAATATCTGAGGTTACCCCGGTTTGAGCGAGTTTAAGATATCTATGGGTTGGAAAGCAATAGAAACAGGCACCATGCGGGTGAACTATTTAAAAACGCATGACTAATGAACTCCATCTGGTACCACCATGGACCAAACCGGTCTATGCGTGACTACAAGTCAACCAGTCCAACCCAAGAAAAATTCCGATAATATCGCAGCTGTATGTGCTTAAAGATAAGGCAAATCAGTCAATTCCAAGACACTCACAATAATTGGAACCTCCCAATCCACATTGTGGAAAAATTTTAGTCACAATTCTGGCCGATATACTAACAAGATTGAGTTAAATCCGAAAGTGTTTGGGCTCTCAATCATTTGACGCATCAAACCCTCTTGAATTGGGCTCTACAAAACTTATGTTAAGAAAACCCTTTTATAAGTTGCACTGCATTATTTTCATTGCCTCCAAATGTTAATGCAACACTGCAGAAAGTCCTCAAGTTTTATCAAGCACATGACCTCAGCAGAACCGAATTAACCACGCCGGTGCTGCTAGGCCCCTTTACCCTTCTCTGATATCCTACTGCCAGTTGATTTATTATTTCGGTGGCCTGTATTCAAGAATTTGTATTTGTAGTAAAATTTCATTATTTGTATTTCGATTTGTTGTATTCGCATTCAAGAGGCTCGTGAAGAAATGTCTGTAATTCTGCAAAGAAACCCCCGAACAAAAGCATATCAATTTACCTGCTGGAGTGATTGGGTTCGTGTGCAAATGGCTCGGCGTAGATGTTTCGTACGGGCGGTACGCGTCGCGGCAGTGGAGGCGGCACCGGATTATAGCCATCCATGATCGTATCACAATCGGAGTATTTCATTGATTTCATAGTCATTTTGGCGTTTGTTTTTTTGTAGCTTATTTTTTTATCTGGTTATTGTTTTCGCCCTTCAGCTTTTTCGTATCGCGCGTCTGCGCGAATTTTGCTTTTAAAATGATTTCAATTAATTTTCGTTATTTATTTTTATAACTTCGCATTTACAATTAATGTTACTTATGGCAACAATAATAAAAAGTCGGGCATGGGCGTGTTGAATTAAAAACTCGCCAATCCCCGTACGCTATTCGCCGTTCGTCTCCCGCCAAAAGTATCTTTCACTGTTTCGTTTTCACGCGTTTTACACTTCCCTATTCGCATGCGTTCGCGCCTTATTATAATTGTAATTAAGTAAGTATGTTATTGTTATTGTTTTTTGTTTTTATTTTTGTTTTCTTTGCCGTTTTTGTTGTTTTAAAATTTACTGCTCGCTTATTTCGTTGCGAAATAATTCACATAAATTTCGCTGTCTCAGCGTGGATTCGCAGCAATTAAATGCGGAAAATTCGCGATTTTCTACGCCAACCGCTTGCGAAGACGCACAGAAGTGTCGCTGTGTCAGCGCACATGGGTGTGTTTGTGTATGTGCTTTAATTATGTCACGCTGCATATGTGTTGGATTCAGTTTTCCGCAAGCGCTGCACTTTGTTTTTAAAATTTGTGTTATTATTCCATTTTCGTCCTTTTTCTGAATTACTAATTATTCCTCCGCTGTTGGCTCTTTCGAATGTCGACGCGGCGCTCTGCGCTTCAGCAGCCGCGCGAAATCCCGCTGCAAATAACGGCAAGTGCGCCCTCGTGCGAGCGTTTGTCAACCGCCGTTTTGACGCATTTCGATTTAATGGAAAGCAAATATTATTTACTGCTTAAAAAGGGCGTACTCCGCGCTCTACTTGCACGCGACCAATGATGTGTGTGTGCAAGTGCGCGTGTGTTTATTTGCAACGCGTACAGGCAGCGGTCAAAACATTTTCCAGTGATTTTCAGTTGCGCTTACAGCATCACAAGTACAACGACACTTAACACCATTCATATTTGGCCTAGAAAAGAAGACAATCAAAATTTGAGGTTAGCTTTTACATATACAATTAAAATCTATGCACGTATTTGTGGCAAGGTTTTCCTCGTATTTTCTTGGTCGATTTTCGAAAGCTGAATGCTGAACACTGTACGCCATATTCCCAATGCTGCCATGCGTCTCATATGTGTGCACACATACATACGAATGGATGGTTAAACAATTAAAGCAGCCAGCCATTTCCCTTCATTAAGGCGCGCCACAACCACAACCACGGGCAAGCCGCGACCACCTACCGCTCGTGTAGCTAAAGACCCACATTGTGCGTTGCAAGCATTTGTATATAAGTATTTGATAGTGAGTGTGAACAACACACAACCAACTTACAATCAAAACTAATCAACACCCAAATTTGTTAATGAATTTAAAAAAATTATCGAGCGAATTAAAAATCGTCGAAATGCCAGCCAAAATATTAAAAAAAAATTGTGTTTGAAACATTCAATCAAAACGATCATTATCAAGCCGGAGATTGCGTTGTTGGCGCTGGAATGTGGCGCAAATTGTGCCTCATCACGAAAGCGTATCACCCAGCGCCAATCCATTCCGACTAATAAATGTTAAACTTCCATTGAAGTGAATTAGTTTATTAACAAAATATTTTAGAAACATTGGGTGATTCTCATACGTATGCAAAATACCTTAATTGAATTCATCAGACTTGTTACTTGGCGATTGTTTAATTAATGGATATGCGAGTACATACAACATTTCCGATTAATTTCATCCACAAGACGGACGGTTGGACTTTTGATGATTAACCGCCGTGTATGACTCAGCGCCTGCTTTATGAAATGTAAGCAGAATTCGGTTTTGATTTCATCATTTCATAATTACAGTTATGTAGCATGCACTGCACATTCCCCACACTTACATATACCACACATACATACATACTTATGCCTTCATGAAGGAAAAACTCCTCAAATTAAAACAGTATTTACAGAGGTTTCTTGGAAGGGAATGTGTGAATGTGAATGTGTAATCCAATAGAAAATCTATGAGCATATTTAAAGAAAAAAGTTGCAAAAACACTCAGAAGGTCGAGCAGAGCTCAAAAAGATTAATTTCGAGGAATGGCGCAAGATACCCCAGGACTAAGATACCCAAAAACTGATTCATTCTATGAGGAGCAGACTACAGGCTGTTGGAGATGCATCGAGGTAGCCGTAAAATGATTGGTGCACCTTTCATTTTTGAAACATGTAACTTAAAGCTATTAACTGCAAATGTAAAAATATTTTCTTGACAGCTAAGTTGGAGTATATATTGTTTCTGCTTTTGAATTTTGTGTTTATTTTAAACGGACTAGTTTTATTTTCTACCATTGGCTTGTGAACAATTTCTATTAGTCAAATAAAGCAATATTGAAAGTAAAACATGGAAAAATTCACATTTTCTTGATCATATTACACTTCCTTGACAAACTGTATATAAGCATCTGAGGCAGAAACATTATGTTGCCTTGTAGGAGCGTTCGAAAGTGATTTATATGAGCAACTTGAAGGGAGAGTTGGCAGCATAGGAGCGCTGCTGCAACCAACAAATGGGTGGAGCGCCTACATAGAACAACTACCATTCTATAGCCTACACAGCCCTTGATGCCTACGCGAAGCAAACAGTATCCCGCAGTGGGCGTGAAACACCAAATGGTGCAAAAATCTCTTTGTAGTAGCGGCTGAAAAAAATAAATCTGCTATTCGGAGACAGCAGAAAACTTGAAATAGTAGCCGTTGAAATAAATGTAAAATATTTGCAAGGAGTTACAGATAGACCGAAAATATTCTCCAGGAAAAGTTACATCAATATTGAATATATTCAGTATATTTACAGTCCGGTTTACTTGATTAGCGGCAATAATTTTCGCGTAAGAAAATGGTTATTAAAGCCACCGTATTTGATTTAGTAAGTCAAGGGTTTCTGATAATTCAAGTAAAGATTGCATCAGAATTTTATTCCATCTAACGGTATTCCGCAGGAGTAACACTTCAGTAGTTGCAATGTTGTGCTTGATTTATTGGTTCGCTTGATAGCGAATGGATTCCAGTGAATGGAAAAAAGTAGAATTTAGTGACGAAAAGAAGTTCAATCTGCATGGGCCGCATAGGCACAATTACTATTTCCATAACTTAAAAAAGGAGAAAAGGTACTTGAGTCGAAATCGCAGCCCTGAAGGTGGTGTTATCCTATGGGGAGCAATATCGCGCTATGGCAAAGAATTTAGTACCGTACACAAAAAGATGCTAAACCGACTGAAGGTGTTTCATCAAACGTACACAGATATACATACATAATAAATATATAAGCCACGGATCTGAGCTAAGCTGCAAGTTTCCGATCGGAATGTTATTTTAAAGTCAATTTTAAACGTTGTATGCAACAGCAAGATTTTCAGTGCCCTAATAAAAAATGTGTAAAGTAAGATGACTATCACAATTTATCTGCTCATTTCAAATACATATCCAAATCCACATGTATATGTACTTGTATTTATACAAAAAATAATAAGAATAAACAAAAACAATATCGCACAACTCAGCATCAATCGAGTACAAAATTACGAGTATCTGAAGCAATTCCCACCCAAGTTGCAAGCCAACAAATCGTCTCGGCGCTTCTGCTGCGTCATTGCCGAATATTGGAAAAATCGGTGCGTGTGAAAGTGTGGGGTAGCTTCAGTACCAATCAGCGTCCATGCAGTCAGCCTCATAGGCCCAGGCAGCAAGGTGGCAAGCCAATTCATGCGGCCTAGGGCCATGACGTTAACAATTTTATACCAATACCCGATTTCGTAAAGAAATCGAATGGCTGTACTATGAGCCGCTGTGGCATCATCGGGGTGTGGATTATGCTGCATATCGGGGATTTACCTTTTGAATTTAATTTTGTGATAAAGCAAAACAAAGAGAAATCAGACGTGGTTGCTATAATCAAACTCGGCGCGCGCAATAGGAAGGGGCAACTGCGAAGAGACATCATAAAAGTAAGGTGCAGCTAACACCATCACAAGTGGCCACTTTAACGGAAACAGAATTGTAACAAAGCTCTCTGCGAAGCGTAACAAGAAAATCCGCAATGCGCCGGCCACTCCGAGCTGCAGACTCGCATACAATTCCAGTAAATGAAGCCCGAATTGGCCGGCCGCATTAGACGGCGCACAGTGACCGCGACATGATCACACAAAAGCCTTTGGCGATTTCAAGGAAAATAAATTCATAACAACAAAACCAACATTAAGCTTACAACAAAACAAACCGCAAGCAAACAAGAAAGCAACGATAAATGAGAAGACCGGCGGCTGGATATTGAGGATGTTTCATATAAAGAACTACTTGGCAAGCACGTATGGGTGTGTATGTGTGTGGCTGAATAAAACGTGGAAATGTAATAAAAATTGGCCAACAAGTGCACGTCGACATGTGGGCGCGCTCAGGTGAAGCGCTGCGGTTGACCGTTTGAGGTGGGCCCACTTGCGGTTTTTTTTTGACATTTTTACTTTCCAGTACTTGTTCAGTTGTTGCTTGTAACTTGCATCTTCCGATTTCATACAACTGCTATCACATGTCTTTGGCAGATCATCTCTCCATGCTGTTAATCTCAGCTGACGTCGCGCCTGCAAAGCTCCTTCTGGCACTCCACGAGCTCGCAGAATATCCACTGGGATCAAGCAAATAAATGAAAGAAGATTAAGCACTTACTTGTACGTGTAATGGTACAAAATAATTGAGTGTAGCTGACCCAACCCAAAACCTACACCCAGCCAAGCCCAAAACCACTCAAGTGCCAAGCAGCAGCCAACCAATAAGCCAAGCAGCGAGTCTGCGATTCAGACAACAACCAACTGGAGGCAAGCTGTGTTCACGTCTAGACAAATACTTTTAACTTGCTTGTACTTGTACTCGTACACAACCGCCACCCCCTCCCTCTGCTCTATCCAAACGCACTAAGCACAGAAAGTTATCACTCATTAGTGAATTTGTAGATACGTCTTTCAGTCTTCCAAGTGTTTAACTATGTATTGATGTTTTTGAATTTTGTTTCTAGTTTTAGCTCGTGGATTGTACGTACACTTTTGCAGCGTCACGCGTTTCTCCGAACTTTTCAGCCGCGGCGCGCGTGTGTGGAGGCAGCCGCGTCTGGTGGAAATTCTTCTTCCTCTTCGCACAACCAATCAAGTATGAAATTTATGAGCAATTCTTGGCTTTCTTGCCTAAATGCAGTTCTCATGTTTATTTGTTGTAGGCCTCCTCTTCTTCTTATTCTTCTTCTTCATCAGTAGTGTGTATAATTGAACAGCGAGTGGCAAGTGCATCGGATCATAAATCATGGAAGTTTATAAATATATCTATAGAAGTGCTCATTTTCAAAGATATAACCGTACATTGCCCTCCGCCCTTCTGTCCACAACTAGCAAAAGCAAATAAAATTACAGAAAATTCAAAGAAATCAGCAGAAAGCGTGGAATGCACCGCTTCCAAGTTGCTAGGGATTAGCGCAGTGTGGCCGGGGAATTGGAGTATTGTGTGGATGGCTTTCTAAATATCAGGGAATGTCGAACTTAACTTCTGTGGCTGTAGATTTGATTGCACAGAAATTCTAGCCTTCTGGCGAACCATAATTATTTTGGAAGGGATTTAAAGTTATGGCTTCCAGACAATCGACGGCAATGAGATGTCCTGTGTGGATGGCAAACCGCGGCTTATTTTGTTGCAAAAATGTTCTTACGGAGACAATCGCGTTGTTACTTTGTTTGTTGGCTTAGTCGCTTATTTATAGTCAGAGTTGTCATTTGACGCAGCTTTAAGCTGTTACACAATGGGCCGAGCATTAAAGACCTGTTTACTATCGCAGTGCAGTTAACTGCTTCACCGACGACGGATTCGGCCTACACAGCCTGGCTAATAAGCAGTTGTGGCTTACCGTGAGGCAGATTATTCGCGTGTCACATGTTAGGCTGCGTTATAGGGCTAAAGAGCAGTGAAATGCAGGAATAGTTAAACCTTTTTTATGTAGTAAAACACAACTTGGGCAGTACAGTTGGGTTTTTAATATTTTTTTTTAATTCTCCGACAACGAATGAATCATCATTACGTTTCTGTTTTAACTTCTAAAACAAATGATAAAAGTCATGCCTTGGTGGCTACTGCAGATGGCCCAATTTGTGCTTAACTACCAGTTGATTGGTCCCGATTCTGAGTCCTACGCCCGCCATAAGCATGAAACATCAAGTAATCGAAAAGTTTGTGTACTGCATTTGAAGAGAAGGAATTTATTGTGACCGCAAACAATCCATGACTAACAGCGAATGAGAGTCCTGAATTTAGTTGCGATCCTAGCCGAACCAGCTTATTTTTCTACGATAAACATCAAATTGGAAAGCCACTTTGCGGTGTGGCAACTTTTAGTTTTTGCAGCACGATGTTGCATTTGACCAGAAACGGAAACCATAAAGTTCCGCATTCGCTTGATTTAGTCACGAGTCTTTTCCGGCTATTTCAAAAATCCAAAAGTCATCTTCAGGTACACCATTATGAGTCCACAGAAGACATTAAATGCGAATTACTGAGTTTAAGGAGTTTGGAAAATCAGATATGAAAAAACCTTGGCAATAGAGTAATTTATTGGAAAGGCAGTGCTCTGAAGGCAACAAAGTAGAGTTGAAAAAATTAAGATATTGAAATATTTATGAACAATGTCTCATTTCAATAGTTAATTTCCACGGGATCAAAGTTTACGGTAATCTCATTTGCAAGAAGTTTCAAGACAATCCATCTGATCTGTCTGGCAGCCAATGTTAATTTAGCTGGCGTCCATCAACTACTGGTGCTTCAAGCAGGAGTTACGACCGTGCAGTTCCACATATTCTCTTCCCCATATGTCTATATTCAAAACAATCAGCAGGCGACAGGAAAGCAATAAGCCAGCGCTGCGTAGACCAGTGCAGCAGGACCCAGAGAGCTGGCAGGCAGCTGGAGTCACAGCCTTATTCTTTATCTGCGGTACATTTTTCATTAGAAACCAATGAATCGTAGGCGAGGTTTCAAGAAACCAAACATATTGAATTGTACAAACGGGTGAAATTAGATTGATGACTTTTAACTTTTTAATTAAATAACTGATTATATTTGCAATCGAATGAAATAAGAGCGAAAAGATTTAAAAATTGTTTTGAGAAAACTAACTCGCTAAAATGAGGGAATACAAGGCACCACAGACTGAAATGGCAAAAATAGTGTAAAATTTTGCTGACGCATTGTAGATGTGGTGTATGGGAAAACTAAGAGGTGAGTTACTTTCTGTAAACAAAGATGAAGGGCTAGATTAAGTTTATGTACAACAAGGGCCGTGCCAACTGTCGGACGTTTCTGAAGCTATGCTGTGTAAGAACAGCATTCTTCTGATTCTTTTTATGCTTATGGCAAAACTGGTTAACATATTTTATGAAAAATTTGTAATCCATAGAGGCTAAAACTCTTCAGAAGTCATACAAGGACATGTTTTATTTCTGTAGACGAATGACATTTACTAGACCTCCGTAAATGGGGATTCATGTGGGATAAGTTAAAAAGCCAGAACAACGTAAAATTAGAACGATTCAAGTGTCGCCCTCAGAAAATTTGGGACAAAATACCAGACGAAGTCCCCGGTACCACCCGCTCTGAGTTTTAAAAGTGTTTAAAAAATAAATAATTGGCGCGTACACTTCTGTTAGGTGCTTGGCCGAGCTCCTCCTCCTATTTGTGGTGTGCGTCTTGATGTTGTGCCACAAATGGAGGGACCTACAGTTTCAAGCCGACTTCGAACGCAGATATTTTTATGAGGAGCTTTTTCATGGCAGAAATACACTCGGAGGTTTGCCATTGCCTGCCGAGGGGCGACCGCTATTAGAAAAATGTTTTTATTAATTTTGCTTTCACCGAGATTCGAACCAACGATCTCTCTGTAAATTCCGAATGGTAATCACGCACCAACCCATTCGGCTACGGCGGCCGAAAAAAAGTGTTTGAAGCTAGTAAAAAAACAAGGAGATTTGAACTGAATGATAAATGGTGTAAGAGAATATTGTAAACAACAAATAAAATAAGTTTTCGATCTAAATTTCTTATTAGTTTTCATTATTTCGAAGGTTTTAGCACACCAGTTATTAGGGCCTACGCTGTAAGCAGAAAATTATCTTTTAATTTTTTTATCTTTTAAAAGAGAGATAGGAAGGAAAAAAGATAAACAAAGCACTACAATTACGTCAGCTTAACAGCTGATTCTGCCAAACTCACTGAAATTCACAGTTTTCCGATAAGCGCACAACCTTCGGTATTCTCTCAAAACCAATTTGATTCGTTTAGTTGTCGTTTGATGATAAACATTGTTTCGACATAATGAAAATCGTCACTATATTAGCAAATCCACTTGCAAACACATCGCAATAGCCAGTTAATGCAGTCCAACTAAAGTTTCAAATGTATGTACTTCCGAAACCCCCACACATACACACGCATACAAGCAGAGGCATTTCGGTTTATCCCCATACAAATAATAAAACATTCAGTTCGATCCGATCCAATTAGAGCGGCATGGATAGGCACTTCAGAAACATGCTGGAGCACTCACATACATGCATAGGTACATATGTACGGACTGTTTATGTATGGGTTGACACGCAGTGAAATGTAGCGGAGCAGTCAACATTAATTAACAATAATGTTGTTTAAGTTTTTATGTTAAATAAAATTGAATGGAACATTAACATGTTGGAAAATACATTTTCGAGCTGAAGCCCACAGCCTTCGCTCCCCCTTCATTGTGTGCATTTGGTAATTTTAGTTCCTTCTTTCGATCGTTAAAGGCAAGGCAAACCCGTACTCATAAAAGGCTGCACACTTCGCCTTCGCAGATGCGTCAAGAGTCGGTTTACACATTTTTGTGTGCGTCAGCTCGAGCTGCTCGTTACACCTGAAGGCCGCAGTGCCATTGACGCAAATGTGGTGTAAGCTTGCGGTGACGGCATTCCATCATTGGTAAGTGCGTGTGTGTGCGAGCATATCGGTGGCAATCGAAGAGACCGTTAAATCAGACTGGGACGTGCAGACAAGCAAACATACATACATAGGCCATAGACCCTTCAGGGAAGGCCGAATTGGTATACTCATTGCCGTTCAGTTATTGGTATTTAAAAAAAGAAATCAAACTCATCCGTCGTTGGTCACTAAAATAGTATCAGTGCTACAGCTATTTTCTGTTTTGTCTGAAAATTAGACGATTTTTATAAGATAAGAAAGTTTAAGACTCGCCTCTGGGCGTTGCAATGCATCGCGATAATTAGAGGATAATGGAAAAACTGTTCAAAATAAAGTTCGATCACAAAAGAAATACGGAGAGTAAAGTATTAAGTTTATATTTGACAGCTTTCTGCAATAGCGAGTCTGTTTCAGCATTTATCAGCAAATATTTCAAAACCTTGTCTGGTACCGATATGATAATGGAGTGCAACATAGACTGGCCCACGGAGCAAAGAGCCAAGTAACATAAAAATGTGTGTGCGGTCTTTTTGGCTAATGAACTTTAACAGATATCAAAATGTATGTAAATACGATGCGCCGATGCACCAGAAATGCATTGAGAAAGCCTCTTCAGTTGACTGAAAAAACGGCAGCAATCGGATATGTCTTTATTTCTCAAAATGAATCCCTTATTTTCCTTGGCCATGTGAAAAGAAACTAAGCAGCTCATCAATGCGGTAGGATTGGAAGAGGCAATCAAGGCTAGCAAGCGGCAGAGATTCGTTTATTTTTTCTTAATTTTTAACAGTTTAGCTAAAAACTGTTCAAATGCTTGTACAGAACATATCTTGAAACTTTTTCTAAAGTATATCATTAAGAACTGGTTTCGCTCCCCTCTACCTCTCCCACTCACGCACATGGGTCTTCATTTGTTTCGTTTTATAAGATATTATTTGTGATTTCATTTAATTTACATTTTATGACCATCCCGGATCGAGAAACGATGAGTACCAGCAAGGGCAATATAACAAGATGTTGCGGCAATTTGGAACACAGATAGAGATGAAGTTTAATAATCGTTACAATGACAATAAACACACGAAGGTGCGAACAAATTTTATTATTTTCTACGAGTAGATAGCAACGCTGCCCAAAGAGTGGTTGAACAAATATCGCTGGAATCAACCAAAACGAAGATCGTGGATAAGCGCGAAGAATGGAAGATGTAGCGAGAAAAAATGTAAACTCATAAATTTAGAGGCAATAAAACTTTCAAGACAAATATCTACTGAACGCGCAAGTGAAATAAAAATCCACCAAAGCCAACGCAGCTGCCAGCAAAGGCTTGTGCGGGAGGCAGAGCGTGGGGTGAGGAAGACTCTCACGATCGCTGTGGTGGGTATGACGAGCGATCGCTACTGCTGCTGTACATTATAGCTGGCGTTCAGAGGTCGGCGTGTTGCCCGTTGTGGTTTTTCTGGTGTAACGGGCCAACGCCACAAAATATATACAAATGTAAGTATGTATTCTTGGCATTGCGCACAGATGTTGGTGGCATCCAAAGTGCGTGGCAGCTCAGCGAAAATTACACAATGCATCATTCTCACCAGTCGGTCATAGCGACAACCGCAGCAGCAGTCACAGCGGCAGCACGCTGGGGGGATTAATTGTGTGTGTGAGAGTCGGCCACGTAGCGCAGCATACGATTTGGGGATTTGTGGCATAATCGACTTAAATCATAATGAAAGCAAAATCCAATAAATATTAAATGTGTATATCAAGAGCAATAAAGTCAATTAAACGCTTGTACGCCAATTCGCTGATGCCCTTGTGACCCCATCGGGCACCCTTCCGCACCCGAACTGAAATGAGCCGTTTCTGATATGCAGCCTTAAGTGCATACATACTCGAATACATGTATATGTATATATGTAAATGTACGTCAGTGAAATTGAATGTTTTGTTTCTGTTTTAAGCGGATTTATATTTATTTCAACTCGCTGGTAAATGCAATCTTTGATTTCTCTGTGAATGCCTTTGTAATTATTGAAAATTTATGACTTACAAATAAAACTGAAATCGTACGTAGGTATTAGCAGTTGTAACGGCTTCGTAGAAATGCAACAACAACAAACATCGCTCTGATAAGAACAAGCGCACACATGCCGCTGGTGATAAGTGAGTTGAGATATGCGGAAATAAAAATGGGAAATAAACTCAAGTGGCTCGCTCTCAAGGGCCTGCCGCCTTGCCTTTCCAGCACAGCATCACAGCCACTCGGCGCGTCTGCAACATCTGCAGCAACATGACACTTATTGCATGTTGCTTGTTCATTGCGCACACACACACACTCATACATACATATTTTCATTTTTTAATGCTCTTGTTTTCATTCCATTGCCTTCTCCCACTGCGCGTCCACTGGCTGTGTGGAATTCTTCCTTTCTTGGCTGCTTAACAAATTGAGTGATCTTTTATTCTTCTCCTCTTGTTCTTGTTTTTTGTTATGAGAAAAGAAATAAAAAATGTTTTCAACAATTTTATTGTCAATTTTTATGGCAATTTTTATGTGTGTTGCTGATAATTTGAATGTGCTTTCCTGTCACTTGATGATGTGCTAATGTTGCAGTCACAAATTAGTGAACAAAATGGACAAAATATGGAAAAAAGATCAATAAAGAAATGATTTGAAGAAACGAAGATGTGATTTGAAATCGCCTCAATGAATGATATGAGAAAATGAGTTTCGAAGCAAGCAAAGCAGGGCGTATGTGTGGGTGTTATACATATATTTTTACACTCATTCACATATGAGTAGGCGTGACCATCTTATTTCTTGTAATCAAACTTCTTACTTAACCCCCCACTGTGCAAACCTAAATCGAATTGGGGCCCGAAATCCTTTTCTGGTTAGTTCTGCCACAAGAAACAGGGACCTGATGAATTTACAAAAGTGGTTATAGATTAAAGACATACATTGGTCTATGTAGCTAGCCCAAATAATTTATTTTTGATACACTAAGAGGTATTAAATGACACTGGAATAGTAGCATTGGAATTTTTAGAAGAAAATGTATGCCAACTTCTTAAAACTATCAAAAATTATCAGAATTCAAGCAAAATTTTTGATCTCGAAATTTGGATAATTTTGAAAGATCTACAAACCGTCTATAAAACTTTTTAGAACGACTAAATTTTTAGTTTAAAGGCATTACTGGTGCTGGTACACAATTTTCTATATACAACTAGAGGATTGATATTTGTAGAATAATTATTAAGTTATTTGATAGAAACCTGTACTAAATCTTTTAGGGAAACAAGTGTCCGTCGTCTCAGCGCTTAGATTTAATAGTATGGCGCTATGGAAAGGCCGGTGGTTTGGCCAAGCCTCTATTTTGCACGCTCTGAATAGTCACAAACAAGAAATAGACTATTCTATTCCTAGACTCACGTTCGACTGGCTCTTCAAGACGAGCATACCGTCGAGAATAGAGAGGCAGACACAAGGACCATGGATAAAGGGGCAATTAAATTTCTATACAGATGTTTCCAAACTAAGCGATAAGGTTGGCTATGGAGTACTTTTGAAGCAATTGGGACTTTAGCTAACCGCTATCAGACTACTGCATCGTCTGTTAAGCAGAAGTTCTAGCTATAAATATTTTCTTCAATGAATGCGACTATACTGAGATCAAGGGTAGCACAGGAATGCCGAGAAACCCTAAATGATATTAGTGTCGTATTCAAGGCCAGCCTTATTTATGTTCTGAGGCACAGAGATGTTGAGGGAACTAGTAAAGTGGATGAGCTAGCCAGAAAAGTTACTACTCTTCAACTATTCCGTGATAGAAGTATCATTGAGATACCAATGGCCACGAGTAAACTAATAATCAATCACAACATTATTCAAGAGACCAATGGGGCATGGAGAGAAGAAGACATATGCGTAACAACTGGGCTGCGGTGAACGCAAATAAATAAGGAAAAAACAAAGGAAATGCTTAGCCTTTCAAGAGAGGATATCTCGAAGGTCGTGGCTTTTATAACTGCTCATTGACTACTTGGCAGGCATTCCTGGACAAGGAGTTTTCTCCTCTGAATATTATAGAAGTTGTAGAGACGAGGGAGAGGAAGAAACAGTAGAGCACTTACTTTGCAATTGTCCAGCCTTAGCTAAAATCACAGCAGGTTGTCTAGTTAAATAAATACTTTTTCAACTCTCTTAAGCAACTGTGTGGCGTGGGGATGGGACCAATCCGGCACTTCATGAGAGCGAAGGAAAATAAATAAGGTTCCCGTGTCGAACAGTGGTATCACAACGGACCTGTAAAGGCTAAGTGAGTTGGTCGTACAGACAGATATCATAATTTTACATTTATTTTTATTATTAACTTGCGACTGCTGATGAACCAATTTGTATTTTTGGTTTTAATTTTTTTTGGAAAATTTTTTTAATCTCTGTATTAATATAATCCCGATGCAATAACTTGATGGCTTATGTGCTTTATAAATACTATTTAGTAGGAAAATACATAAAAAGAAGAAAACACGCTGATAAGACCGCCATTTGCTCAAGTATTTCCAGCATTAATAGGAAAAAGTGACATTAGTCACACGAAGTAAAAGAGACGAAAATAAGAGCGAAATGAAACAAAGCAGCAGCAGCAATGCCTCAACTCAACAACATTAACCAAATAAAGAATAACCGAAAGCGTGGCAAATCGAAACGCCAACTAACAAATCCTTTACAAAGTGAGAATCGCCAACTAAAATGTTTAAAAATTAAGCCAACAAAAGCTTCATAAAATAAATACTCAGCAGCACCAGAGACAACAACTGCAATGGGTGCACCGAGCGCGTTCACTGATGGCAGCCAGCAGTCAGTTAAACAGACAGACAGACAGTCGTCGCATGGCTGGGTCACCGACTCACTGTCACGCTGACAGCTGAGAGGGCACAAATGCCGCAGACTCTATGGCAGATTTGGTCGGTTGATGCCGCAGGGCACCCAATGCAGTAGCAGAGAAGTGAGTAAAGCAGCAGTGCACTGGGTTCACTTGCAGGCTGAAGTGGAATCATTTTTTCTGCGCCATCAAAGAACGCACCAAAAATAGCCAACAAAGTGTGGATTGAGTGCCAGCCGCTTTTATTATTCCTAAGTATTACTATTGTTATTGTTATTGTTGCTGAGTCAAGTTGATGAGGAATGCAGTTGATAGAGTAAATAAATAAATAAAATGATAAAGACCAAAGCTGTACGCTTTCGACGAGCTGGGGTGGGCAACGTAACGGCGATCGACGTTGAATGCCTTTGTTGCAAAACTGCATCTGCCTCCGCATTTGAAAACTTGGCGCACTATTTACAAATTGATTTCAATTTGTTATTTAAATTTTAGTTTTTATATTCACTTCGATTTTTTGTCTTGTGAGTCGGTGGATGCGCAGCGGCGTGGATATTTAAAGCATTTGTTTACGCTAATAAAATGCGGTTGATCTCATTTTGTCGTCGTGTCGTGGAAAATAACGGCAGCGGCCATAAAGTTTCTCACAACAAATGCTTAACTTTTCCTATTTTATGTGCGCACTAATGCATATGCAGCGCTTGGACAGGCGAAGTGTGTATGGAAGGCATAATAGAAGGTACCAACAACAAAAAAAAAAGAACCAAGAAACCGTTTGCTGCATCGCCTTATCGTGGCGGTGGAGTTAATTGAACTTCTGTGTAATGTCAGATGCCGTCAATTGATCTACTTTTCTAATCAGATGAAGCGCTAGTAGAACCAAAACAAAGCACAAAAAAATAAATTTCAACTGCGTGTTGTCAACATTTTCTTTGTGTCTTTTATCGTTTTTTCATCATCTCGAAGTGTGGCAAATGGGTGCGACATGGGCGTCGATTGTATCTACGCGATGCCGCAAGTGTGAATTTGTCGATAAAAGCACGCAATAGATTAATGCGAGCATCGCGCAGACGCCAGCAACGAAAGGAAACAAATAATCGAAATTAAAACAATTGTGGTGCTGCGTTGTTGCTCTACTTGCTAAGTTTCATTGGCAGCAAATTTTTCAACTTCGCATTTGTTTGATTTACAAATTGGTGTTTTTGTTGTTTTTACTTAAGCGAAGTGGCGCAGGGGAGAAGTGATGGAAGGAAAAGGCTGTCTCCCACTCGTAGCCAGTCTACGCCCAGACGAACGATGTATGTTTGTATGTAAGTAAATGGTTGAGCGGCCCTGTTTCCAGTATTCTTCCTTTCAGTTTCTTTTCGAGTTCGTGTCTTTACTGTTTGCTAACATTTTATGCTCTCAATAAATATTAACATTTCAACATTTTGTAATTTTTGCTATTATGTAGCCGCCAATGCCTGCTGCCGCGCCACAGACAGAGGCGGCTCAGCTAATATTCAGCAGTCAGCAACGACGTTAGTGACTTTTCAGCGCTTAGCACTTCCATATGCCACTAAATTCATAAACACTTTCGCAAATATGCAGACAGAACTCATCTCGCACATACATGTAAACACTTGCGCATACCCTGCAGGAATATCTGAACTACTGAGAAATTTTTAGTTCAAGAGTACATGGAACGGTTTTGCCAATTTCAATCACTTCGTTACTGAAAGCGCGAAAAGCGATGCCTTTCTTCAAATAAAACATACCGGGCATAAATCCGGACCTGATCGAGCCTAAACATAAAGGTATTAATCGTCAATTATATATAAACGAGCAAATATCGCTAATTTACTAATTTACTGTGCCTCCCGCAGTAAAAGTAAAGACACATTTTTATCTGAGAGTTACTCTTAGTAGATATTGGCACGAATTTTTTACACAGCATAACAGAGAACTTTGCGGGAATTTCTGTACTTTTTTGTGGTATGAAATTCTGCCACCAAATGTAGTTATATTACCAAAATTATAAATTATAATAAAAAGAACAAAAACTAAGAAAAAAATCATGAATTAACAATGCGATTGAATTGTATCCCATCGAATATTGCAACAACGGCATCAACGAGAGCCATTAAACAGTTGATTTGATCAGAACTATCGAAAGGGCACTACAGATCTCATCTATGGGAGTCTCACACTAGTCTCAAGCAACTTAAAAAGGCATGCCAAGGGGAGACATTTCCTGATCAGTTGCTCATATGGAAAAGAAATGAACACCGTCTGGGTCAAGCCTTTTTTTAATTTTCGTCATCAGAGGTACCGTCACATGCACGGTATGTGGAACATGCTCCCACAAACAGTATAACATTCCTCCCTCTCGGCTGATTCCACCTGGTGACTGGTAAAAGCGATTCATCAAGTTGGAGCCGCGTTTGTGCCTTTTAGATACACCAGGTATCAGGACCCAGGTTCCTCTCCTGATTGCGTATGGGGGTTATGCGCTATCAAAAGCCTCCATTACTACTTTGCATTCAATGGGGCTAGGAAAGTTGCAATATCGTTGCTCTATATCGACTCGTCGTCTGTTTGGGCTCGTCTTACCTCACGCGTTCATGCTTGTCGTCTGTTCGTAAATAAAGTCACCCCCACAGGTGATCTGCTTCAATATGGCTTTTTTGGATGGCACATTTGGGATATTCTAGCTCGGTCGCATTCGCCTTACTTCCACTTTGCGATCCCATTCTATGTTTCGGAATTTTATAACAATCCCTACTGCAAATTTTTTTACTGCTTCCATTTTCTCTTTCAAATTCAGATTTTGCGTTATCGGGTTAACTGGGTTGGGGACGACGCCGAGGACATTTGTGAACTCGACGCGTTCATCGAGTCGTGGCTCCAAATTCACTAGAAGCGAACCAGTTCCGTATTAGCTAGAGAACTTTCCTACAGGGCATTCGCACATGTAAGCACAGACACATACATACAGGCGCAAGTAGGTGCGTATCTACCAGCTTTTTTTACTTTTTTGCTATCTTAGAGCTTTATCCTTTTTATTATAAACAAAATTCATTCTTGCTTGTTTTCTCCTGGCACTCGAGTGGCACCGCCTTTCCACTGATAAGCTCGTCTCTCCCCTCTGTGTGACGTACGTCGAGTTGGCTGTTTGTAGAAGAACGTCTTAAGCAGATTTTAATCTCGTTCAAGTGCAGTATGGAGCGGCGGTTGGCTGCCACTTTCACATCGTCCTTTAGCCGTTTCTCTCTGCTCATTGTTGTTTTTCCTGTTTTGGCAAGCTCATATTTACGTAGAAGTGTGTGTGTGTCATACACACTTGTTTATTTGTATACGTATGCGTCCCTTTGAATCTGCATTTTCAGATACCGAAAGGAATAAGCAGAGCACCATTTTAAAAGCTCATAACATGATTTATGTATCTCTTCACAAGACGTTTCATATTTTGTTATGCCGTAAGTACTTGTGAAATGGAAGGATGAAGGATAAAAGTCTTGTTCAAGGCAAATGTAAATGAAAAGGGTAACAAACAAGAACTGAATTGTAGCAAGCGCAGCAACAAAAGTAAAATGCTTCTGCGACAATTGAACTCCAAAATACGTACATTTTTTAAGAAGAAACAGGGCCAGCAAAAAATAAAATTAGCATGATCTCGAGCTTTTTTCTAAAGTTTGGTATAAAGAGGAATGTGTGATTCTACTTGTTCAAAAGGCTCAGGAAAAGTGCATTACAAATATTTAGTACCGCAGAAAATTGTAGCCACAGCTCGAAGACAAAAAGCAGACTGAATAAATACATAGAATGCGGGGCTACCCCACCTAAGTATCGGAAAATGATCAAGTGGGCTGTAATACCGCTAGGAATAAAAGTTCTAAAGCAGTGAAAAGCAACTACGCATAAAATCTAAATCAGCACCAATAACTCCAGCATGCAAGTGTGGGAACTCTGTGCTTACTTGGAACATTTCTCAGAAGTGTGGCTTAAGGGCTTAAGAAAAATTTTACTAAGCTTACTTACAACTTAGGGTTCGTACATTATTCGAGGCACTGACTTCTGCCATCGAAAGGCAAACAGTTTCTTTCAGAAATTTATATAGCTTATCAATGATCCCAGTGGTTGTCTCTCTCAGAAGAACGAGAGGGCCGCATCCGACAAAGATTTCGTGTCGGAGTGAGTCGCTGTTTTGATATTCTAACAATATGCAATGAACGATGCATACCCATCACGAAATGGGCATTCGCTAGGAGGGGCTCGTAGAAGGCATTGCGCATTAGTTAAAGTCGTATGTCCGAGGCATAGGCGGATGAATAGGGATGTCAGCGGCAAGATTAAGTTTTGCTCTGAATGAAATGATATGAGGGATGATCACGAAAAGAATAAAGAAGGCTATTGAATCGGGTTAGAGAAATTTGGTCTGAATTTTGGTATTTTCTGCAAATTACTTAATTATCCGCATTTCATCAATTTCACTCTCATTTAATTGGTCAGACGCCAAAAAATTTAAAGAAAATTATTGACAACCGTAGTGGGTGCGTGCTGCTTTAATAAAGATGACACATTTTATGAAAATTACAAATTTTGACTGATGACTGACTGACAGCTTCCCTAGCCTGCCCAAAATTTAGAATCTAAGTTTATTTTTCAACTACTCGTTTGCCACACACTTTCGTACGATTCTCCGATACTATTTGATTGCTTCGTAACCATCTGCAGGAGCGCGCCAACGCAGTGTATATGTGCCACATCTGTCTGTATTGCACGGCATAGGAAAGAAAATAAAAGCAAAAAATAAAAAAAAACTTCAACAGAACTTTACGCAAATTCGAATCAAACGCAATAATCCGAACACACTTCAAATGCTAGTTCCGCAGTGTTGGGAGGCTCCAGCTGCGGCAACAGTTAAACCAGTAGCACTTCACATGTACACAACAGCAACAACAACAACCACAATTGAACTAATAACAAAGCACAGTTCAAAAGCAAAAAAACAACATCAATCCAACGAAACGATGCTGGAAACACTACAAAAGTATCAATTTGGGAATTCTACTTCTCAATTGATTCCAATTTAGCTAATCATTTGCTATTATGAGGCCATGCATTTGCACGGCGAGAGAAGAGAGCCCAGGCTTTAAATTCGAAACCAGCCCAGTTCGAGGCAGTCGAAAGTGAAATACAATTTCAACTGTAACTGAATCCGAAGTCGGAACAACAGTAACAATAAAAACTACTAAAAGTCAATAAGTCAAATGTGTAGGCAAAGACAAGACCAAGAACAAAGAGAAAACGTGAGTCAGGGACTTAGTGCTGAAGTGGCTGCGGATGAGTAGTCAGATGAAACGTTCGATGCAGACATAGCCGTTGGATGAGTAAATCGGAGACTGGAAATGCAAAGAGGGCGGCTGGCTCATGCAAAAACATAAACAAACAGGTTTTCAAGCAACTTGAGTGAAGGTGCGACGCTGAAAGAGGAGTGCGCCGTGAACTTATACGATACTACAGCATCTCGGCAACACTAGTGAGTAGAACTGAAGCGGACACAGGACGAGGAAAGTGCGCTGAAGGGAAATGCTGAGCGGGCACCATGAAGATATGTTGGCACTTTTGAGGCGCTGCTCCTAAGTAAAGGCTTCAAAAACGATGGGGAGACGACGTGAGCCTCTTTCAGCGCAGCGGGTGCGTGGGGAATGAACGGAATTGTGAAAAAACAGGCAAGATGCAGATGCAGAAGATGAGATGAAGACAAGTGCGCCCGGATTCAATTGTGTTGCATACAACTAAGCGAAGAGGAGTTGCACGCGGCAGTAAGTTGCTATATGTGGCAAAGTATTTTAAGCACTTTTATTGCATGCGCGGCATGTGGCAGCAGTACAGGCACACACGCCACTATCTGCTGCTGCTGTTGAATAGTTTGGGGCATGAATGGCGGAATGGCTGAATGACTGTGCGACTATTCGTCTATGCGTTTGCGATTATTTAAGTATTGTTTTTGTTTTTGCAGTCATTCGCGTTTCCAGTCGATTAAGTGCGTGACTGCAACGCGTTTCATATTTAAATACTTGCAATATGCTTTCCAAAACACCTACACATACACGCACGCACACACATACACATGCCAATACCTTGGTGTGCGAAGCAAGTGAATCGGTAGGATCGGTGAGCCAGTGGGTGGGGCGGACGAATCGACCGAGGCTAAGACTCTTTGCCTTCTACTTCAGTTTCAACACAAATGCGCAAATTTGTAGCTTTGCAGACAACACAAGAGCTAAAGGCAGCAGCGGCACCTTGCGTGCAGTTTTCGCGCTGCGAGTTCAACGTGCCACATAACCGCTTTATTTGGTACTCAATTAAAATGCTGCCTCTGCTCTGGAGATACATTCAGCCGAACCAGGCAGCTCAAGAAAATCACCTAAAAGTTCCAAACTCTTGAACAAAATGCGCGAAACTTCGCCAGTGTGGCGCAGATGGGAGGATGAGCGCCTGATGACAACCTGCCGGCAGGAAGTGCTCATCTTCATTGGCTGCTGCTGCTGCTACTCGCGGACTGCATAGTCGATTTGTTTGTTTTCATTCAGCCACCGAGCCGTTCACCTCAGCCGCCAACTCATTCATTCATTCATTCGCCGGTTCGTGCAGCCGCGCGTTTGTTCTTTTGCTCATTCAGTTGCGCCAAAGTATCTTTCAGTTACACTTCTGTCGCCGCTTCACTTTGCGATTGACTACATTTTGCTTGACGCTTCTGATGCTGCCGCTACTGCCTGTCTGTGCTGCTGTTGCTGTCTTTGATTTTGCGCAAAAATTTACGATTGCACTGCGGTGCTTGTTGGCCTGTCTTTCGGCTGGCGGCATGCGTGGCTTTGCCGGTAGATTTTCGTTTAATCGTTGCCTTTCTGTGTTGCAGCGATGAGCTCCACTCCTTTGCATTGAGGCGGCATACACATCTCAATGTGTATGCGTGTGCCTAAATGAGTGTGTGTGTGCGCTTATGCGAATGTAGCTGTCGTCTCGCGCCGTGCCTCACGCTAATTAAATATCTATGAATGGCGGTTTGCTTTTATTTGCCTTCGGATGACAAATTTCTTGAGGCTGTTGTCAATGCTGTTAGTTCATTTGAGTACATGCCACCGTGCGTATGTACGTGTGTGGATATTTGCGTATTTGCTTATTTGCCCGCTTGTGGATAGGTAAGTACATATATTTGGGTGTTAATACAGAAATTTAAGCAGCTGAGGGAAATCTTTGCCAGAGAAATAAATAAATTTTGCGGATGTGAGTGAAATTAAGTGGCATTAAGTGAGTTTTATTTTAAATGATTTAATAATTATTCTTGAAATTGTCAATCTTTCCATGTGCGCATGGTTCAAAGTCTTCTTCTTACTTTTTCCACCTTACGAATGACTGCAAGGTCCTCCATCACAGTCCTTCTTCTCCTTCCTCTGTATTTTGACTCAATGATTGCACACGCAACACATCGTCCAGTGTGTAAAAGTGGACTTTATCAGTTTGCAACAAAAATTGTTCCTTCTCAAGGCTTTTCAGGGCCGTTTTGCCGTGTCTTGCCCTTCGATCGTCAAAAAACTCAAATTTCATATGTATTTACATGTATTTCTACCGTAGTCCATGGTTGAATGCCAAGGCGAGTACTGATTACTGATGGTGGCGCCTTTCCAAAACAGTTACTTTATTTTTCGCGATTTTGGCAAGTCTGACCTCAGGTCAGGGATTTGTGATTTGTGAGATTTGACCTAAACAAACTAATGTCAATGAAGTGCCGCGTGTTAAACTGTGAAAACACAAATTAATATAAAGCCTCCAAATGCAGTTTTGTTTTGCGTTTTTATGCGGAAGACGCCGTAGCACGAAAATGTACGTATAGCTTCTTGTTGTTTGGTTATTTCTATTGCTTTCGCCCACTTTTCCTCTTCAGAAATAAGTAATTCACCTTCCTCTTGCCCGCAAGCTGTTTCCACCGAAAAACTTCAAAAGCGCGAATGTCATTGGCCTTTTCACTTACGCGGAAAATGTGGCAGCAAATGAAATGTTTTGAAAACGGATTTTGCTAATTATCCCGCAGTCATACATACAATTTCTATACAATTACCATCAGTTTTATTTGCAGGCGAAATATTTCATAACATTCAACGCACTGGTAAGTCTGGGCATCGGTGTTACACCAGTTAATGAGCTGGTCCATAAGAGACAAAAAACAATTAATTGACTCAATTAACCAATTCAAAATTTCTAATTCATATGCGCGTCGTTTGACGCGATCAAGCAGAATTATAGCGGTACCTCAATATGTGGCAACTCCTCAAACCTGCTGTCTCAATATTGAGTCTTATGAAGTCAGAATCGTGGTTTGCCGCCAAAAGGACAAGGCAGCGTGGTTTTCCAGCTATACACAGCCTAATAGCAAAGGGATCAAGAAGCCAATATTTTTCGATTATTTTCATATTCCGATTGCTTTTTACCAGTTGTCGAATAACTCCACGTGCAACTTAATTGCAGCGAGCCGCATGAAAACTCGTCATTCACTGCAAGCGCTGCCCACCGTACGAATGTTCGAGTCATTGCGCTCTGCATCGGTTGCAAACCGTAACTCCCAAATGACACGAAATTGCACAAACAGCAACTTTGACTGCTCAGCGATTTGCGAGTATCCCGACGGCCAATTGCTTTAAAGTAAGTGATTTTTCGTTTTGATTCGCCCCAAAATGCTTCTCTACTTCGGCGCTCATCATCGCCGCCATTGCCGCCGGCCAAATGAAAATGCAAAGGCAGGCCCACGAAACTCTATTCGGCAATTGTACAGAAACGCAACAGAAACAAGCAACAACATACTGGGAGCACTAAAACAAAAGCAAAGCAGCATGCAAAGAACGACAAGAAGCGAGGCACAAAGTGAGGGCGCGCGGCTAAAGATGTCGCGGCGCTTTTGCTATTTTTATTTAATTTTGCCATTTTCTTGCTCGTAAATTGTCCCATTGGGAATTTCGTAGCGCATTTAATTTGAGTATAAATTGGGCTGGGCATAGCTGATGGCCTCAACAAGCAGTCGCTTGGGCCGGCAGACCAATGGCTTCCCTTTGCTTGCCTCGCCCAGTGCGAGTGTCGAATGTGCTTTAGCACAGATAATCTTTGGAATGAAACGTTTTAAATTTAGTTTAACATTCTAATGGCATTCGAGTGTTTGCTTGGGACTGCCATTTGTTTAAAGACTTTTTAACTTTCGGAATTTATTACAAATAATTTGTCAATGTTGCGGCCACTTGCCCGCGCCACGCATTTGATACGATTTGTTTGCACTTGTTATTGTTATTGCTGTTTTTCTGGTAGCGTTTGTGTTTCTATGTAGTAATAATGTGTTTGTTGTTGTAAGAGTTCACTTTTATTCCAAAGCGATTGTGTCATACGCATTTGGCTGTGTGGCATTACTAATTGGCCATTATGAGCTGAAATTCCAGTTTGCCGTTATTGGTTCGCCCGCCTGTCTGCCTCCCTGCAGCTTCTCGTTTGCGTCATTCATTATGCTCACATTTCTGCATACAAATAATCGCTTTTTCCATTTTCTCGATTCATTAGAAGCGCTCGGCATCCAATATCGAGGGTATAGATTTATTTATTGCGTCCGAGTGCTGTTTGTGTGTGTGTATGTGGTATGCGTGCAAATGCAGGCACGCCCGTGTGGGTGGTTCTGATTGCTGAGGAAACTCAAAATTCTTTCTCAAATTCAATGTGTCAGATTTTGTAAATAAAAACGTCGTTAGTGGTTTATTTTTGGGGCGTTTCGGGTGCCTATTGCAACACGGGGCATTATTTATTGCAGACGACTCAATTGGGCTGATGCGAATTCCCATTGATTGCTGTAAACTTTTCCTATTTTGAAATTTCGCTTACTTTAATTTTAAAGTCGAAATAATATTCCTCAAACATTTATATTTGTGAGAATAGGTTGAGAATTAAATTTTAAATTTCACTTTGGTATTTTGATGCTGTTCTCACTCGCTCTCTGTACTCCGCTCAACCGAAATCCATTTGCAATAATTTTCGATTTAAAACTTTTTCGTCTAGCTGAAAGGTTTTGAAACTTTCTCCGCCGCAATAGAAACAGACAAATCCTCCAGTGGACGTTTTTCTCCATTTTGGCACCCGTTTACGTCGCCATCTGTCACAATCTTATAGTTGCACTTTAGAAGCATTTAAAGTCGCACCCCTTCCTACTCATCAAACTTTCAGCCAAACCCACAAACCTACAGGTTTCTGGCCGCGTCTGTCCTTTAAATGTCATGCCCTGCGGCTCCACCAACTGCCCTCCCATCGACAGGCTCGCTTGAGCGGCAGACCGATGACTGCAACTATCATACAACAACAGCAGCAACATTGGCGGGAGCATCGAAAACAAGGGTGTCGAAATGTAAAAAAAAACTATTATATAAAAATAACTAAATCGAAAACCAAAAAAGGAAAGAAAATGAAGAAAAACCGAACGAAAACGAAAAATCAAATGCAATTTCCGCACAGACGCACACATTTTCCGGCCCGAAAAAAAGAATATTATATAAAAAAGGATAAAAACAAATAAAGCAGCTAGTGAACATCTCCCAAAAGCGTAAAGCGTCAACAAATATGCGCCAGCAAAAAATGCGAGCAAAAGAAATGAGAATTCAATTCCCAAACTAAATTCAACGAAAATGTGTGTATGAAAAAATGTGAAAATTGCATTTGGCAAACGCATTAAACTTTCATTTTTCTGTCATAGCAGGATAATAGAAGGCAATATGGAGCGGAGAGTGGTGACCGCAGCAGAGTGCAGGCAACAGACTAAAGTCAGGATGAGATGAACATGCGCTCTCGCACAAGCCACGCACGCTGTGTGTGGCTTCAAGCACGATGAAGTGGCGAGCCAGGGGCAGCGGCATAGAGAGGCAGACGATTTCGCAGACGGACAGAAAATGCATTTAAATTCAGGCGAAAGTTAAGAGCACAAAAATTTTGGCTTTCTTTCAGATCAGGCGTCCTTTTTTTAGAACATTTTGCATTTTATTGCATATCTCTGGGCGCACGGAGCACTGAAAAGCAGGCGCTGAAAAGTTTTGCTATGAATTTGCGAATTTCTAGCGAGCAAATAACAAAAAATGCACATAGCAATCAAAAAGTGACGCCACACAATTGAAAAGTTTTTACCTAAAAAATAAAGAAAAGTAATAAAAATTTTAAAAAGCAATAAAAACCAAAAAATACGAAATACGAAAAACCAATTCGGCCTACAAGAACAACTGCATGGAATTGCTTATTTTTAGCCCATATTTATGCGAAATTATTTATACTAAATGGATGCTAATGCACGTTGGATGGAAAGCTGGCGATAGCGGAGGGGCGCACAAGGACGTGCCCGATGGACGGTAGCCAACTTGTTTTGTGTGCGCCAAAAAGCAGACATCAACTTTGTTTTTCAGCAAATTGATGATGGCGCAAATGTGGCGAAATTCGGGTTATTATTTCATATGAAAATTCTCATATCTACGTATCTATGTGTATGTATTTGTATGTGCGCACTGCTAAACAACTATAAGTGGTGCCTAAAGAGGCCAACGCCACAAACTGTGGCAAATTGTTTGGTCAAATTTGTTTGCGCGCATCTCAACTTATTTTTTGGCCAAACTAACGAATGCAATTGGGGTCAATGGGATGTAATGGCACTGCCATCAACTTCAGCTTCCATTATGACTGTTGCAACATGCAATTTCGCCCTTACATAAGCACCGATATGATGTACCAGTGTGTGTGCGTGTGTGGCTTGTGGTTTCGCTATCTGCTGCTCGCCTTTGTGCAGTTATGAAGTATTTTCCAGTGGAAATTCCTAAATTGCGTGCTTAAATCGATGAAATAACGATATACTTTATTATCTGGCGAAAAGAAAATGGCCACCAACAACAACTAGCGCGGAGTGTCATAAAGAATCACGAAAACGGGAAATCATTAACCCAAAATCAGAGTTTGCGGCGGGAAAAGGGACTCGACCGGAAGGGAGCATCAGCTGTACTACCACAAAACAACAAAAACAACTATACCAATGGCACAAATTATCTTCGGTATGCATGTGTGTGTGTGTGTGTGGCGCATACTTGCCCTGTGCGTCATTTGTAAGACTTATGAACTGAAAAACGTATGGATAACAGAAAATAGTAAAGAAAAAGCGGCAGCAATAAGGCAAGAGTGGGGTCGGGGTAAGCGGTATGAATGGAAAAAACTAAATTTTTTTGTTTGCTGTTGCAATTGTAAATTTGCTAGCGTGTCAAACAACAATTTCAGTTCGGCCACAAAACACATCCGAACTTATTCTCACACAAACCCATACATCTATAGGCATACCATATGCATGTGTGTGTGCATGTGTGTGTCTTAATGTTTCTAGCGACGTACATAGATAAATATTTTGCTACATTTGTCGGAATCACCCATTACAATAAATAATTCGACGCGCTGCACAAAAACCTATTCACAGTTGAAGTACCTACACGATTTGGTAACGAGCAAAAACAAAATAATGAGCGGAGACAGTGAGAAGGCTATCGTCATTACTGCATAAACCGAAAGAGTGACTAACGTGGTTTTTTTTGTGTATGTATGCATATACACATTTGCGAATACGTATGATGTACCCAGGAGCATATTGAATAATTACACTGGTTTACGAATTTTGATTTTTTTGTTTGCACTCCGCAGCCGGCTATCAACTTTCTATGTAGAATCGCTCGCTGACCGCGAAAATCGAGTTAATTTTTTTTCTTTAGATATTCGTTGTTTACCATAATTCATTAAAATAACCAAGTGTTTCCACTTAATCAAATATATCTATGAACCAGCTAAATTTTAATTCCGAGTACGAATTATAGCAAATGAAATATAGGGTTTTCCAAAAACAGATGTTATTGGTGAATGGATTGCACTATCGAGAGATGATTAACGATTTTTTATGGCTGGAATTGGATGGTATTGATCTGGGCAACGTTTACTTACAACAGGACGGCACTATGTGCCACACAAGCAACGAAAGCATTGATCTTTTACGGGAAGAGTTTCCAGACCGTGTTATCTCGCGAAGAGGTAATCACAATTGGCCACCGACATCTTGTGATTTAACACCTTGTGACTTGTTTCTTTGGGGCCGCGTGAAAGACAAGGTTTACAGGTCTACGCCAACAGCCCAGGATCGATTCAAGACCTCAAAGATGGAATTCGTGAGGCTATCGAGGACATAGGGCAGCCACTTTGCAATTCGGTAATGGAAAATTTCATGAAAAGAATATTGTCCTGTGTGCGTGGTCGTGGTGGTCATTTTCCTGATGTTATTTTCTACTATTAACATTTATATTAAAAAATAGCATTTTTCTTGAATATCAAAATAACACCTCTTATTGGAAAATCCTTTATCATGAAATTCCCCATAAACAGACATCACTTTTCGATAAATTTCAGTTTTATTATTATTATTGTATTATAACTTTTTTGTTAAAAAAATTGACACTTGAACAGGTAAACAATGAAGGAAAATATAGTTTCTTGTATATGTAGTATAGTTTAGCTCTCAACATGTGAGCCGTTTTCTTTGAAAATGGATAAGTCCATGAATATGACATTTTTAGATTATTAAGTAAATAAATAAATAAAATCTTCGCGCACGGAATTTCACTGATATGGTTTGAAGTTATTTAAAGATAATTTTAAGTCTTAATATTTAAGGATATTTTATTTAATCCATAACTCCATATTTTGCAAACCATGTTTTCGCTTCAATGCTAGCTCCAAGATAATTTTTAAATATTGGTATTGATTATTTGGAAGTTTTTTATTTCTAAGATACTTGCAACTTATCCCAAAATTAACATGATTTCCTGAAAAACTAATAAAGGATCCTATTAGTTCCTATTATACTCTTTCAATATCAAGCAGATACATAATTTATTCTATCTTTCCATGTTTTGAAACTGTAATAGTAACCGCAGGAGCACGGCTACGAGTTTTGGGCTCCGATGTCGTGACAATGAGTAATATTTGTTCTCTAAAACTGGAGGATATTTACAGATTACCCAAGAATCTGGAAAATTCTCATATTACTAACTGCCTTTATCTCTGTCTCTATTCTTTCCTATCTCTTTCTCTGATACTTTTCTTCTTCCCTCTTTCCAGAGCTTTAAATACAATGGGCTTTTTAGCCTGAGTGTTTTAGGAGCCACCAAATCTCAGGGTGCTCCTTGGCTCGACCTTTTTAAATTTCAATTTCAATAGTAACCTTTAATCAGGTCGCGACTATAACCGTCATGGCACCAGCGGACTCTAGACAAAACAATTGAAAAACTTAAATGACAGATTTAACGAATCAAATAAGCGAGTTATTGTGTACAACAAAGTATTTTTGGGAGCTTTACACGAAATGTTAGTTCATAATCAAACAAAAATAAGTAAGCGACAGAGAAATGTATTATAACTTTATAATTATTATACATAACTTTCGGTATGCCATGTTTCAAAGCCTGGTCGTGCCAAGGACACAGTGCAGGTTTGATGTTCCTGCAGCAGTATGATGTTCCCCTCCTTGTTTCCTGCTTATAACATAAGCAAATATATTTTTCGTCGATAATTTTCAGAAGGAGAAATTTTCTCGGGAAAATGATGTTTACCATCGTAGTTGATTTCCTTGGTTTAGATGCGTGCACGTTTAAATTGCACCAAATACCTTCTATCCTGTTTATAATCTATACCAGTTAGAGATCGTATGATTGCTCTCCTGTATTTTATAAACTTCATTTGAGAACCTGTATTTTCTTTAACGATGTAGTGACAATTCCACACTGATGCATCCAGTAGATGAAAGATTACCCCTTTATGCCATCTAATTGTTTCTCGTGCACAGGAACAATAGGAAATCATCTGGTCTGTTCTATCAACACTTGAAATATTCTAATTATGATTCACTACTTCAACTGGTTGCCTCTTTTCCTGTTGTCGCCGGTTAGCTGTGTTTATCATATCCGAGAGATAAACGGGATGTACAATCCCCAATAGCAGCTTACCATTCAAGTCGCAAGAAATTCAGCCTAAGAAATTGTTTCCAAAACTTCTACTTGCTCGCCGGTAAGGCGCTATAGCCGTAGTAGCCGTAGAATCGATCGTCTCGTTTTGGACGGCTATAGACGCAAGTGACCGTCAACGTGGTAATATTGCCGTCAACCAAAAATTCTTCAAGGACTTTTCATTTAGTATGAAATAACTTATATATATAAGTATTTTAAAAGGAAGGTTTTCTATTATATGCAGGCATTCGCAGCCGTACAAACCACTTGAAGACACAGTAAAAATGAAAATTTACCTAAAAATTCCTGTACATTTTATTCTACTTCCTCCAGATAGTTTTATATTTATTGCTAATTACTATTAAAATGCAGAAATATTACTTTATTTGGGTGATAGTATTTGTTGTAGTAATTGATTATTATTATTTTTTTTTTTTTTTCAGAAATTAAGTTACCAGCTCAACAAAATTTTCGCGCAGGAGAAGGCACAACTAGCAAACGTCAGCTAAGACCAAAAAGCAACGGTGGCCTGCTTATGTTAAATGCCAATAAATTCGGAAACGTGGCAAAAATGTGCAGCCTCTGCAATCTGAACGAAGAATTTTATTAGAAGGTGTCCTATACTCGCTGAGTTTAGAAGTATTTATTTAAAAAAACCACACTTAACAGAGACAGAAACTACAAGCGCATATTCAATTATTCATAAACAAAATGATTTGTAAAATATAAATTTTTTTTTTAATTCTGGAAAATAAATATATAATGATGATGAAATGATTCTTATGAAGATTTTCAAGCAATGGTGCACCAAAATCATTAAACAAATTGGCATGGGCGATTTCATACAGAGAAGTTTTTTTGTTAATTCTGTCTGCTAACTCTCCACGCTCTAACTATTACGGCAAATATTCGAAAGGTAAATGGAAAATAGCAAAGCAAAGAATCAACTCACGGAAATATATTCCGGTGGCTGATGTAAATCAAGAACAAATTTAAAGAAATATTGGAATTTTAAGCCTTCTCCGCTACGTCTCAAGCTTACACAATCTCGAAATTTGGCCAATACTGAGGCACCCTCGCAATGCGCTTATCAATGCATCGACTTCTTTATACTTTGTTAATTATTTGTAATTAAATTAATTTAAAATTTGTGTAGTTTTAAAATTTATTTAAAAACGTAGATATTCTACTTCTTTCATAGCCGAGTGTGGCAGCTTCGCTCTATTTACTTTAATTCTCTAATTTAAATAAATCAAGCCAGCAAAGCTATCAAGCATTACAGTGTACTTTCTCTTAATCGAACACCTAAGGAATGAAAAATTTGTACGCTTATGGGCGGTGTCTGCTTGTGTGAAGAGTGTAAAAAAATGAATAATATGTTATGTGAGGGTATTCCGCTCAAGACAAAAAGTTTTTTTAAAGTTCTTAAATATTGTGGTGTGTACTGAAAAAGTGTTCGCTTATGGAAGGAGCCCTATTTCAGTGCACTGTATTTCGTTGTGAAAAGAAAAAAAGTATAAGAATTCTGAGTTTGTTGCCTTGATAAAAGTATAGGAAAGTTTGTTTCAATGATTCTTAAACGCAGGCACACTTCAGTGCTTTCCCTAGCAAATATTGCACATCGAGCACAGGGACATCAATGCCTGGTTAGCTCAGCTTTAAGGAGGCGTCCGCGGCCTATGTCCTGCTCTCACAGATGGATTATTGCTGGATGTAGCCAGAAAACCGATATTCATACTTCATACAAATAAACATACATACACACATACGTAGCACTCATTGTAATGTCTTTCCGGACATTTCGAAAATTTTCGTTAATAGAGCTTCGTTTTGAAGCTTTTCGACTATAAAAACCTCCCGAAGCTATACAACTTGAAATATTAATCTGGTGCAGTCGATGCACCAACAACATCAACAAAAAAATACATATGCGCCTGCCGTTGAGTGCTTTGCATTATTTGATTTTCTCTATCCGCCGCTATTTTGTTAAATATTTGCCGAGCACTTCAATGAATTACTTTTTTTCTACAGCTTAAAACTATTTCAATCGCCCTGCCAACACTCACACATGCACACACATATGTGCAGGACTATCAAAGCAAATCACAGCCCCTGTCTGCCAATCGCCTCCTGATAAGGGTTCAAGGGACGGCTGCCAGAAATCGCCGTTCAACGTTCACCGTTCGCCGTCCGCCTTTCCTCGCCGCGCCCTACAGTGTTTGCACATATTCACGTACGAGTATGTGTGAATGCGCGAGTGTATGTGTTATGCACCCTGGATATGTACAAAATTCACTTTTGGTACCGTCGAGGGTTAAAGTTGACGGTCTGCTGCTCCTGTTGGAAAGTTGGAAAAGGCAGATGTGCAGCGAATGCCATACGGATTTTACAAAATGTTATTTGTCAAGTTGCATTGCTGGGCTTAGGTGGATAAAACGCGCGCTGTTGTTTTTGTAGTGTCATCAGACATTGCCACTAATTTCTATAAACGTGCAATATGAAAGGATTTACGATGTTTGACATTGCCAGTCGCCAATTTGTGCAGATGATAGATGAACTCGAAAGTGTGTGCGTGGATTTCTAACTTGTTCATGTGTGTGTGTGTGTGAGTATGGGCACATTACATTATACACTGGCTGCGCACCTCTGTAAATACTATGTCGGTTTACGAGTGTACTTATCTTCGCTGAATCGTGAATTTTATAGCTGTCCATTATCTCGTTCATTTGGTGACGTTCTGAGCTCAAATTATATCACAGGCCAGCGCACACACACAGACACACGTTCAGGCGTAAAAATGTCGTTTGCTGGAAATTCATTATTTTTAGGGCAACATTTAAAATCTGCATATTAAATAATCATAAAGAACGCACATAACCACAGAATGTGCATGAATTGTGTGGCTCTGTTGCAAGCCGCACAATACCACAACACCACCCTGCGCGTTGCCGCCCCTCGCCACCATCCCCCACCTCATTTTTGCGATATTTCTCTTCTTACGTTCATATATATGGATTTGTTGTTTTTGGTTTTGTTGCTTTGGCATATTTTACGCTTTTTGCGTCATATTATGAATTTGCTGCCAAGTTGTGGTCCCAGTTACAGTTACAGTTACTATTATTGCTGTCGTTGTTTGGCCCGTTTTTGTAGTCGAACTTACGTATTTGTTGTAGTTGTATGTAGTTGTAGCTGCCTTTTTGGCTTTGTTTCCTGGTTTCGGCTTGGCATTCTTTTTGTTTTTAAACAAGAAAAAACAAAGTGATTTTTTATCGTCTTTGGAAAATATTTCACTTTTTATTACCCAATTTACTGGTATCATCGTGCAACACAGCAGCGCAGCGTCGGTAGCGTTATTCTTGTCGGTAGCGCAACCATGCAACACCAAGAGGCAGTCAAGCAAAAAAATACTAAAATAAAATGTTAGCGAAAAGCGACATGAAAGGGCGAGGAAAGTGGAAAATGAATTGCGAAACGAAAATTCTGTAGTTTAACGTAAAAAATTATTTATGCGATTTCACAGCCGTCGCTCTCTTCGACTATTCTGTTCGTGCAAGTGCCGTCGGCAGCTACAAATGCAGAATGGCTCGGCCTGGGTCAGTACGACAACACAGTAGCTAAAAAACGAAATATATGACGCTCGACTGGCTCCGGGCGAGCGTTTCCTGTGGGCCAAAGTTCGCCCACAATTTCAGTCTTCAAGTGCTTGGGCCCGCACCACATTTTTGTACCTTCCAAAGGGCTGGTGGGTCTTGAAAATGTATTCTTGAATAATAAATTGCTGGTTTCAAAAATAATTGTCTATAAAATCTTAATACTTAAAAATGTTGCATTTAACAAAATGTGTGCCACACTGTTGGGCACCAAGCTTGAGCACCTTCTCCGATTGGCGAAACTTCAGAGCTTCGCGTGCGTAGTGTTTACAAATAAAATTCTTAATTCCCCACTTCCGATATTTTGGCCCAATAAATCCGTACACTTCGGCCACATTGCGGCGCGTCAAGAGCAGCGGCCGTTCGAGGGATCTGCGTACCATCAGCGTATCTACTGTTCCGCAGCGGCTCATAAAAATAATTATTGCGCCGCCGAGATGTTTTCGTTGCGAAGGTGCTTCAAGTGAAAAGCGAAAATTTACAGTACGTCTGAGCGACTGTGGCCAAGGTGAGTGCGCGAGGTGAAGTTGGGCAGCCCGTTTCGCATATGACCATGACTTTCGGTTTCATTTGTGTGCAACGCTCTACAGGTTTTTCTGCCATAATTTTTCTCCGCATCCTCCTCTGCTTTTCTGCGCTCACCGCTGCTCCATTTCGCCTCAGCGATTAAACAAACACGCTAGATTTGAATAAATTAATGAAGTGCCGCTGAAGTGCTTCATAATTTCTGTCGTGTGCACCACCTCCTTTTTCTACGTGTTTTGTTTCGGCATTTTTTCCGATGCGTTGCTGAGCTTTTACTCTTATTTTCTCCGACTCTACATTTCCAATTTACTCGGCTTCTTTCTTGCTTTGGAAAATATAATTTATGTTTTGGGGCAGGAAGCGTTTTGCGTACTCGTTCGCCGTCGCCACCCACCCCATCGCATCCCATCCCACCCAGTGCGGTGCTGTTTGCGTTCTTCACGTTGTTTCTGTGAGTGTTTGTGGCATCGCTGGCGTATTCGAGTGATTTAGGAAGTGTTTGCTGTTGTTACGCTTGGTTAGTAGATAAAAATCATGTTTCTTCCGCACTGGTTTGCCACTCCCGCTCGCCGTGTGTTTTGTCTTTGCTTGCGCTTCCAAATTTTGTTGCTGTTTTTCGTACCTCGTTTATTCTCGTTGCTATTGTTTTTCGGTTTTCTTGTTGCTTTTGTGATTTTAGTTGTTTGTTATATGGCATTAGGTTGCCGCTTCATATTTGCCGCATGGATTTTCCACTTTAACCACTTTCGGGGAATTTTCAACTTTTAGGATAAAATTATTTTATGAAGATTTATGGCATTTGTCTACAGTGTGGCATTCTAATTGTGCACAGCCTAAGTAGCCGTCTTCCCTTTCGTCTTTTTGTTTGTTATGCTCTTTTTACCGTTTGGGTTGTGTGTGCACACTGATACACTGACACTTTTGTTTACAAAGCGAATTCCGGGGGAAGAGAAAAATTTCATGCCGTTCTGTGTGAATATATCAACATTTTTAAACTTTTCACTGCTACTGCACGATCAAAAAGCAGGTATGCGGGCCCTAGGCATAATTTGTAAGTCTATCTGAAGAATGCCAGGCGACTTTATGAGTTCTGCAGCCTTACAAAACTGCATCTAAACTAGGGGATAACTGAAACCCTAGCAGGCAAATCTACGGTATTCCTGATTTTCTCTTCAGATTAACGATCGGCACAGTGCGGTTCTGCAACGGCATTTCTTAGTTAGTGCCTTTCCAAAGTGTTTAATCGCCAATGGACAAAAAGACTAAGGTAAAGGAGCCGGAAAACAGATTTCCCTGCTCAGCCAAGGAGGACCTACAATCGCTCACCTACTCTAAGTTAACTGATTTAAGCGTCTGAAAATTTCATTTGAACGATGGTGAAATACTGGAATTCGTTATTTGTAAATATTTCGATCTAACTACACAAAAGTTTCGCACATAGGAGACGTGACCCTCCACCTATCCGAGGTATGGAATAAAAAGTCAGAAAAGTGAAGAAGTGTTTGTTCACAGCAATAAAATAAATATTGGTAGACTAATGCTAAGCTTAGCTAGAAAAACTTGAATTACTAATTTTTTTACATTTTTTTTTGTCTCATTAACGCTTCTACTTTTTGCTCTTATATTTTCGAAAAAAAATGGCCCGATGATGCCGCCAGGCCAAAAACAGCACCAAAAAGTGACTCGTTGTGGATGCATTTGCTTCTCTACAGTAACGTGTGAGCCCCAAATCCGACAATTTTGCTTATTGACGTAGCCACCGATGTGAAAATCAGAAAAGAAGAAGAAGACTCACCACTTTGGAAATAGGTTTTCAATATTTCCCAATTTTGTTCAAGCGTATAGCGTCCCATTTCGTAAATGTTAAACCTTTAAGTAAATTATGAACACATTTGACATGTCATTTGTGTTACGATTCTCAAAAAAATAGGTGGTTCAAAAAGCAAACGCTATTTGGCCCACCCTGTATGATTGCTTTATATTGACAGAATGGGCAATAGGTATGGCTGGGTTCCTATTTCCTTTATGCAGTAAAACATTTTAAGGCTCAATTTATTGGTATTAATTGGATTTGGGACTCTCAAGGGAGACACCTTCAAGTTTGATACCTTCATTCTTACTCTTTAAAAAATGTGTACTTTTATACTTCCAACTTACTGCTCTAAATAATTTATAACTAAAAAAACCAGCTAATCGATTCTTTTTAAACTTTGCCTAAGTATGACTAGTGACCAAAATATCCTCCCTATTTTTATTCTCATGCGAAAAACTTTTTTATGCGTTTTTTTAAGAGGTGTAAGATTTATGAAATAAGTAAAACAAAATTCTCGAAAATCATTTTCTAATGTGTTTCTTACGAAAGTTTTCATATTTTTGCAAAAGAAAAACTTTTTTAAACTTTGTAAATATCCCAAAAATGTTAGACTTAATGAGTAGTGAGGCATAAAAAGACAGAAAGTTAAATACTTTTAATTTGATATCTGATATTTTGATACTTGATTTACTTTAATCGGTTAACGGATTTTTCAGATATTAGAAAGTTTTATGATCTACCTTTTTTTCTTCAATACATATATAGCCCTTTTTGCCTACATCTCGAAAACTACGCGACAGAGAAAAGACGTATGCGGATTTTCGGGCTCAGCGATCGGTTTTTCAAAAGTTTAAAAAGCCTGGTTCTTGGGGTTTATATAGTAGTGTTATTATTATTATTTCGTTGCCTTTTTTCTGTTTGAATTACTAAAAATAAGTCCAAAATTGGAAACCAGAATTTCTGAAGCAATAGTTATTTTTCTCTACTTGTTGTTTGAGCTCGACAAGTCATTTTCTATAAATTTTGGTGCACAAAATCTCATTCGTTAATAATTTGGTCGAAATTTGGTAAGAATTTGAATTTTTGCCTTCAAAAATAAATTTTCAGACATTTTTGCATCCTTTAACCTTTTGATTCACCATCGAACGCCGCTGTTTCAAACAACATAATTTTTGGCAGGATCCAGCAAAACATTCCACACGCCAAAGTGAAACAGACACATTTGCAATATGAAAATAGTCCAACGGTGAAAGTGGTTTTAGCGATCGCTAAATATGAAGCCGAAATCAGACAAAAAAGTTGTCCACTTATTTTTTCCAATAAATTTCGACAACTTTTTGTCACATATCAAAGCAAAACTGGCAAAATGAAGCCATTTCGCAGCAAATCCAAAGTGGGCTAATAACCACTTCAAGTCGAATCGTTTAAATTAAAGAAAGAAACACATCCACAGAACTCAGTTGGTGAGGAATGCATCAACAGTTATGCCAAAATGCAAAAGTCCAACCCTGAAACGCAGCTCTGGCAAAAAATCCAGAGCAAAAAATGTTTGCGTCACAAGAAGGGAAGATGCAAAACAAAAGTGCAGGGAAGCAAAAACAAGAACAGAAATTACAGCACTTCAGAAGTCAAGTGGCCATGTGGTGGAAAAACAATTGCCAGTGGTGCGGAGGGAGCAAAGCAAAGTGTTAGCCGCAACAGCTGCAAGACAGGCTGACGTTCGGGCGCACTGGATGAAGCAGGAGCGATAAGACAGCATCGGCGAAGGTGGTAACGGTGGCAGCGGCTCTGGGGCAAACGTTCCATATACTCGCGCTTCAAACGCTGCGGAGCGCGTTAAATGCAAATAACTGAAGCCTGTGCAGCATTTAAGTGCATCTCGCCGCAGCCGCAATTTGGAAATGTTTCACTACCAGAAGTGGCAAATTAAATTCAAGTAGCAGCAAAGAAGATGATGACGTTGATGTCGACGTACGCTGTTGGCTACTCAAGCACAATGAATTTGTACTTCGTTGTTGTTTTTAAAATTGTTTTTTGTTTTTTTTTCTTCGACGGACGGAGTATGGTAAGACGGTGACAAGGTGAAAAGGAAAGTGCAATAATCAGACAGTACACATAAAAAATCAAGCGCTCCACACTCTTACGCGAAGTTGAAACATTTTTGTAGATTTCAGAAAGGAAGCCTTCTTGCGGCGACCGACCTTTAGTCCAGTGCGATTTTGGCTGAGCTGTTGTGGCAACAGCTTTGCCGCAAATAAAAGATGCAAAACGCTTTGCCACTCAGCTGTTGTAGGTGTTTCGGGTGAAAAAAGTCTTTCCTAGATTCACACAATGATGACACATCGCATTCCCCACTAACGCCGCTGACACAGCCATAGCCACTTCAGACTTCGCCTTCGACACCTTGCGCAAGCACTTTTTATCCAGTAACCCGACCGCTGTGCATCAGTGCTGGGTGTTCACTGTGTCATTTCCGCTTTCTGCACCCCTCACATGCCGCACGCCGCACTGCTGCATTGCTCTGCTGATTTGCTCCTTTCTGGTGTCTGTGCACCTCTGCCGTCCGTCTGCCCGCCTGTCCATCCATCAGCTTCACCGCATATACGCTTCTGTGCGTTTGTGTTTGTCCAACATTTTCATCATTTTCTGCACCATCATAAATCACCTCGAGTGTTTTTAGTCGCCGACGTCGTTCACAGCTTCTTCTACGGCTACATCTTCTTTCCCGCATCAGTTGTTTTTGTTATTTCTTGCTCATTTCAGCACGGCCCGCACTCGGGTCATCCTTTTCAAATCACATCGTCTTGCAACTTCACATATTCTCTCTTACCCCTGCGTCCATTCCCTCTGATACTTGACTGGCTACTATCATATTTAGGTGCAAGCAACTCACCAAGATTTTCAGGTATCTTCCTCTCGTCTGTAGCGCACATTCACACGAATCGCCAGGCAAACTAAATAACAAACCGACCGACTCAACTGCCGTCGGGTCGTCAGTTGGGATTCTCGCTCGCTATTTCTATTTAACATTTGCTCCGTGTTCATTGTTCTTCTGTATGTGGCTGTGTTGGTGTCTGTCTGTCCGCCTGTGACGTTCTTCCGTCATTGTTACTAATTTGAGCTTAAGTTGTTGTTTGTTTCGTTTATTATTAATGGTTTGGATTTTTACCTTGTCATGTTTCGCTGTTTTCTGTTTTCTGCTCTACAATTCCCGCTCCATATGTTTTCTTTGCGAATTTCTATTATTTGCGCAAAAAAGTTGATGTGCCACAGAGAAAATCAACACAAGTGTTTCATTTCACATTTTTATTGTATTATATTTTTCGAATTTCTTCTGCACATATAGCGGTTTGTGTGTATGTGCATCCTACGTATGTGTATGTGAGTGCATTTGATTTTTTTGCCTACTCAGAAATGAGTAGTTGCGTATGTGCGTACCTTCAACAGTCTCTGCCGTAGCATCAGGTAGATCTTCCACTTCGTTTTTGTTTTTGTTTTCGCCATTTGGTGAAGGGCACTCACTTTCTCACTTCGTATAGCTGTATTTCGTTGCAGGCTTCAGGCTGTTGCACAGGTAACAGCTGCGATCAATTCAAGTACCTTCGAAAACCAAAGAAATGCTCAGAAATTGCGCTCCCCTTAGAAGGTTAATTAAATTTCGAAGTGTGCGTTGCCAGGTAAAGTAGTTTCGAGAGCTGCTTCGACACGTTCTGGTTTCTTTGTCACAGTGAGGAAAATATGTAACTGCTTTCTTCCTTGAAAAACTCACCGTGACCAACATGAAGAGTGGAATGGAAAAGGAAAAAGGAATATTACTGATTTCACCACAGTTGACGAGAATTTTGAAGGGTGAAAAAATTGTTATTCAAGCTGAAGCAAGGAGAAGCAAATAATGTGTAATTCTTGTAATAATTAATCTAGTTTTTCAATCCATTGAAGGAAAACACCTCTTTTAAGAAGTCTGCCTTGAGAACAAAATATTGACACACGGAAAGTATTCGATTTTCGATTCAAACTGAAAAAACTTTTATTTTCAGTATTTCCTTTTATAATTTTGATTCGTCAGCTAAAAATCTATTGGAATTTGCAAACCGGATTGTCAAGTAAAGCCGCGATTGGCCTCCATCACATTTGAGAGTGAATCGATCTCAAGTATTGCAATAGTCTTTTGGGTTTTGACGAGTGATAGCTAAATTTAAATTTATTTTGTTTTGTCAGCTTTATGTAAGTATGTACGTATGAAGTTGTATCAAACGCAATTGTGCAGCCTATTGGTGCGTTTTTAGTGTTGGTTATGAAAGCAATTCCTCCATTTTTCCAGGAGTTTCGCAGCTTGAAAGGCGCGCAAAAAATAGCCAGTATACAAAAATATGGTATAAGTACACATATATACATAAATAAGAGTCGGTATGTTTCTTCGAAATTTTTTCTGCTATTAAAAACCACTTGCGCGAATACAGGCAATTGAAATTTGAAAAACAAAACAAGTTGAAAAAAAAATTTTGAAGAAACCAATAAAAACATTAAATTTCGAATCAGAATGAAGCAATGAATGCATGTATGAATTTGCATATATGCAAAATGAAAATTGTTTTCCTAAATATAAGCAAAATCGGATAACAAATTCAGTATTTTCAAAAATCTCTACGCCCGCGCCGCCCAGCGGATGTTAGGTGGGCTTTGCCTTTAACACCTTGTTTTTTTAATATTGTTACAAAACCGGTTCACTGACACGCTTAATATTTCTACAGCCAAACTTTCATTCCACAACAAAATTTAATACAACAACGAGATCAAATATTTTGTATAAAGCTAAATTCATACTTTATTTTGAACGAGTGGCAATATTGACACGAAATTCGGTACAAATGTCAACGACAGTATTGCCAGTTTAAAACAAATATTGGACTAATAGATAAGTCCGCAATATTGAATTTAAAACTTTACCCTATTTTATTATCAAAGTACTAGAAAATCCGGCGATTCTCCGCTGCGGCTTAATCAAATTTGAGATAGCAGACTTCTCTTCATCTTCTACATTTTGAATTTGAGCCAAATCGGGTCTTAAATACGATTTTTAGAGATATCGCGACCACAGAATTACCTATCGGAAAAATCGACATCTTTCTTGAAACTGGCTTGAAGACAAACCAACTCAATCGGCTGACTAGGATCCAGCACACAAACGCATTCATACACAATTTTTATGCTAGTTTATATATTTTTATAAGATTTTGTTCGCTTATTTTTTGCACACCTTAAACGCTGATATGAAAGTTCGCAATGCAGATTTCTTGTACCCGAGTCTACACTTTTGCCTTCGGCATTGTTTTCTTCAGCCCCAATTAATTCAAAGCCGTCATTCCATCACACGTCAATTTCATGTAAGTTATTTATACCCGAAGTTTTTTGGGTCATAGAGGCCGACTATTTTAATTTAATTGGGCTCGTGTTTGAAAAAAATTCTTGAAACAGTTTTAACCGCATTTCATTCAAGAGCCATTCAAGTATTTGATTCTTAAAGTCCATATATTTTATTTCAAAGTTTTCAAGATTTAGACATTTGAGATAATTAATTTTTAAACACACAGATCTTATTTTGATCCATGGATGCATGGAGTTGTAAAGTTTGGTGGCAAATCAGGCTCTTATCAGGGATGAGCGATCGGATCGCGTTGTAGTACTCGTAGAAGTGTTTTGAAGTCTAAAATTATTTGCAAATAATTTTTCAACCCGATTATGAAATTTCGTTCTGAGCACACTTGGCTTTCCATTTCTTGCTTCAAGGTCTTTCAAAAGATGCAGCTAAGTGTTGTTTTAAAATAAAATATAAAAAAATGTATATTCTTTCAGTTTCACAATTTTATTCAAAATGCTATTCTTAGGAATTATATATGTATGTGAAAATTACATTAAATGTCCACCATGAGGCCATACAGTAATAAAAAGATCAAATACATACTCGTATAAGTATATATGAGTACGTCTACAGGTAAAATCCGCCAAACAGTCGATTCATGAATGCCTAGTTGATGAGAATTTTGAGATTTCGAGGTTGAAAGTTGTTCAGCAACCCTTTTCGCTACACCAGCAATATTCTGTCAGTCCCTTTTCTATCCTCCACAGAACCAGTTTCATAAAATTTTTTCACCAACCTTTGAATTGTCGACTCATTCGAATGATTATTTCCCCCAAAAAAATCACGAGTTTTGCGATAAGTTGTTTTTAACGATCGATCATTTTTATAGCATTTTCAATCATTTTAACGCGTTGTCCTTCGTGTCAAATTGTCCATTTTTCTACTTGAAAAGTGTCAAATATGTCAGAAAAAAGGCAGCGCCTAAGAATTATTCCCTACTGACATCTCGGTGCCCCTTTTTAAAGACTCTTTAATTGGTTATTTTAGTTAGTATTCTGCCGATCACTTTTTCTTTGTCAATTTCAATTCCTGATGCGAGGAAACTTAAGAGTATAGAATTCCCTGGTATTTGAACTAAAAATCGCCTGAAGTTTTCAATAGAGCTACCGATATTGCACTGTAAAATATTGTAGTTAAAACTTTTTGAATCTACAGAAATATATAAGTAAAAATTTCAAGTCAGACTCCAACGAGTTGTGAAGAAAAAACCAACGAAAACTTTGGGGCGCAAAACCAAGACAAATAATTTTCGACGAAAAATTAAAAAACTCTTCTCGCCTTCTTCCTTTCATTTTTTGCCTTGAAACTTAAAGAGTGATTTTTCTTGTCGTCAATAAAAAAAAAAATATATTTTTTTTACTGATAATTGTTAATAAACTAATTATTTTGGTAAGCATTTTGAATTTACGCATTGGTCACGCTTTTTCATCCTAAATTTCATAAAGTGCTTCGCAAAATATTTGTAAATGGAGAAATGAACTTGTCGCAAAACGGTAAGTTATAATTGAATAGAAAAATCATATAAAACGAAGCTAACCTGTGTTTGTTACAAGTTTAACCAAAGTTTTTTTTAATATTTTGTAAATTATTCTTCGAGTAGATGTAAACGTTCCGCAGATTCTCATCCGATGCACGAGTCCCTATCTGACTAATCCGAGTTGGAAGTAAACCCAGCTGACGACCTGGATAACGAGGCTATGTTCGTTGTGACTATTTAAACAGATTCGAAAACTTGTCAATGCCACATTGGTCATGAAAGAACACAGAGAACTTAACTCATTAGAGCATTCGTCGGAAACACTGCGGTGACGAGAAGCAGTTAATTCGAAACCCATGAAAATTTTAAAATATAAGTGTAATCATACTGTCTCTGATAAGAGTAATGCACATCATCCAGTTTGCTTGAGTTTCTTTATGGAATGCCTGCGCATTTCGAAGCGCCGCATTTATTCTAAAAATACTGGTAATAATAATGGTAATCTTAATAACATCAGTAATATTAACAACAGTGCAAACTCCCAAAATCGGGATAGAAAATTAAGCAAAGTGTTAACTTTTTTTTTTTTTTTTTGCTCTGCAGGTTTACATTTTCCCCAAATCGAAAACTTGTCTCTAATTACTCATAATACGATTTATTACTCGCTTTTAGGCTCAGTTGTTGTCGCTTCATTCTAAGTTGAAGATGTATATCCATTAAAAGATGCAAAGAAAAAAGATAAAACTTCCGGCAGCTTTTATTCCACACTGAAGAAGACAAACCTCCAAGTTATTACAGAAAGAGCTTCCCATAAACTAAAAATCCCATTCCCAATTTATAGAAAAATTTACTTAAACATCAAATCACATATCGCGTATGAATATTGTAAAATTATGTTCTCATCCACTAAAGCCCTATGACTAATCCAGGTATTACAGCCTGAAAGCATTTAAGCTTCGAGAAAAGGTACTGTTACATCGACAAATTGACCACAAAAGACTAGATAATCGATTCTGTGAGGATAAGAAGCCAATAATGGAAATATCTATACTTCAAAAAGCACTTTTCCACATATCACAGTTTATTTCATTTGTGATATGCCTTTTATGAACTTGTATCCAGAATTAAAAGCTCAATAAATACTTTAAAATCTATACAAATTTAAGTTAATTTATAGCCTGAACACTGGGTTTGGGCACAAAATTTATTACGTTACCTTTGCGACATTTCAAACAACCCAGCACAATTTTTTCGGACCTTTGTGGAAAACGAAGCATAGACTGATTTGAAAAGCTATTTAAGTGTAGTGAGTTACGAAGAGTCCAAGGCAGAAGTCTTCTGAATGCGAAGGCATTACAAAAGTTGCAATAAAGAGGGAGTGAAAAAGTGTATTTCTTAGAAGTAGAATATCCACTCTTTTTTGCATCGAGTCCTTTTACCTCAAATGTGAACTTTGTAGTCAACTTATAGAAATACGTTTCAAACTGTGTAGTAACTAGTTCTAAAACTTTTGAAGCTTTTTAACATAAACCTCAACTCATCATCTTTAGAATAGTGAAGAATAGTTTTCTTCCAGAATTGGAGAGCATTTGAATGTGTCTGGAAACCAAATACAAGCCCTCGCTACCGCTAATTGGGTAAATATTTCTTTCTCCCAAAAGCAAAACAAAAAAAGTACAACCAACAAGTCATGGAATTCATTACTGATTGCAAGTTTGTAGAAATTCAAAATCCAATTTTCGCACAAGCGATCCTTTCGTTGCGAGCATTTGTGTGAACGGAAAATCGCTTATCGAATGTAAAGCGCTGCCCTGCAGCAGTTCTGAACAACAATTTTGTAGATTTAATTTTCATTAATACCAGCAACTTTTCTGAACTTTTTGTTTCGAATCACGATGATCTGTTTTTGCCAATTTTGCACACTCGCCTGCGTACTCCGAATTCAATTGCGATAATCACGCATTGTTCGCGCAGACAGCAGGTGCGAGGGGGCGTTGGAGCAATTCCGTTGCCACGGCAAATGAGCGCATTTCAAACTTTTAATTCAACCACCCCTCCCCACCCCAAGCGGTGTGCACCGTGCCCGCCGTCGCGTTAGTGGGTGTATCCTATTGCTGCGCGCTTCCGAAAATAATTGCAGCGCAGTACCGTGTCGTGCCACATTTGAATGGCTTTGGTGTGTTGCACAGAGAAGCGCTGGCGGCGTTTGTTCAACATTCAGCAAACGAAATTCGAGGATAATACAAGGATATAATTAAAATTGTCAGTTTAGTTGAAGTTTGTTAATGGGTGTATTTATGTTTGGTGGTGCTTTGTTATATTTGTTTTCGTTTTCGTTTGTATGCGTGTGTTTTGTTTCATTTTATTTTCTTGTTTTTTGTTTTTGCTTCAAAAGATATGTGAATATCAATATCGACCTACATTTCTTTATTTCGCTGCCTGCTGCCAGGATCCTCTGAGTAAAGACGTCACTGCTTTGCACGCCACCTTCCCTCGAATTAAGTTGCTTTTCGTTACTTCTTCGCTTGAATTCGTTTCGCTTAAATTCGTTAATAACTCACTTTTTTGTAGTTACACTAGATAAATATTGAAATCTCTTGCTTTCAAACAATTCTCAATTCACGAGCATTCATTTTCTGGCCAATATTTTTCATTCACTTCTCCTTTGATGAATTTGTCATGTTTTGCTTTCGGATAAATTTTTCGTGTTCTTTGACCGAACTGCCAGATACACACGCAGCTGCCACACGAATTTCGGCGTGTGACGTAGCCGCTGCTGTAGCGTTTTATGGCGGTTTCACACTCTCTTGCCACACAATTCGACAAACAAATATTTCCACAAATTTTTTTAACTTTTCATAATTGGCCAGAAAAACACAAATTGGAATACTTTGCAAGGATTGACTGCACCAGAATCACTGTCATCTGCGGGCAAGCAAAGAAGCAGTTGTGCCTGCCACACAATTAGCATGCCACAGCGATGTTGTAGTATTCTTCGTTAGTTGCACATATCACTGTTTTCGTGTCGGCACTAATCGCATTTGTTGCACGTTGTGTTTAAGTGCCATAACTTGACTGCAACTGCCGCACCTGTTCACATGCAATTCTGCCATGCAGCTCAGCAGATCTGAGATTTATTTCTGTTTTCTGAATTATTGAACAAAATTGTGTTTGTATTTGGGAAAAAACGCGCGACAAGCAGCGGCGCGACCACCGTTTACAAGACGCGTCCAAACGTACCGACGAATAACACAAAACTGAATCGGCGCTGAACTGAGTTGTTCAGTTGCTTGAATATGGCAACAGCAGCAGCGGCAGTGGCAGTGACAGCGCCAGCAATACGGAGCGAATATGCTTGTACAACATCTGTTTGAGGCCAGTCAAGAGAAGCAGCTCAGCAGCATCGTGATAGCGGCCGTTCCGGCGACAACGCCGTCGTGCTGTTGCCATTCCAATTGGCTGCATATGAGTGCTCACGCCGCTCCAGTGCTCTCTGCTCACCGCCAGCTACAAGATACTTTGTTGCCTGTATCTGTCGTATGTTGGGCGATAAGAGCGCTCAGCTGATCCGCCCGCACTGCCGTTGTTGTCATCCATGAACTTCCGCCTTTGCTTCCGTCGTTTCCGATTACATTACTTTTCGCTACTTTTTCTTTTACTCTCGTATAAATTTATTTGTTTTTGTTAAGGGCGCACTCAACGCGTACTTTTATCTGACTCTCGCGCTCTCTGCTCTGCATTATATGGTCTTGATTATTGACTAACATATGTTTATGTACAAAGAATTGAACGATTCTGCTTCGTCGCGCATCCGACAGATACAAATTTCAACGCGTTTGGCCAACACTCGACTCACTCGCTGGATAGGAATTTAACGATTTGTTTGTGTTTACTTCTACGCATGTACTGGCGCGCCAGTTTGGCCCCACTCCTCGGCAATGCACTTTTCACTCCCTTTTAGGCGATTAACTGTCAGTGAGTGGACAAGAGTGAATTTTTGGTCGATTAATTTACTGGCTTAAAAGCGAGTAACGCAAATTGTGTAGGAATAGGTTCAAATGTGCATACTTCCATTTTTTTTAATTCCAATAAACTACATTTCTAGGTATGCCCCAAACCACTACTCGATGCTAAGTTCATGAATTCGGATAGCAAAGTTAATAGCCCTTTATCAAATCAGAAGTCTTCTGAGCTCTGTTGTCCTTTCCTTTTGGCATAAAAATAAATATTTTGTTTGATAACAGTCGAATCAGCTCACTCTCTCTCTCTTCTCTCTCCCTCTCTGCCTTTCTCTCTTACTCTCTTCCACTTATTTCGCGTGCGTGCTCTTCCAACTAAACAAAATAACTTGAATGCGTATAACACAATTATTGTGCTCATGTACGCCGTATAACAGTTATGCTCAAGATAAAATACATTTTTCACTTCAATGTTTTGCATGCGATTTTTTCTGCCCAAAAGGTTTCAAACAGCATGGAGAAATATTTCAACCAAAGGATATTGTCCTATATATTTTGTAAGGCCCTATGCTCCAATGGCAGACAAAGGAAACGAGGATGATGATGATGCATCGTAAAAATTAGTTTGTAGTCAAACATTTTTTCAAGACACTCGTAAATCTAACAGGAATTTGAGGACGTGCCTCTTAACTGTGCTGTAATAGATAGCAGTAGAAAGTAAGAGTTTTATACCAGATTCAAGAATAGAGCAAACCAAGTGCAGAGAACAGAGCAAGAGAGTTCAGCGCTATACATTTCTCCACCAGTCAGACGAGTTTTTGTTAGCTCTGCAGGGTTCGGTTCCTTACTGTTTTCATCCGTTTGCTTATTCACGTAATGTAGAACCCCACTGTTTTATAGGATGTTTACATAAGTTTGTACGTACATTACTAGACATCTGTATGAACATAAAACATATACATGGGTGGCTGTGTATTCGTGAGAAACTGTTTCACCTGTTGGTCGCATTGATGTTCTGGGATGGCATTCAACTGAAGTATTTGGAACAGAAATGGGAGAATTATTTCTGCAATGAAGGCGGTAAAGTTTGGATTACTCGGTACGTAGATTGCTTGAAGACTTACGAATCTCCATGAAAGGGGAACTAAAATATTTCATCAGTACAATCCTTTGCGCGCCTAAAACCTTAACTCTCCATTAATCTTATTCTTTCCATTCTTTAAAAACGTTTATTGAAGTTGCTGGTCCGTTGAATTTATCTACACAAGGAGAAAAATTGCTTTAAATAGATCCTTTGTATTTTTCCGCCAATATTTTTTAGCGATAAAATTACAAATTGTAAAATGTTTTATTTATTCCCAAATCAAAATGCTTTAACATTTAAAAACAATTAGTTGGTTATTTGTGATTCAAATATGGACGAATTAATTACGAACAAAAACTTAAGTTGCTCTTTCTCCATTTAAGAAGGTGTGAACCATTCTAAATAATTCACTACCTTACCAATCTGCCTACGTTACCGATACCCATTCCACCCAGAAACTGCTAAATATGGAATTCTAAGCAAGTCGTATAAAACTTACAATAGATAAGAAGGTGTATTTTTCTTAAGTAAAACCATTTAATGTAAACAGATAAGTTACGGCTTTTTTCAAACCACATTGCAGTGAGTGCGACAGACGATGCGATGCCCATCTGCCGTTCAAACTTGGCTTAAAACTGTAGATGCCTCCATTTATGGAAAAAACATAAGAACGCACACCACAAATAGGAGCAAAACACTAATAAAGAGAGTACGCGCAGACTGGCAGACCAGAGTTATATTAGACGATAGTGGCTACCATAGTTATACTTACGGCTCAAATATGAACAATGGCACTGGTTCGGGAGTGCACTCGTAATAATTATCCTTAAGTTGCTTTTTTAGACTCCTCGGTCAGTGTAGCGTCTTCCAAGCTGAGATTTACGCTATAGACCAAGCAGCAAAAACGATAAGACTAATGAACAGTAGACAGGGCTAGTTTACTGGGGCAATAGGCCGACCGGTTATAAACTATGCTGCGCCTGTCTGATCGCCTGGCACCCGTGATTCGCGAGGATGAACACCGTCATGACGAGGCTCATATGATACCTGTAAAGGAGCATAATAAACTGCTCAGCAAGCAGTTCCTGCTAGGGTGTTACGGCAGGTCTCACCCATGCAGACACCTGCTTGAGCCTGAACCACCTCCCAGGCATGTCAGGAGGCATTTCCTTAATTACGCGGACGCGATCCAGGACAAAACAGACCAAGAGCTGGATCGGACAGTGTACAGACAGGTAATCAACGGCATTCATCGGGAGACTCATACCACCTCCTTAAGCTCCCGAGTCCAACCACCACCCAGCGCAGACGAAGAGCTCCAACTTCCCCGAGAGTACCGCGTAACCTTGGGAAAACAACTGTTCTGGATACTGTAGCAGGTTAAACTCCTACTTATTCAGAATCGATCCCGATATACTAAACATATGTCCGGCATGTGAAGGCACCCCGCACGACACTAACCATCCTTTAGTGCAGGGAAATGAAAAAGAGGATGAATGTGCAAGGAAAGGCTCAGAGATTGACCTTCAGCGATTGGTAGAGGGCATAATCATACCTTTAAGCGAACTGTGTACTGCGATTGACTTGAGCGTAATCGCGCAATACCAGGTGGCCTCCAACTACTAACTGTAGGGACTCCAAACTGAATCTTAAAAGTACACAATGTCTGCTTGGATTCAACAGATACTATCAGCGTCCTCAAAGCTATTATACGGCTCACTGCGATATAGGCGCAGGAGCTCTTTTTCTTCTTAATTGGCGCGATAACCTCTTACTCGATTTTGGGCGAGTGTAACAAAGCGCGCCAGTCGTTTCTTTCGTCATCGTTCATCATTCCATCGCCTGCGATATCCACCGTTGCCAACGTGCAAAGGTCCAAAAATCTTGCGCAGAATTTTTCTCTCGAACACTCCAAGCGTCGCTTCATCGGATGTTGTCATCGTCCACTCTTCTGCGTCATACGTAAGGACGGGCATGATGAGAGCCTTGTAGAGTGTTAGTTTTGTTCGTTGAGAGAGGACTTTACTACTCATTTTCCTACTTAGTCCTTGTAGCACTTGTTGGCAAGAGAGATTCTACGTTCGATTTCAAGGCTGACATTATTATAGGTCTTAAGGCTGGTTCCTAATTAAAGAAGACTTTTACGCCCTCGAAATTATATCTGTCAACAGTGACGTGGGTGCCGATACGCGAGTGCGCCGACTGTTTGTTTGAAGACAGAAGGTACTTCGTTCATGTGCTTTGCCTCTTTATCCAGTTTGGAGAAGGCAGAACTAACAACGCGTTTATTAAGGCCGATGATGTCAACATCATCGGCATACGCCAACGATTCTACGCTCTTATACAAATTTTGCCTGAGCGATTAAGTTCTGAGCCTTGTACGATCCTCTCCAACATCAGGTTAAAGAAGTCACACGACAGCGACTCACCCTGTCTGAAACCCCGTTTGGTATCAAACAGCTCGGAGAGCTCCTTCCCAACCCTGACGGCGCTGCTGGTGTTCAGCAACGTCATCTTGCATAGCCGTAATAGTTTTGCGGGGATACCAAATTCAGGAGCTATGGAAATGAAAAAGAAGTTGAGTCGGTACAACACCTCCTCTGTGAATGTTCTACACTTCAAAGAACCCATGCCAAATATTTTGGCGTTTTTTTCTTTGACGATCTGGGAAATTTGCAAAATGTGCCACTGGAAGGACTAGTTACCTTCTTAAAAAGATTTATGTGGTTTACAAACAGTTATTTATGTCAAAAGTTAGGGGGATCCTATTATGAAACTTGCTTGGATTATTGAGTGTAGTCTACCCTACTACTGAGAAAATTGGAAAAACAATTTTTAGGGTGTGCTTTTCAAAAATACTTAGGAAAGTTGCTTTCCCAGAAACCTCTAAACCTCCTCCGATCGGCTTAGTATTTTATCACATTTAGTATTTTTCTGGTTTTAACATTCCGTCCATGCAAATTATGGCCTCACTTATGTACCTAATCAAAGAACTTAAAAAAATATATTATTCACTTATGAAACAGTTTCATACATTCTTTGCTAGTTGTTCTGCCGAACTCGACCCCTAATTTGTGGTGCACACCTTTGTGTGCTGGCTTTCGAAAGTCAGTTTTATGCCGTCTCCGAACGGCAGTTGCTTTTTCTGTGCAATTCTTTAATTAGTCATGGATTGACGAGAGGCGACCAATTAAAAAAAAAGTTGGTCCATCATTTGCTGTTTTATGCCCCCAGTCCGGCCAATGGCGGCTGCAATAAAGTTGGCCAATAAATTTGCTGAAAATTACTTTTTGCCAAACATTTTTCAATACTTCTGCAGAATTTTTTAACTTTTCTCCTCTAACTTGTTTAAAACTATGAAACTATGCCTCCCCTAACTCAGCTAAATTTCAGTTAAAAATATTTAACAAAAAAATCAAACAGAATGAAATAAAGGCTAACGCTCAACAAAATATTTCAACACTTCTAGAGAAATGCACAAACAAATACAACTCATTCACAGCTCCCCTAACCCTGATGTGATAATAAAGTTCACAGAAATGCTTAATAAAGATCCCAGCCACTTAATTGAAATATGAAGGCAATAAAAAACGCATTCAGGCTGTTCATAGGATCACACTCGCTGCGTTGACAGCTAGAATCGAAAATCCTGCGGCGACCATCCCGTACTTGGTTTGCAGCTCAATATTTTTGACGATCCATCACAGCGTGACACAACCACAAGCGACGCGAGGGACAACAGAAAAGTGTCAAGAGACGAAAAAAATTAATATTCGAAATTAATTCATGCAAGGGGAAATAGATATACCCGGCCATCCATAATAAGCTGAGTGCGCACGAAAAGTTCACTATGTAATTCACACCCCGTCGACGAGTGAGGAGAGATAAAGGAAGCAGAAAAGCGAAATAATGTGTGCATGCAGCAAGAAATGATGAGATCAACGGCCAAGCGTTGGATAAGTGAGAAGATCCGAAAATTTAGAAGCAACGCATTATATGCCCCAGCAGCAGAAACCGTTGCTCACACTTTACTACAGATGTTGGCAGCTCGGTGCGGCCATGCTGACCACGAAGTGAAAGCAAAAAGACAGCCAATCCAACAATCCAGCAATCCATAAGCCAGTATTGGCCTCAAGTTCCAGGGCAAGCCGTGCGCTTATTTGCGCTCACCGCTGTGTAAGATGTAATTAACAACTCGCATCTCGTAGGTATCAAATTACCTTGTGAAAAACAAACACAACTGCGCTGTTCATTGAGCTGGCTTAATATTCTTTATCCATTTTATATATTTATTTATGTAATCGCCTTTTTTCAATTTACGCTGCGTTACTGTTGGTTGGTTTCTACGCCGATATCCCTAAGATAAATGAGCCAAATTAATAAGACATGCATAGGCACTTAAATGCTGCTGAGCGGCGGCATTTGCGCATGCGCGTACCCATGTGACTCAGTTGAGTGTTCAAGTCGACGCACAGAGATCTTACCTCGCAAGCGCTGAACCGTCCCTCAGAGACAATGGAATGAATAACTTTATTAGGTCTACGCACCTTCGAAGTGGCTGCATTTCAGCAGGGGTTTGGCGTCTGTGGCTGCGTCTACGCTTATGACCGACATAACTCCTATGTTCACTTTAGGTTTTGTTGCTTTTTGTTTGTTTGTTTGTTTGTTAGTTACCTTCGCTACACTTTCAATATTTTGGCATCAACGGCATTAAAATATTGTTGGCCCTTTGCTTTGAGTAAATATTATTCTATTTACGAATGGAGTTTAGGTAGTTGTGTAATAAAATAATTTCGAATTTAAATAAAGAAATAGTAGTCCTAATCGATCACTACAAATAGCACATGGACAGATGGATGGGAACAACAGAAATTTGCATGCAGATGTCTCACACTAATTGCTCACTTTCGGCTAATCTGGCAACTATGGAAGTGGTAAGACCGTATTAATTGCTCGTTATTTTGCATACACTCAGGATTAGAAGCGAAAGCATATAAGCTCGAAGAGCCTCCTCATCCCTCATGTTGGCCATTGCACAGAGGAGCAGTAGCGCACATCGAGAAGCGCTCGGTGCCAGGGCATTAGCAAATATTATTATCGGTTTACACATAATTTATGCCAACTCAATGAGAATACGAATATTGAAATCCTCGGTAAGGACTTCGATGAGCCAGTATGTGGGCACAACCGAGTGGGCAGGACGAGGGTTGTGGTTGCATTCTGCTGATATGACTTAAACCTATTCGAGCACAAAAATACCAATTATGATACTGCATATTTGTGCGAAATCCAGGCAACAACAGCAACAATAATATCAAGCAGCAATAAAAGCAGTAAAAGCAGTAAAACGGCAGCTACAGCATTACAACTGAACAATAAAAAAGGAATGCAATGCAAAATTGTGTAGGGCAAAAACAACAACAAGAAAAAAACAATATTGTAGGAATTAAGAAAACAAAAACCGAGCACTTAGGAAAGGCGGCGAGCAGCACCACCAACACCACCACATTCACCGGTCGTTGGGGGTTGGAGGGAAACAAAAGCAATAAGAAGTTTACATTTCAAAAATTACCAGAGATAAATTGAGCAGAATTGAAGAATCATTGACTTGCAGGGATGGATAGATCGGGCGTAGGCAATACCGTTAGTCTTACAAGTGCGTTTGTATGAAGCCAAATATGTGAGCACAGAGCACAATTCGAATGGTGAATGGGTCAGTGGCATGTGTGCATGTGTGTGTGTATACACATACATATATCTGTATATGCACACACACATTTTCGAGTACAATCGAATACTGACATGGACGAAGCTATGACTCAAATATACGGACGGGTGAGCGGATGTTTATTACCCCGCGCAGGGCGGTTGTGTGTGCGGCTGCATTTGTGGCTGGAATTTGCATAAAAATGAATATGACTAACGGTAAGACAATTTATGCTTAAAACTCTTAGCAAATATTCGTTCAATTCAAGTTTTCCTAAATTTTTGAGCAGTAAACTTTGGTTTTAATGAAATGAAATGCCTCTTTTGCAAAAAGCACATAAACTGGCAGCAACACGCAGAAATTACTTAATGCGAATTTCACATCAATGAAAAATGTTACTCTCGTCTTTTATGGAACTCTTCCGGCTGCCACAACGCGTCTGCCGCACACTCTTCCTCACAGGCAGATGCCACTAGTCCAAACACATCAACATGTCCTGTGGACGTGGGCGAGCACTAGACACTATTTGTGCACACGAGCACACACATGCATGCACACACATACACACATAGAATTGAGATGCAATTGAGGTGCGGGTGTTGGACTACTCACTTTCACGGACGATGGAGTTGATATTGCATTTGCTTCTTTCCGGCTGCACTTCGAAGCCGGCACAAGTGGAAACATTCGAATTTTATTGCTCATTCGTGGGATTATTGTAATGAATTACGCCTTTTCGTCTTTTCGGCTACAGTTCCCCCAACGCTCACCAGTCCAGTCTAGTGGCAATGTCTGCTGATCTGTCTCGTAGCTTTCATGCTGAACGTTTGCATTGTTCGGAGGCAATGAACGCAAAAAGTAGCATCGACAGGGCAAAAAACTTGGTGCGAAAGGAAAGGCAAAGCGCAGGATATGTACGACATTCGCCATTTAATCCTCGGTTTAGTCCGAGAAATACATTTGCAGGCAGTTACATACGTCTCGGCGCAGCTTAAAGATATCAGGGTCGATGGATGGTGGCTGTGGTGGGATGATCTGCAAGCGTGTGAGCCTGCGAGGAGATTATAGTATAGGCACGTCGTAGCTCAACAGCAGGCGCATACATTTGACCAAAGCAGCTGGAGCATACCAATCGTCAGCTAGACACACTGAGGCTTCTATTGGAGGAAGCGAAATGAATCGCAATGATAGCAGATTACAAAGATAGGTTGAAATGCTCGTATGCCATTTTTGTGGTGAATTACACATTACACGTTTTATAATACGTAAAAACAAAAACAAGAAAGATGAGTGCAAATGCAAAAATACACTTGGAATGATGTGTGAATATACTTAGAAATTTATGTATGAATTTATTTAACTCCCCACTTTCCGAGACAAACTGGATCGATTTTTGATTTTTGCTTTGCTAATAAAATTCCTTGCGTCTGCGTTCTTTTTACGCCGCGGCATAAACTCTCTTCACTTTCATACTCGTCAACCCGTTGTTCATCTCGAGTAGCAATACAGTCGCAAATACTCGTTTAATGTCCCCACAGAAGTGCAAAAAAATAATATCTATGGTACTAACGGATGGGTCAGCCTTCTACGGTAACCTTTATTCGGGTGTCCTCCAGTACAAGTTTCTCTACTTTTTCACATTTACTTTTGAAGCGGCAGTAACCCGGCCGCCTGAGTTAGAATCATCTTAACTGTTTACTCGCCTCGATCTTTTAAATTCACATAAACTCCATCGAATTGCAGATAATGAAGGCGCGAAATCGTTCTCTCTTTCTTTGTTTCCTTTTTCTTTTTATCAAACCAAGCGTCCTGTGCCAATAGATAGTTCTCCAAGCATCTTCCAAGTGGAGGTGTACGCCATCTGTATATGAGTACAAATCATTTTAAAGAGGAGTCTCCGGAATAAACGAATTGTGCACTCAAGGCACTGTCATCCAGTGAGACTAAGTCCTCACTGGTCCTTGAGTGTATCAAGAAACTGAATTTGTTAGGAACGCACAAACGCATCAGGCTAATATTGGTGCCAGGAGGCAGGGGTATAACTGGTAAGGAAATAGCGGATGCATTGGCTAGAGAGCCTGTGACCTCGTGACCGCTGTGACCGAGCCCTTTCTTGTTATGGGCCAACACACCATCAAGGGGAGTGAAGAGCTAGAGCTGGCTCTTGCCGTTTCTGCAACCAATACACCGAAGACTCCAATACACCTTCTCGGCAAATTGTAGCCAGAAGAGAGGCATAGGTTCCGCCCTCTGGATATAGCGCTCTCCTTTTTGAGTATTTATCGTTTGGAGCCAAGCTACGGGCTACCAGATGGGTCACAGATTGCGGATAGAGGACGGCCTTTAGTTATGAAGGTTACCTGCGAATAAGCAGATAAATAAGAAGTGCCGGACCAGCAGCGATTAGGAATAATTGATCTGAGTGGTCTTGTTTGGATATGGCAAGTTCTTTAAAAAATCCGCAACGCCCGAAAATTCGAGATAAGGTGAGTAAACGCCGCCTATCTGACTACTTATTCCATAAAACTAAAATTCTCATGGCGACTGACTTGCATTAAGAGGATATCTGGTCAGCGTCTCACTCAGAGGGAGCGGCTGCCTATCGAGAAGGAAAGCTTGGACCCCTTCAGAAGGCAGCGGGAAACCACCGATGTAAAAGCTCCACGAAATTCATATAACATCAGTGTGTGTGTATGAGTATTACTCACAAATTCCGGGAATACGTAGGGCAGTGCCTTAAAGAATTATTGTTAATGATCGCAAAAGAAAGCCCATAAACAAATTAAAGGGTTAAAAATCTATTTTCAAACTGGTTAGAGTTGTTTTCACGCAGTTATAGTGAGCGTTCCTTTACTAATTCAAGGTTTTATGAACTCTTGCAATTCATCATCAGCATTTATCCAAAGTCAGCTGCTAACATCAGCGTGAGACAGCTCTCAGTTCAAAGGTCTCTCATTTAAAATAGTAATAAATTAGGGAGAGTAGTAATAATAAAATGACGTTAATAAGAAACCAACTATGTGGTATGGATTTCTTGTTTGGTGGATTCTGTCGGTCCCCCTTTGGTAGATTCATATAGGTGGGGCACGAAAGTCTACGTACCTCGCGGTGCTCCTTCACAAATGATGGCAATGGTGCGCCCTACTAATCGCCATTGATATCTTCCTCCTCAATGAATCCGAAAATCGCATGAAGAAAAGCTGCAGAAATTTGCAAAAAGCGGCAATCAACTGCCGGCTGTGAAGCCGCACCGAGTAAATCACATGCAACGCATTTTTGCGTTCACAAGCATGCGGCCCAAGTGCAGCGCTCATAGGTACATATTTACCTGAATACACACATACATAAAAATACATACGCATGTGGCCGCGTACTCAGCGTCCAGCTTTGCGGTTGCTGCTCTTGCAAACTCTGTAGGGACTGCCACCTATGCAGCAGCCATCTGCTTCGGCAACCTCGGTCGCATTTGGAATCGCAGCAACCGTGTGCGAAGCTATTTGCGGTTTTAATTGCCGTTAACAACATCGTTCCATGCCGGAATTGGTCAAATTGTCAAAAGAGATGGGGGGCCATTTGAATAAGTGCCAATGGCGAAGGTGAACGACGAGCAAAGGGAGGGCGGGCAGCAGGTCGTGCATTACAGCTCATCTCTCATTTCCATTAGCTTGGTGGAGCAGAATTCAAAACAAGATGCTGGAAATCGCAAATGGTTAGGAAATGCTAAGCAAATCGAAGCGAAATCAAAAAGATGCAAATTATTTCAAGGCGCATTTGCGCAAATGCAACCATAATTCAGTATTCCGATTGCGAATATTCAACGACTATATAAATGGCGATCCTGGTTAGATTTAGTAAGACTGTAATTATTCAGCTACATTTTACCAGTATGCACACACACGCATACATATCTGTATGTGGGCGTGTATTTGCACAGATTTGTAAACGCAGAAAAATTCTTAAAAAACTTTTGAGGCGAAGATCTTTCATTGTGCGCCTCCATCTCAAAATCCTGATTAAATTTGCGACAATAGACGAATCAAACAGGCCACATGGAATCATGGGCTTTGTGGCGCAGTTAATAATAATCTGTTGCATTCAGCAACAAAGAAAGTTGCAAGCAACAAAAGTTATTTGTCGGTGAAATTGTTATCATTCACATCCGATGCCGCGCCGACTGCACGTCCATGTAAACAAACAATCAAATGTGCGGGTGCGATGCACAATCAAATGGACATTTTTTATTCCGACAACAACAAGTACAGCAAGCTTTTCTCACATATAAATAGTAGTGAGTGAAATAAGTAAAATAAAATACATTTCAGCTTGAAGTTCTGGCCTTTGGCAGCATTGTGTGAACGCGCACCATTGAGTGCATGTGAGTGTGTGTGTGTTTAGGTGAATTCTCCGAGGAACAAAGGGATGTATGCAGCTTTACCAAGGCACTCTCACACACACGGTCATCTCATACTTATATTTTTCTATTTCCACTAGCCAGTTGCTTCTGGCTCCCGTCCGAACAGACGCATGAATGCACAGCTGTACTTACATGCACACAACACACACACGCACGCACAGTCATAACTGCAAAGGTAATAAAATACACCAAAGACGATGCGGCAACGCGAACATAATAAGATACTTTTGTGAGGATGATATTTTTGCCGGAATTAACTGAAGCCTTCAACTTCATTGCACTTGTGCCTTATCGTCCACTTGTGTGCGTGTGTGCTGCCATGATGTCTAGTTGCTTCTTCCGCATCCTCGCATATGTGTGTAGCTAAGTTCCCATCACATAAGTATGGATTGGTGTGTATGGGCTGTGCGTAACGCGTGCCGAATGCAATTTTTTAAAATTGAATCAAGATTTTGTAATGTTTCCCAAATCGAATTATTTAACAAAATTGCAATCGAGAAGACCGTGAAAGTGGCGACCATTAACAATAGAAAGCAATAAAGCTGAAAAGATGCAATACAATACGAATATGAAAAATGAAACCAGATTCCAAGGAAAGCATGTTTTCTATTGTAAAACGAAGTGAGGAGTCGAAGAGAAGTGCCAAGCGATGCTTGATACCAAATGCGTTGTGAAACTAATGGAACTGTTTTTTTTTTTTTGTTTTTTGTTATGAATATTTTATTTTAGTTCCACGTTAGCTAAATTTTTAGTAGTTAATAAAATAAAAAAATAAATAAAAATACCTGTTAACTTTTGCGGCTCCAGTTAAGGGGCATATTAACATTATCCCAAAGACATAAAAAGTTTTATTTTGATCAAACTTTTTTTCGTCCCACTTACCCAGCTTGGCTCTGTGTGTCGCTCGCTTTCGATTGGTTTTCACTAGATCGCGAATTGTCGGTAATCAAAAAGTCTGCAACAAAGAAAAAAAATATATAAAAATAATACGTTAACAATAATCCCGTTAATTACTTATTTATTGACAATTTATTTATTATTTTATTTATTTATTTAATTAAAAAATAGCTTTTAAAAGGCTAAAGCACTGGCTGCTGAGTCCTTTGGCTTTTGTTTGAAAAAAAAAAGAAATATTGATAATATGCCAAAAAATAATTATAACAAAAAAATATATATATGTATGTTCCACTTGCTCTTTCAGTTCCTTTTTTTTATCTTTGTATTTTCCGCATAGATTTTATTTTTTAATGACAAAAAAACTATCTCTCTTATTGTTGAAAATATCCTTTTCATTTCGTTTTCCTTATAGGAACTCAAAATAATAGGAAGTTTCCTTAAAGCTGTTTTAAGTTTCCTTAAAAGCTGTTGTTTGCGTAAAAAGCCCATTTAAACGATTTGACACTAAAAGCTTTCCTGCCAACCAATGCACAAAAGCTTCCCTTATTTCAACTAAACTTGAATAGCAATAAGAAAAATGCATAAAAAATAACCCACTATTCTTCAAAAATTCCAAACTACTCCCATGAGTAGAGAAAGTCTCCCTAGCCATGCACATTTAACAGATTCTGTGCGCACATTTAGTCCTGTAAGCTTTCGAAGCTCTATCCTACTTTATTTCCTAGTGTAAGTTTATCCACCATTAATTCAAAAGCTTTCCGAAACTCACCCTTTTGTATTGGCTGCTGTTGCTGCTGCTGCAAATGGCTGGTCGGTATGAACTCCTCGTGCTTTTGGTCGCCTTTATCTTCGTACTTGAGCTTATAGTCCGAATGCTTTCGCAGCGACATCAAGAGCGATTGTGTGCGTGGTGGAATTTCCGGTGGCGCTGGTTCTGGGGGTGGCTCGGACTCACCACCGGATGTTACAAATTCGTCTAAATCCAAACCAATAGAGCTTTCTGCTGTGGAATGCGCGTACTCAAGTAGTTCTTTTTGAATTTGTTGCAATTTGAGTTTTTCTCGCTCGCTACGACTGGTGACTGCGGCCGCAATAGCACCAGCCGCGGAGGTGGCATTACTGTTTGAAGAGGCACCGCTACTTGAGGAAGTCATACCCGCTATGACACCGCTGCCACTACCATTCCCAGTGGCAGTGCGATTTATTGAGCGTCCACTTTTCGTGCGATGGGCACGCGCTGTGCCACTACTTGCGCTATCTCTAACACTCGGATTGAGACTGCTGGCAGTTGAGCTGGTGGGCAATAAAAGGGAGGAGTTAAGCGCACTCAAGCCGGCAGTACCACTACCACTAATAGGCAGTGCGGTGGCGCCCTCCACGACGGCTTGCAAACGATCCAGCATTGCTGCACTGCCGGAGTAGGATAGTCGGTCGCTCATTGAGTCCGAGTTGGACTGAGAGTCGTATTTGGCGTTAAGAAATGGATTTGTACTGCGCGTTGTATTGGCGCTGTTTGGCAGGAGAGCCGTGCTCGTTGGCAGCTGATTCGCCTGATATTTATTGGTGGCAGTAATTTGCGCTGCTGCCACTGCGGCAGCGAGCGTAGTCTGTTGTTTCATGGGTGAGCTTAGCCCGGTGTTCTGTTGCTGCATTTGCAGTTGGAACGCTAAGCTGGAGCTGTGGTCTCGCAACGCATTCGGATATTCAGTGAGCAGTGATGTAGGATTATCTGGGTTTTCACAGTCAGAGCCATAGCGATCCAAACCTGAAAAATAGTAAACAGTTTGTAATGCAGTCAAAATTGCAGCGGAGGCAGAATAAAAGGTGTGTTCGCATGAAAGTGAGGAAGCCAATTATAGTATCCTTGACCCTGACAGCTAAAAAACGTCCGCAGTCAGTTCGCATGGACCTATCTTTTTAAAGCACTTAATTGAGTCCTATAAACCAAATGTGGAATGTACTCCCATCACAGTATCCCATTGATTGTCGTCATCCTAAATTTATCTACTCGGCATTCCACTTGGCTGCCATTCCACAGTAGCGTCCAAGCGAATGAACGCCCATTTCACTAATCCGCTTAAATTCAGCTTAAGACTGTCCATTACTAATTGAATAAGATATTTGGTCATTTCAACTGTCTCCCAAACCCAGCGGCAACCACTTACATCTACACTCCCTCCACTACCACGCCACCACCCGTTGGCACTTGCCAATCTACTCACTTGCCAATTGCTGACTCTGCAACAGCAGCTGCGCCAGCAGTTGCGTATCGAAGGCCGACGACTGAACAGTATTCTGGTACTCATCCTCGCTGCTGCTGTAGCCGTGGTGACTGTGCCACTCGGCCGAGCGCTGTCGCCGCATCTGGTCGCCACCACCACCAAAGTAGTACTCGCTAGCACTGCCGCCACGTTTGCGGCCAATCGTGCCCGAATGGCTGGACATTCTGCCTTTCCTGATATGTGCTTAATGTTGTGGTATGTGTAACTACCGTGTGGCTGGTATGTCCTTAACGGCCCGCACTGATTTAAATACGATTACTGCGCGGGCGAGTGAAAATGGCTAAATTTGATTTATATCCTTGTCTCTCCATATTTGCTCCAGTTGACCACTGCCTTTGCCACAATCACATTCACATTCACTTGGTCAACGTTCTCCTCTGCCTCAGCAGCGACGCTTCTCACGCGGCGAAGCTGCAAAGATAAGATAGGTGAAATAGACGGTTAATATGGGCGAAGTCAGTGGAATATTCGAAAATGGCTCACAGATATGAGAAGATTTATTTAAACAATGATTCGTATTTCTGCATTTAACCAAACTTGAATTACTGGTAAAAGAATAACAAGAAAAAGAAAATTGTATTAAAATGGATCGGTGTACATATTGTACTTAGGTGCATATATACGAAATTTGCAAATTACCATGGCAACACAACCGCTAAATACACAAAGGGCTCCGTAAAGGTCGAATGGTTAATTCGGAGGAGTAAAATGAGCATTTAATGACACTTTTTTCACTAAATACCGATGAGATATAAAAGGTCTTCTTTTTTCTTCACTTTAGTGATCGGCAATCTACAAATGTTCTAGTGAAATAAAAAAAATGTACTTTTCAATCGAAGGCAAAAACATCTCTACAAAATACCATATTTTATTTAAAATTTCTTTCCATCGAATATGATCCGGCGGGGTAGAAACATGAGCGCTCGCGCAAGGGAAATCGAAAACAGAAAAAGCACTCAACGTAACTAAATCTCATGCCTGAATGTGTGGTAAAATCTCCTCTGAAGAGGGTAATATTGATGTACATAGTTGCTAGACTCATGGGCCAAAACAAATAAGAGCGTAGAAGAGCCAATTGGGTTTTCCTGGAGAAATAAGACCGGAAAATTGTATCAGCAATTGGATCATCTCTATGCTAGAAACCAGGATCATTAGAGCCAATATGGGTAATATCAACATAACTAAGAGAGTTCACAGGGGCACTCCACAGGTGGGAGTATTATCTACACTTCTCTTTCACTTATGTGTGATTAGCAAACGGTTAATAAAACTTAATGGAGGTGGGGTAAAGGTGATGGCGTATGCTGATTATGTGGTGTTAATGGCATCAGGAGTGTGTCCCAATACGATCAGTGGGATCATTCAAAGGGCGCTAGGCGGGCTACAGGCTGTGGCCTAAGTTTAAACGCGCGTAAAACAGAACTCATGCTATTTATGACCAGATATAAGGTACCAATTTTTACTCTACCAAACATTAACGGACAAACCCTCTCACTTTCAACCAGTGTAAAGTACTTAGAGGTAATTCCGGACTCCAAACTTAGCTGGAAATTAAACAGTGAAGAACGGGTAAAGAAAGCAAAAATCGCTTTATATTCCTGTAAACGTATGCTAGGAAGAAGATGGGCTCTTCAACCCAAGTATACATTATGGTTCTGTAAGGCGGATATACGACCAATTTTAACGTTTGGGTTGGTGAGAGCTCTGGAGAGAGAATACAATATCAAATTACTCGGCAGAATACAAAGATCAGCCTGTGGAATAACGGTCGGTGCAATCAGATCATATCCTAGAGAGGCTCTCAATGCACTGGCACACGTTATTCCAATAGACCTACATGTAAGGTCTTGCAACCATGAGTGCATTTAGGTTAAATGAAGTGGGTCGCTGGAAAGAAAAAACGTATGGTCACGCTAGAATATTATTGTGACACACTCAGTTAACCTCGGTGAGGACTGACTACATCGTTCCGACGGTAACATTCAATAGAAATTTTGCTACTCTCTTTCCATCTATTCTTTCGGATAGCCAAGCTGCAATCCAGGCACTGAGTTCAGCTAGAACAACCTCTAAAGGGGTGGAGCAAAGCAGTACTAGCCCTACCACCTTGAGCGAAAACCATAAAGTTACCTTAATCTGGGTCCCGGGACATCGGAGCATCGAAGGTAATGTAGAAGCGGATGAACTGGCAAGAAGGGGATCTGCCATGAATAACGCTCTTGCAGAATCGGTATTCACACCATTAGGTGCAGTCAAGAGTGCAATTTCCCTAAAATACCTCCGAATCGCAGACTGTATTTAGATGGAGAGACCAGACGAAATATTATTAGCAGAACGTTATGGCCCACCTACAACCTTAAACAATCATCAATATTGATAAACATGAAACGACGGGACGCCTGGAGACTAACGGCAGTCATAATTGGCTTTTCGTCCGAGAACAAGCAGCCAAAATGGGCATCCCTCACAACACATACTGTCACAGTTGCAAACAACCGAAGAAAAAGGAAACAATCTTCCATTTCCTCTACGAATGCCCTGGCCTATGGAAAGACAGAATGTTAACCCTGGGCAAACCGCTGTTCGAGAGTCTCCAACCACTGTCTGGCTTAGACGTCAACAACCTGATAAGGTTCCTGAACCGCACAGACTGGATATAGTCATGCTGTCATGTAAATAACCGTTAAACAAGTTGGTAACGAGGATGTGGCAACAAAATTTTGCAGAAGCGCTAGTTGGATTCTGGAAGAGTCACCACTTAAACCAACCAACCAAGGACGGTGAATGTTGGTAGCACAAGAGGCAGGGACACGAAAAGTGCAGTTGTCTTTATAGTTCTTTACTAAGATGATTTACCTTAGGAAATAAAAAGGAGTCGTCTAGCGGCAAGCGGCACAAGATCCAGCGAATATAGTTAGTCGGAGAGTCCAACACTGGCATGCTATAGTTGGTTCGAGACCTCCTAATAAAACATGCGGATTATTTGGGTATATTATTACATTTAACACTTTTCCTCTGAAGCAAAAAAAAAATACTCTAATGCAAATTACGCAGTGCTAGCCAGACACAAGGTGTCAACAATATAAACCAATATATATTATTTTGGGGAAAAAATCCATTATTTTGAAAGCGATCTTTAGCTTCTGGGCGTTGCTCCGACTACTAACCGGTCGACTGGCGGTCAACTTCGATTATTTCTGTGCTTTATCGATATTATCGACATTTCCTTTAACATCAAAAATGCCTGAACGCAACGACGAAACCGAAATTGAACGGCTATTACAGTATCAGCACCATAGACACCGTTCCGAATTGCTGCGATCAGGCTTGCATGTTCACCTTTATCAAAGAAAAACTAAAAAACCAGTACAAAATTGTTTTCTTTGTTTAGTTACATTGGGAACGCCATGTAACTCACAACTAAATGGGACAAACAAAAAACAGCAAAAGAACGATACTTTACGAGATATCGACTACTTCAGCTATTTACTGAGCAAATAATATATTTCTTTCTCCCCACTTTTATATATAAGAGAAAATAATATAAAATAAAATGTTTGGTTATTTTAACCGTTTTGAAACTTGCAGTAGGAATAAAAGTCTCTTAATAAAGGGTGATCAATTTAGAGGTATTGGATTTTAATGTGAAACAAAATAACGAAAATTCAAATTGAACGGGCAATCGTTATTATTTTTGTGTAGAACCATTCATGACACTTATTTTTCAAAGACAATCCATTTCAAATGTTGGCCGCAACTGGGCCGTAATTCAGCCATCCGTAAGCATCAATTTTGAATGACTCGCTGGAGGACTTCGGTCGGTATCTCGGGAATAACTATAGTAATGATGGCTTCCAACGCCTCAATCGGAGCTGGTTTATACACAAAGCATTTAGACTTTACATCCCTCCACAAATAAAAGTCCAGACGTGTAATATCACACGATCTTGGTGGCCAATCCACTGGTCCGAGACGAGAGATAAATTGCTAAGCGAAACGACGATTCAATGGATGTCATGGTTGTTCTTGAATGGCTTCGGTTTGCTGTTTACCCCATATACGAAAATTTTGCTTTTTAATGTAGTCATTAAGCCAAAAATGGGCCTTATCGCTGAACGATTATGTACACCATAAGTTGGCCTGAGCGCGCGATGAACACTTTTCACAGAGCGTCAATTGTCGTAATACAATTGTACGATTTGTAAACGTTGATGAGGTGAAAGTCTTTCCGTGATGAAATGTCACTGAATACAGAAAAAAATACAATTATGTATTTACTATATTGGAAAAAGTACCTCCTGATCACCCTTTATGGCCTTCGGTACTAGAAATGCCGAGAACCGTTCGATTAGCGAAAAGAACTGATTTTCTCCGAATTTTTGTACTGAATTTTGAATACAGAATTTCTAATGCTAAAACAGAAATGTAGTGTACCATGTAAATTTTGTACCAAACCTGAAAATTTTCTCACAAATAACTGGCTTTTTTTACTCACTTAAAAACGAATTTTTTTTTATAAATGGTGTCCTCAACTATAGAAAAAATTATGAAAAAATAAGGTAAGATTACATAAGCTGTACATAGTCACACATACACAAAAGTAAATGTGGGTTCATAAACCTTCTCTTTACTAGCTGGCCTGACGCGCAGATAACCGCGAATGTGTATTTTTGTCACAGTTTTTGTAGATCGGTACTCATTTGCCAGTTCTTCTTGTCAGCTAAGTCGCTACAACTTCGATTTGTCGCACATTCATTTTTAATTCTTCTCCAAATTAGTTTCATGCCAGTGCGCGACGCGTTCGGTTTTCACTTGTCTTTACTTTGAATGCGTATTGGAAGAATTTTTCAAAAGTTATTGTCAAATGCCTAAATGGGTTATGTTTGAGGGAACACCCGGCCTATGCACTTTACTGCCTCTGCTTTGTACCTAATTTTCCGTTATAAAATAACGCGTCCAACCAGTCACAGAAGTAACAAAAATCAACATTAAAGGAAAATGTTACAAAATACTCTACAAATGCTTCACAGGCCAAAATATAAATACAAGTGCCCATAAGCACACCCGTACATACGTTCTCATATACTAAGAAAATATTTAAATTTACTTTCGAATTCGGTCGCCCCATCGATGCTTTGTTGTGTGCTTTCTCACACTCTTGGCACGGCACAGGTGGCGCAAATGGCAGGACTCGCTTGCGCCTGAAATTAAAATGAATATTAATTTTTTAACACCGACATGCCGACAGCCGAAGGCAACGTAACTGCAGCAGGATTTAGCACTTAAGTGGTCGCTTTTAATTTGAATAGCCTAAGCAAGTAAACCTCCGACACTGAAAAGGTCCGTAAGGTACATATTTGCTTATTGTTTGCGGTTGAGGCATGAAACTTTTCCAACATTTTCGTATTTATTACTGAAAACAAATTTTGACTTGATGAAGTTTATTGCTTTTGCTGAATGCTAATTTTGCTTGTGGTCAATTCAACAACTCACCGTTGAAAATTATTTGTGTTTTGATGAAGAAAACCACATATCGGGTGTGGGAAGTTATTCTTTAACAAGCAAACAAAAATTAACTTAGCTATTGAATAGCTCACTAAGGCTCATGAAAGACTCCAAATTAACTGATGCCGAGTTATTTTGAAGAATCGAGTTCATTTCGTATATTCGTAGAATCAGAAGTAAAATTTTCGTCAAGCGGGAAACCAAATAAGTGGTTCTCATCCAAATGGAGGCCCATAGAATATCAAATGCTTTTGCCTCTACACGGCAAAAATTGTCTGGTGTTGGAGAAAACTATTTTGATTTTGATTTGTAATGTTTGCGGTGGGGATTGAACCTACCCCGACTTCAACTGTTACTCCACAAGTGGTAAGTAGTAGTAACTCGGGGGGTTAGGGACGCGTGGGGTTGCCTACGTTGGGCCTGCTGTGCATTCCGCTGTAGTTGGTGCGGCCTGATGTTGATGGGCGGCCGTGCCACAGGGGGCGGTTGCGGGTTCAGAATTTTGCAGCAGGGGGCAACGTAGTCAGTTGTCCACTCACGGGTGGTGAGCAGGCCAGAACATCTCCGAAAGTGGCACCAGCCATTGCACGAATTGCACTTGACTGATGTCAGGTTCCGAGGTATTCCGGTCTGACACACGGAACAGACTGTGCGAGGGACCAAGAGCTGCTGGTTTGTCCCCGCACTGGGGTTGGAGCAGGAGGGAAGGGGATGGGCTAAGTTGGGGGAGTTTTGTTGCTCCGATAGGCTCCTTACCGTGGAGGTATGGGTTGGGTGGCGGTTGATGGTGTCGGCTTATTAGGGGGAGTAGTAGCCGTTAAGACATCAGAAGCCTGCTGGTGGGAGCAACACGAGGCCACATACCGTGTGGACCGCTCCCTATGAGTCTTAAGACCTGAACAGGTAGGACAAGTATTTGTACCAAGGTTGCTGCGAGGAGTTGCTCCTGTGACGTAAGGGGTAGAGTGATATACTGTCCACTAAACAGGGCTAGTTTACAGGTCGGGAAAAACCTTAGTAATTCCGATAACGTAGAACTGGCTACCATGGGAAACTTTGCCTACACTGGCACAACTTTCTGGATACTGTAGCAGGTTAAACTCCTACTTATCCAGAATTGACCCCGGCATACCAAACATACAGGGTTTGATTGAAAAGTAATAAGCCTTATTTTTTTTAAACAGTTTTATTAAACCTTTTGGCTTATACAACTAATATTCTTCAAAATAGGACCCTTGAGCGTTAATACACCGCTGGTAGCGGTTCTTCCACTGCAGGAAACATTTTTTAAACTCAACCGCCGGAATTGCGTTCAATTCGGCTGTCACAGTTTTTTGGATCGCCTCGATGGAGTCGAAACGCCTCCCCTTCAGCTTTCTTTTCAGTCGCGGGTAACAAAAAGAAGTCCGGAGGGGACAGGTCTGGGCTGTAGGGAGGGTGGGGAAATACCGAAACCCCCATCTTGGCCAATGCAGTGCAGAGGAAGGCGGTGTGCGCCGGCGCATTGACGTGATGAAGGGTACAATTGTTGACGAGGACCTTGAGCGACTTGTGCCACCGTTTTACCTGGGCACTGGACAGAGATTGGACTCCGTAAACCTCCTTGAGTAGCCCAATGGGTTCGGTACTCGTTTTGTTTAGCTTTCGCAAAATTTGATCGAGTAACGTTGCTCCAACGATCGCTGCATCGCCACTGCAAAATCCTAACACACTTTTAAAACAACTTTCACGCGCGGAGCGGTGTTGACTGCACCGCTGTTGCCAGCGAACTGGGAGCGGTTTCTAGTGGAAGGGGAAGATCCAACGATCATTTTCCCCACCAGCCGATTCGGTTGATCGCTTGGCAGACGCTCCGCGCGGGAAGGCTCATTACTTTTCAATCAAGCCCTGTATATCTGGCATGTGAAGATACTCCGCACGACACTAACCACCTCTTCACATGCCCTCTGAAACCTACTCATCTAACACCCGTCTCCCTCTGGACCCAACCCGTCGAAACAGCTTGTTTCCAGGGCCTACCTTTAGATGAGCCAGACGAAGACGTCCGGTGATATACCCTACACTGGCCGTGCTTCTATTACTGTTAAAACAACAACACCAACAAAATAAATTTTGCCTTTTTTGGCATTACTTGGATTTTCCATTTCAATTGAAATTAGCAAATTCTTAAAAATTTCTATCAGAATTGTTCATGTATTGAATTTAGTTCGACTGATTACCTTACCATAAAAATAAAATACTTATTTATGAATCAGTCTTAGCAAATGTCTCTCCCTCATTTTACTCTATTCATTTCCATGTTCTACAAGCGCTCGAATCTCAAACCAGGCATCGAGCGTTGTTTTAATTATACATTTGGTTGAGTAACAACACCGCTTTTCAATTAATAAGTAAAAGGAATTAAGTTTTTCAAACGTTTTTGTGCTAAACTCGGAATTAAGTTCATTATATTTTCATTAAGATGTTCCACGAGCTACACAACTAACGGATGCCGGCAGAAGGAAGCAGCAACGGAGAGCAAAAATGAAGATGTTGAGTAGAATAAACCTACGGCGCAGTGCGATAATTTGACGCCTAGGAAAGGGAGAGGCGCAGCGAGGCGAGATATATCGCGCACGACGCTTGGACAAGCTCAAGTTGCGAGCCACATAATTTATTCGACGCTATTTTTAGTTGAGCGCAGCGCTGCCGCACAGTTGGATGGTTAAAAGTTTGGTGGTATCAAATGAACGTCGACGAGTTGGAGGGCGGCGATGTAGCGACGTAGCGAAGTGTCACGATATGCCGCCTAAATCACAAAAGACAATTATGATGTAGTTGGATCTGAAGCATGCGCTGGCTCATCGCTGCTGGCTGCGCTATTTGGTTGACGCTGAGCTGCTGAACTGCTGGGCTGCTTGGTCGGCCCACCGGTTGCTTGTCGCCTGAATATAGTGTTACACCATAATTTCTTTAATGGCCGACATGTGCCAAGCGATTAATTTAGAACAGTGAACAGCCGCGAAACATTTTCCATTTTCCTTTCCTTGAATCTTTTTTCTCTCCCTTCTTTTACAGGACACACAGCTTTCCATAGTGGGCTGGTGCTTCTTTAAAGGCGATTCATTTCCCTTAATAAGTGTTTAATTTTAATGTAAAATAATCAACTGACTACGGTAGTGAAAGGCAAAACCCTTTCGAAATCAGATTATAAAAGAAATCATTTAACAGTTATTATACATTTCACGAAGACGCGATGAGTAAATGTCCATAGGTAAAGTTTGAATAGTGAAATCAATGAATTTTTTTTGCAGTAGGATGATTTGGTTCCTTTCCAACATTCTGAAGGCTTTATGATTTTCACATCCAAAGATTTGTTCTTCATCCAAAAGTGAGTGACTCATAGTTTCTATCGCTTCCTAAAGCAGGTCGCTTTACTTTACTCGGCTCTGCTCCCTCTGCTGTGTGGCACAGATTTCGTGGGTGTAGAAGCCATGCTCGTGTTAAAAATCCCCCAGTGACCTTAGCATCAGGTTGATATACCATTTAAGCTCCGTGCGGATTAGCTACTACTAGGTTCCCCTTAGTTACGAAGCGGAATGTAGTTTCTTCCACAGCCATCTAGGAAAAGTCTTATTCGGGCGAAGTGGCGGGTTTGGTAAACAAAGAACATTTTCTGTATTTTTTTTTTTTTCTAGCTTGTCTATTTAAAAAGTGTCTTCCTGGAAGTTTCTGGTCACGAGAAAACAGGTAAGTTATGCGGGCTTGGCGTCCACCCCTGAGAAGTAAGATACTCGGCTCTATGCTCAATGCAAACAGACCTCCATTCAAGAAAGCCAGAGCTGCAACTGCAACGTAATAGCGACGATAAGGGAATGTCTTTCGGATTTGCGAAAGCAGCCTGAAAACCATCTCTGTAGTGTGTCGTCCATACGCACTCAAGAAACCACGCCACAACTATAAGTTCAGAAGCATTCTAGACCAAAAAAGTTAGCGACAAAGAGTTCGTGAACTGAAAAAGCCCAAGGCATAAGTTGAAGGCATGGTTGAAGTTGGTGGTTTGGTTAAAGTACCATTTTTTTGCCACATCCTCGTTACCAACATTTTGGTAAATAACTGCGGGACTGATCCCAGCAGGCCGATACCCCTATAGATTTCGTGCTTCTTTTTGTCTCCCTTTTTAAAGATTGGAATTGTTATGCCAAGTTTGTTTCATTGAGTCCTAATTTTAAAAAAAAATAGCAACATTAACTTTACCCAACTACTTTTACGAGTGTGAGCGCAAGGACCTTTGAACTGCGCCAAAGGCTCTCAAAAATGCATCCAACCACTTGTAAAAGTAGGATCAAATGGCTGAATTAATGAACGAAAATTAATATTGAAGGTAGTCAGGGTGAGGATAGGCGAATTTAATTTTATTTTAATTCCAATTGATATGAAAAGAGCTTTCGCCCTTTCAACACGCTTCACATTTATTTCACAGCTGAGAGCTTTTCATGCAAGGCAACTCATACGCATATATTTATTGTATATTATATAGGTATATGAGTATATATATATATTTACACAAACGCATGAAATTATTTTTCCCTGCATAATTTAAACACCTGCTTCGGTGTACGTCACTCAAGCGGCGCGCTGCGCAGCTCGAAGGAAGCTCGTAACAATTTGTTGCATTGCGACACCTGCTCATAATTCAAACACGGGTGCACGTTGCACGAGCATTCGGCGCAAAGTGCACTTTCCGACCAACTGCACACAAATGACATGCACGTGTCACTTACTCGCCCATCCACACACACACCAACCACCGCCATCCACAGACACTCGAGCATACACAGGCCAAAGCAGCAGCGCCAACAAGGCGCGTTCACTGCGCTGCGGTCGCCATTTATGCGCGAAATATGGCTCTGCCTGTATTCGCCATATTTTGGCGTTTATTTGCTGGTTTTCTCTGCTTGTGCGTGTATGTGTGCTCAGGAATTTTTTGCCGCTTCATGTTACCAATTTTGCATGTTTCAATTCGCGCCACTTTCTTCACCCTTGACTGCTGCCAGCGCCCACTTTATGTGTCACTGGCAGGCATGCAGTCACGTTGCACGCGTGCTACAGGTAGGCAGAGATGTTGACCGGCAGTCACTCACACCGACACTTGAACATAAGTGAGTGCTCATGGGGAAATGCTCCATCGAATGAGTGGATTTTATAGCATTTTAGTTGAGCGCATAAATACATGAGTGTGCATGTGTGTATGTGTAAATAAAATCTGTAGTAAATAAGACTGTCTCAAGGCTAGCTCTGTTTTCTTTAATTTTCTCTCAACTGCCTACTTTTATGTGGCAATGTCATTGGCTTACATTTGGCTTGAACTGGGTTTTACTAGACACTCACACACTCATTACTGTCTGTACATGTTTACGGCCGCCGTAGCCGAATGAGTTGGTGCGTGACTACGATTGGAAAGGGCACAGGTTTGAAAAGCCAGCCACGAACAAGTTTTTTTAATAGCAGTCGCTCTTCGGCAGGCAACGGAAAACCTCCAAATGTATATCTGCCAGGAAAAAGCTACTCAAAAAACCGTTCTGCCTATCGAAGGTGGCGTAAAACTGGCGGAAAACATATCAAGACGAATGTATGAATATTAACGAGATCCGGTAAGGTTAAGAAAGCGCCACTCAAACGAAATTCGATTCCCAACAGTGTCCCTCCTTATATGGGTCCCTGAGACCCTCGTCATAGAGCCCCAACGAAATACAAAGGCTAACCTTCTTTTAAGGTAGTTTTTATTTGGGTTATATTCACATAACGGTACGTTTGTAATACACAAAATAATAATATTTGTATTTCCAAAAAAAGACATTAAAATCATAGCAGACCTGCTTGCAAAACGAACACCACAAATTGGAATTATGTCATTAAGGTAAGAGTTTATATTAAGGAGCGAAATAGGACTATACAAATGTTGTGAGCTGTGAGCGAGAGACAACGAAGTTGGGGAGGATAAATATGTATATGCATGTGATCCTTTAACTCCTATTAGGAGCATAGTGCGTCAACCACTCCTAATCACCAACGGACACGGTTTTATTCTAGGGATCTTAGTTCGTTCCACGATAATCCAAGGTACTTCATTTCAGCTTCTGCTGAGCGCCGCCAGGTGGTACGTGGTCTGCCTATTCCTCCATTAGTTTGTTGAAATTATTCCAGCGTACCGCTTGATTAGGGGCACTGTCGTCAACTTTCCTTAGCCAATCCATTGCCATTTCCTTTTTTTAATGTTTGCAGGCGCTTCGTGAATTTCGCAGTTACTTTCCATGTGGTGCAAGAATATACCTCTATCATTCAGAACCGCCATCCGCAGTGACCATGCAACCAAGGTAGCAGAATTTGTCCTCTCGTGTGAAACTTCGACCTCGTACTTTTATAAATAAATACTTATGTAATACTTAAAATAATAATCTGTAAATACTCGTAATTTTGATCGTAAATAAAATCCGATATTTAACTTTTAGAGACTAAAAAATAAAATCGCAAATGTAAATTTAGCTTCAACCCGAGTGTCGCTGGCATTGTGTTCGTGATGCATAATAAATCCTGCCTTGTATCAATTTTAAAAATAAATTAAATAATTAATATCTGAAAAAAATCGAATTACTTCAAACACGTGCGTCAACGAGTTTATGTATATGTAGGAAGGTCGGTAGGTGGAAGTGGCAGTCGGTCTTTAAACCCATTGATCTGGCTGACAGCTACATCCTTATCCTATCCAACAGAGAAGATGTCTGACAGACTCTTCCCCCTCCTCATTCTTGCAGCTTCCGCAATAGTCGAAATGAGGATGGTTTACTGAAATTGTAGCCATTTATATCGTAGATGTCTGGTAAGGAAAAAAGGGAAGTCTTTATTTACTCTGATAGACAAGTGGCGATGGAATCTTTTAGTGGGGTTGTCACTAATGCCATCATTGCTCGCAAATGTGGGGCATCTCTTAATGAAATGGCGGAATATTTCCGGACCCATTTGATATGGGTGCCACGGCATAGTGGCATACCAAGGAATTGTGAGGCTGGCAAATTAGTGAGAGAGGGCGCGACCACTCACATCCCTCTTGGTATGGAGATTGCATGTATGTATTTACTAAGGTTTTGCTGATATCGCCACAAAGTGGCGCCTTGGTATTACTTGGAGACATTATAGGGTCAAAAATATTAATCCCAAATGCTATATATTTATATATATATATAATTGGCGCGTACACGCTTTTTGAGTGTTTGGCCGAGCTCCTCCTATTTGTTGCGTGCGTCTTGATGTTGTTCCACAAATGGAGGGAACTGCAGTTTCAAGCCGACTCCGAACAGCAGATATTTTTTTTTTATGAGGAGCTTCAAGGCAGAAATTCACACGGAGGCTTACCATTGCCTGCCGAGGGGCGCCCACTAATAGAAAACATGTTTTCTTCAGTGTTGGTGTTTTACCGAGATTTGAACCTACGTTCTCTCTAAACTCCGAACGGAAGTCAACCACCAGCCCCTTCGGCTACGGCGGCCGCCCAAATGCTTTACTTTAGGGTAAACAAAGTGCAAAGAGGTTCATAGAGCTGGTTGACATACATAAGCTCCGGATTTCCTGCTTATCCAGAATGGACCCAGATATACTCAACATATGTATGTTCAACATGTGAAGGTAAATCTCATGACACTAAATAGTCGGGTTCAAAGGAGCAGCACTTCCGGAAATATCTATACCGCATGGGTAAGGTAAGTGACCCCAGATGCATATGAGGGAGCAGATTGGCGACATCGCACCGACCAATGTGATCGGCAAGATGCTTCAATGCGAGAAGAACTGGAGCGCGGTTACAAAATACGTTGAAGGTGTATTACGGGGAAAAAAACCTCGACTCACTACAACAAAGCGAAACCTCACAAGCAGAGGTATAAGAAGACGAGCTTATAGCATGAGTGGACCCAGACGTGGACGAATAGAACTGATTCATTTCATGGACATCGTCCTGGGCCTTCCCGTACTAATGCAGAAAGTTCCGGGAAGAGAGTCTCCCCAGAAGAGGACGAGGCATTGTTTTAGTGGTTCAAATGCTCGACTCAGTAGACGACTGTTGGTGTAAGTGCGAAGGCATTTTCCTTACCCCCTACCCACTAAACAAACAAAACAAAACAAAAAACATAGCCATAAATTTCCATCAACTTTTTAATCAGAATTGTTAGAAAATATTTCCGGTCTGCATTTTTTGATTTTACAAATAAATTATCAAAACTTGCGGATAAGTCCGAGTGCTATAGTGCAGTGCTTTCTCTCTAACAAGAATTATTTTCTGCTTATTTTTTAGAGACTGTCCCACTTTTAGTGCTGCTATTTGCCAAAATTAGATTGGCTAAGTCCTGATGCGAGACAAAAACCATAAAAGAAATTCAGTGCGCATTTGACGGGCATAAAAAGTCCGACTTTTTGGCTCTTCGGGCACACATTTTCAACTACTGCCAAAATATGGTTAAAGAATGTCTCATGATGCAATCATGAAGCCCAATGGGGGAGCAACTAACAATACCACCGGCAGGATTATAGAACTACGTGGCTACAAAAACAGAAACAAGCAAACACAACTAAAAAACAATTGAATGGGCCAAGCAAACGCAACTGAGCGGATAAAATTAAACAACATGTTGTTCGACGTGTAATCACAGTTGTTATTGTTGCTAAGCAATTTGTTGTACTTTTCTGGTTTGTGTTCATTGTTGGTGCTAGCTGCTGTTGCAGCTATTGTGGCGAAACAAATCATGGACACGAGTAAAACATGTTGCTGCCACAAGGCGCAAACTCATGCAACAGAGGACCAGACCAAACTGTCGATTTATGCATAGGAATGTGTGTGCGTGTGTAGGCAAGCAGCCACTTGCTCTGTTACTTGCGACACAGTCGAATGGGGAAGAAGTAGAGTGGGATCCAACTTAATTTTGGCAAATATTTTCATAGGTAGTAGGTGATGGAAAGCAGAGCCCAAGAGGCAAAGGCACTTTACTAGAAAGTGTTGTGAAGCACTAAAACAGGGGAGTGGGGGCTGCATGCTTTTGATATCTTCATTGTTCGCATTGTTTGCGCTGTACGGCGAATCGGAATGTGGGCATGTACACCTACTTGCATGTATGTTTGTATGGGTGTGCATGTGCACCAAGTCCCTTAAAACGAGGAGCGTCGTTTATGTGTTTATGCCATTTAAAATTTAATATTGTGATGATAGAGCAATTTATTTCGTATTAACAGCAAGTTAAACTTCTCAGCACCCAGCCGCACGTTCGCCCGCCGTAGCACTTCAAGGGAACAGCCAACCACCCTTCTGACGGTTTATGCGCAAAGTTGGCCATAAATGCGTATTTGTTGTTGTTCTTGTTGGTGGGCATAAATGATGGCAAAGTGTCAGATTACTGACATATTCTCATCACTTTCCTTCTTTGTTCTACCTCCTTCCCTCCCTATCACCTACAGTCCACTTGTGTTGTGCGGTTTTTGCGCTTTTGCGCTTCGTTCTTTATTTCGCATTTTTTATTTCGACACAGTTTTGCGCTTTTGTAGCAAGCATATTTGTTCCAATAAACTAAAAGCGCAGTTGTTCGTTGTTCTGTGCAGAGCAGCGCCGCAGCAATATGCTCGCCTCAACTGCGAGACAAAAGCAGCAGCCGTAGCAGCAGCAGCAGCAACAAGAGCAACAATAACTTTTTATGATGTTGATTTATGCTGTTGGTTTTTCGCTTTTATAGTTTTCTCCTTGACTTCATCGCGGCAACGCGCAAGCCGTTACTTTTCTGACAGCAACTTATTAGACAAACTGACATTTATTGCCCAAAAGGGAGCGTGTAATCTGCCAACATATGTTTTGCTCAAATTTAAATTTACAAATAGATACACCGTCTAAGTGGAGGTAGCGAAGCGCAGCGCGGGCAACTGGGGAAGTTTTATAAGTTTCGCTTAAACTAATAAGTGCACTTCTAATTAGCTATAGATCCACAATAAAGTGCCATAATATTCTACGTTTCATATTTGTGAATAAGAAAAAATTTCATTTCAGAACTATTTAGCTTTTGGCACAACTCAAGCGAAGAAAGTTGCCTATTATATTTTTATAGAGTCAAGCCTACTCTGACAACGATGACAAAAGCTCATCTCTAAAATTTCGTGGGCATGCTCACGGGGCACTGTCCGCGGGGTATACATGCCGTGAGACTCGGAATTACTTCGAGTCCTTTTTCCGTTAGCTGTATGGAGGGTGAGGTGGAATCCTCTCAGCACCTGCTCCTCAGCTGCCCAGCTTTCGCGGGACTAAGATTCAAGCATCTTGGTTCTCACTTCTTCTCTGCGCCTGCTGATATAGCAGGTCTTGATAACAAAAATTGATGAACTTCATCAGCGGCATAAAGAGGTTAACACAACCGCAGACCAGTCACCGTTCATAGTCCACGAACACTCAACCCTACCCATCCCTTTCCATCCCTTATCACAAAGGATGAACCAAACTTCTTGCGTCCAAGTGGGCCCACTGTATGGGCAACCATCACTACCTAACCTAACCTAACCAAGCCTACTCTAGAGCTGCAAGTTCATCATGGGTTAACTAAATGCCCTTTATAGACTATTATTCCCTCTATCTCATAGATGGTAAACTCCGACACCAATGTCCGAATATTTACAATTAAATACAATTTAAATTGTAACTAGGCGATTTATAATTTGTAATATGAAATGAAAACGTACTCGAATAAAAAAGGCTTACACCCTGGCGCATGAGCAACTTTCATGGAAGCCAACTTTGAAAGAGTAAAGGGCAAAGCAAATCCAGCAAAAACTTCCACTGATTTTAGCAAAGCGCTCACTTTTTCATTCATTCTCTATCAATAACTAAGTAAAATATTGCCGCGTCACTCCTGGTTTTTTGTGACAATAAGGAAACAAAAATTATTATTTACATCAATTATATACGAATATTTGCTCTTGGATGCATGAACTAACAAACACATTGTTCAGTTCCCCTGAGCGCCGTGCGACTACAACCTTACTCCTACCCGCTTAACTTGTTCAATCAAGATTCTCTAAAAACTGTTAAGTTAATAATATTGTGACTTTTTTTTTAAATCTAGTTATTTACGAATTTTTTTGGATTAATTGTAGTCTCAATGTAGCAACCCACAGATTTGTCGGACATTTATATACGAGTTACCACTCCTTCTTAGCATTGCGCTGGACTGCGTTAAGAGAAAATCAGCACACGGAACAAACGGCATAACATGAGAACTGAATGGACGTCTCGAAAATCTTTACTATGCCGACAATATGGCATACGCCTAATGACGTACACTTTCACAGAAATGTCGAAAAACTCGCGCTGGTAAAATCAAGAGCAGCAAAAGTAGGTATCGTAATAAATGTCAGCAAAACCACATTTTCCTGGAAGAACAGGTACGGCGATCTGGTGACTCACATCCAGAGCGTACTTAAATTATGGAGGGAACACTTCTCAAACCTACTAAATAGTGATAGCTGCGCATGTCATAGAGAATAAGAAGATCTCGATACCCCAATCGTTGACGACGGAATTGTAGTTCCCCGTTACCCGATCACGACGAGGTGAGAATAGCGATAACGCGGCTAAAGAACAACAAAGCCGCGGGCGCCGACGGACTGCCGGCTGAGCAATTCAAACATGTCGGCGAGCAGCTGGTAAGGTGCATGCATCAGCTCCTATGCAAAATATGGTCGGATGAAAGCATGCCTGCCGATTGGAATTGAAGTGTGCTCTGCCCAATCCATAAGAAGGGCGATTCTGCAATTTGTGCCAATTACCGCGGGATTAGTCTTCTAAAAATCGCTTATAAGGTTCTAGCGGGCGTATTGTGTGAATGGCTGAAGCCCACCGACAACCAACTGATTGAACCTTGTCAGTGTGGCTTCAGACCTGGAAAGTCTACCATCGACCAAATATTCACAATACTCCAAATCTTGGAAAAGACCCATGAAAGGAGAATCGACACACACCATCTTTTTGTCGACTTCAAAGCTGCATTCGACAGTATGAAAAGGAGTTTTCTGTATGCCGCTATGTCTGAATGTGGTATCCCCGCAAAACTAATATGGCTATGCATGATGACGCTGCTCAATACGAGCAGCGCCCTCAGAATTGGGAAGGACCTCTATGAGCCGTTTCATACCGAAGGAGGTTTCAGACAGGGTGACTCACTGTCGTGTAACTTCTTTAACCTGATGTTGGAGAGCATCGTACGAGCCGCAGAACTTAATCGCTCAGGCACAATATTTTATAAGAGCGTACAATTTATCCCAACAATTGATATTGACATCATCGGCCTTAACAACCGCGCTGTTAGTTCTACCTTCTCCAAGCTGGATAAAGAGGCAGAGCGAATGGGTCTCGTGGTGAACGAGGACAAAACGAAGTACCTCCTGTCATCAAACAAACAGTCGGCGCACTCGCGTATCGGCACCCACGTCACTGTTGACATTTATAATTTGGAGGTTGTAAAAGACCTCGTTTATTTAGAAACCAGTATTAACACCGATAACAATGTCAGCCCGGAAATCCAACGTAGAATCCCTTTTACCAACAAGTGCTACTCTGGACTAAGTAGGCAGCAGAGCAGTAAAGTCCTCTTTCGACGAACAAAACGCAGAAAAATCTTTACAAAGCCCTCATCATGCCCATCCTTACGTATGACGCAGAAGCGTGGACGATGACAACATCCGATGAAGCGACGCTTGGAGTGTTCGAGAGAAAGATTCTGCGCAAGATTTTTGGACCTTTGCACGTTGGCAACGGTGGATATCGCAGGCGATGGAACGATGAACGATGACGAAAGAAACGACTGGCGCGCTTTGTTAAACTCGGCCAAAATCACGTAAGCGGTTATCGCGCCTATTAAGAAGAAGAAGAAAACCAAATGCGTTTGAACTCGAAATCGGCCGTACTAACCCTAACGAAGTCGGCTCCCTTTACTACTTGGTTAGTTTATATAAAAAGCCGCATAATTAAAGGAAAATAAACTTTTGGATCCCTTAAGGCTATCTGAAAATCCTCTGTCATCAAATATTCAATTTGAAGGTCTAGTTCACCCTACTGTATGGCTGCGAAACTCGGAATATTTCAGCCAGAGATTTACGAACGGAAATACTCAAAAGAGGTGGCTTGGTCACATCTCCCGTAATTCAATCGATCGGAGTCCGCAAAGAAGCCGACTGACAGGCATATCATCATTAACCTGCGGAAGAGCCTTAGAAACGGAGATATCAAGGAGGATCAAAACTTGGAATGAATTGAACTGGCTGGTGTCCGACCGAATAAAAAGAAAGAAATGTATTGTGACCCTTTATTCACCCGCAGAACCATAGGAACTTATACATGTATATACGAGTCTCTAATGCCGACATCAGAGGCTTACCATAATTTATTCCCACCGTCAAACTTCCTGTAAGATAACGAACTTCGAATCATTATTTCGGGCACAGTTATTTTCCTGGGAAGCAAATTTTCAAATTCCTATTCCCTATAAGTGGTATTACGAAACTAATATCATTTTTATGTTGATCTAATTACGCAAGATTACACAATAATTAAAAATTTTCTATCCAAGAGCTAGACCATCCAATTCGCTGAGTCCGAAAATCTATTATACTTTATTTTTTGTTTAGTGATGTAGCTTCTTTTTCGGGGATGAGAAGGTTTAAAATGCCTAATGCATTATCAAAGCTTCCGTCGCAGCAGCGGTATGCCAACCCTGGAACCGCTTAGGCATTACTTTAGAGGGGCGGCTCACCTTTCTCATTACAAGACCTATGCTTGTGTGCCTTTATCCAATAAATTTTCTGCGAATCCACTTATGATTTCTCAAGTTTCCTCGCTGTTTAGCATCTTGTTGACTACATTTTCAATGCTTATGGGATGGACTGCATTCACCAGAGCTCGACGTTCTTGTTCCCAACGCCTGCATTGGGAAAAGGTGTGTTCAGAGTCATCTTTGGCTGCATCACCGTATATGCAAGAGGGGTGTTCGCATTTTTCTATTTTGAGCAGGTATTTCTGAAAATACCCGTGCCCCGGAATCATAGCCTTGGCGTTTCGGATTTTATTTCGTGATAAGCGGGTTCGCTATCTCTTACTTCCATTCCCCCGATTTTAGGTTAGGTTAGGTTAGTCAGGTTGCTTGTGTAAGACAAACCACTTGGTGGCCCTAAGGCCCATTGTGATATCTGCATTTTTTAAGAAGGTAACTAGTTCCCCCAGTGAGACATTTTGCAAAATTTCCCAGGTCCTCAAAGAAATAATCGCCAAGATATTTGCGCGGCTTCTATGAAATGCACGACATTCCCAGAGGAGGTGTTGTATCGAGTCAATATATTCTTCATCTCTACAGCTCCCAGCTAGGATGTCAATAATTCAGTGACCCGTTATAAAACCTCTGAGGATGCTGGAAACGACTGGTGAATCCAAGCAGATATCTTGTCCTTTTAAGATTCAATTTTGGCCAGAGCGCTTTGGAGACCCTACACCTTCAATGCCCACTACTTTTTTTTCGAAGGCTAGTAAGTCAATCAGCAGACAAAACTCTCAGGCTGCCGTTCGTTGTACCGACACTAGGTTAAGTTTTTTACAAGCTTAAAGAAGGTTTTGTGCTGTTTATGACTGCGGTGATGCCTCTGACTATCGGATTAGAAAGGTGTTGCCGGGCATTTCTATATTTAATATCTTGTCACAACTAATGTTCCACATGTCGGGAATTGATCCTTGAGTTGCTCCGGATTTGATGTCTACACATCGAGAACCTTTTAGCACTTGTTCATTATGCACTGTGGGCAGGCCGGATTTTTAGTCTTTGCTCCCATGTAGTTATGCTCTCGCAATATAGCCGAATAACGGTATATGGTTAAAGAAAAAAACTAGATCATACAAATTTATTATATCTGAAGAATGCAATTGATCAAAATAAGTTAGATATACAATTAAAGGTAGTTAACTCAGAAATTTAACTCTTAAGCATCAGGTAAAAGTCCTTAGGTAGCCATGTTCTTAATTTATGAAGCAATTCAGAGAGCCGCACTTTGTCAAAAGCACTAGCTATGTCGAGGTATATGGATCTGCACACTTCTTTATTCAAATTATCATTAGCCCCTTCTATGAACCCGGTGAATTGCTGAATGATTTCGTTTAAATCCAAATTGGTATTGGGGTATAAGGTGCGTGCTTGTTATAATAGGATTTATGCGGTCGCATAGTAGTTTTTTGAAAATTTTTGATATTGACGGTCGGTGTTTGGTTTTCAGTTTCCTATAATACTAGATAAATTATTGCCTTATCAGGCCGACACTTCATAATTGTTCCCGACATTTGATCGTATCCAGGCGATTTATTGTTCTTTAAAATTTATATTAATTGTTTTATCTCTGTAAGTCTGATTTTTGAATTTGCTTTAATTGTATTTGAATTTGTATTGTGAATTTGTAGTATCAAGAAAGCTTTTACGCACATTACACCACACAGATCGCCCTGAAACGCAGGAAAGCAACTGGCAGATATACCAGCGTTTAAGACGGAAACTGCGGTACTTTTATGTGCAGAAGTTCTTCTCATATTTTCAAATTATTCGGCAAATTATCTTGAGTATTCGACTCACCTTTAGCAGGATCAATTGCCTCGCACACTATCAATAGATTGACATTCTTCCATGTGTGTGCATGATATGTCTGCATAGGTATGCGTGAAGCACACAACAAATATTTGCTAATGTTCTGTGGCCAAATATATGCAGGCTACTATGGACTAATCCAAACAGACATGCACGCAAATGTATTGTACGAGCGCAAGTGCGAAAGTGTGTGTGCATTTGTTTGCATTTGTGCGTGTGACTATTCAATAGAGAGCTGCATAAATTATTGGCGGTGGTAAGTGCATGCTTCTGTGCAAATTAGATGGCGGCTGACCAACGTACTCGAATACTCGATGATAAATTAAGAGCTCTACGTATTTGCTTAATACACACAGGCTACATCTGGAATTTTCGGAATCGATGAATAAATTATGAAAAGGACAATACTAAATATTAAATAGGAAATGCATTTGCAAGCGGGCGACAAGTTTAGAGTTTTATCGGAAATCGAATTAACATCTCAATTTCTTTCACCAAATTTGCATAGATCGTTTGAGCACTTTGATACTACAATGTTTTTGCAGCAACCAATTAACTATTGGCCAATTATTCCAAATATAAAGCTTAACTTCATACCTTTGCAGTTAAGTTGCAAGCTTAAAGCTGCACTCCGCAAATATTTTTGTAGCTATGGAAATTAGAAAGGTAAAAAATAAATTCAAAAACTCACAAATAGTTTTCCAAACAATAAGACTTAGCGAGAGTTATTCTGCTTAAAAAATCATTTCCAACTCATAGAATTTGCTTTCCTCTGAATTTATGAACATTTAATCTAGGCGCTCTTTGAATTTCCTCCATTCTAATTCCTGCACTTGTGTCACACGTGTGTATGTGTGTAATCCATATCTGAATTTTCTTCCTTTTTTTGCTTTAATCAACGCGATTGCATAGCACAACACCCAACTGCGTACACAATTTCGCTTATCACCAGTCAACACTTGCTCACCCATACACACCAGCGGGCGCCCAACTGAGCTCTGTGCTCTGTGCACATGTGCCCTCGCCAGAGCGCAGCTATTTGTGAGTGTGTGTGTGCGTAAGCATTTCGACACATTTGGAGTTATTAAAAATTAGTATGTGTGCCATTATCCTAGATAAGCGTCTGAGCTTATTTCACTCGCCTCCTCCACGGCTGCTGCCTCTACATCCGGCGCCCAAGTTGACGTCGCCGCTGCCTGTGTCGCTATTGTTGGCTCTGCTGGCTGCTGGCTGCTGGCTTTTATTTGTTGGCTTTCACATATCTTTCATGTTTTATTGCTTTTTTACTACGATTTCTACTTCCCATCTGCTCTGCCCTACACAGTTCACTTAGCCGCTATGCTTCGCCTGCTTTCGCTCGGCTGGCTTTACTGCTTTTATTTGGTTTTCAAATGCAAATGTATACGGACATGAGCTGGCAACACACACTTGGCAGCGCCTTGATGTATGCAATATAAATATGAGTATGTGCACGATCTACATCAAAAGTGGGTGAGCAGTAGATACATACACACATACATAGCAAACACACCCTGCAGGGAAATCTCAAGTATCGAACTGGTGAGCTTTTGATGAATTCGGATTCCGTCTCATTTCTATAAAAGGCCATTTCTATATAAGCTATAGACCATATTTTTTTGGTTGGTGTTAAACTCGAGAAGATAGGTGTATTTTATTTATTAAACGCAACGTGCATAATTACATATATATGTGACACTGACACTATCACTCGCTGCGCAAACGTGACTATTACTCTGGGGCACATATTCTTCTTTTTACGGAGTTAATAGAGAGTTAAAACAGTATTTGAGGACAGGCGCACATTTTTATTTAACTCAGGGTGAACACTTTAGTTGAAGACATGCAAATATGTGGCTATAACTTCTCAAAACCATTATTTTTGATTTTCTCTTTCAGATAAGACATGGAGGTCTGCAGTTTAACTCAAGAAATGAAGAAATGTATGTCCAAATCAGACTGATTTGGGATTCTCTGATTTTCCTAAGTACGTCAGGTCATTCGTTCATAAGGTTCGCCGTGAATTGGAAGTATCAGGCGGCGACTCAGAAACTGTGTCAAAATGCAAGAAACACGAAAAACGTGCTGACACTGTCCGATCCGCAGATTTTTGTCAACAACAGCAAGTGGTTATTGACGAAAACCCTTCAAAATTAATGAGAGCCCTTGCGAGGGAGCTTAATGTTTCTAAGGGTCTTAGCCGTCAAGTCGTCCATAAAGATCTGCGGTATAAATCCTACGTTAAGCGCAGAAGAGAGTTTATATCGGAGCAAACACGGAAACAGCGAGTTATCCGATCAAAACGCCTTCTAAACGAAACCTTGAAGCGCTGATGTTATAGTTTTTTTCTGACGAAAATAAATTTGACCAAGACCAAAAGGTCTACCGCAGATATTACTGTTGGCTATGTTTCGATCCTACAGAGGTTTCTGTTGTTAAGGTCTTAGGTGTTATGAGCAACAAAGAACAATTCATGCTCATTTCTTTATTCAAGGATTTCGAGTGAATTCTGCTGCATATACATATACATACAGAGGTTTGAGAGACAGGAGTGAAACCCTGAATTGATATTGTACGCGATGGCGACACAAAAATGGATGACCATGGCCACATAACAACGAACTTATGATCGCCTAACTCGGCAGACCTTAATCCCCTGGATTACCTGGTATAAGGCGTAGTCCAGCGTTAAACTAGTAAGCATCCCCATTAATACCATTACCGTCAATATGACTAGGAGCATTTGATTCGGGCATGAAGTCATTTTCAGATAATGGAAATTTTATTGAAGGGATTTTTACGCACCCTGTACTTATACCTAAGTTTATTGCGCTGTTCTGCCGTTAAGGAAAAGTACATATATTGGAAAGAGAGAAAAAGAGCTACACAATAGCAAATCAGAAGATATATAGAAATTAGACTGCCTGCTTTGCCTGGTTTTTCTCTCTTATTTCACTTAATGAAGTGTACAATTTTTTTTTTTTAGTTAACATATTTAAAGTAATAGGAAACAGTTGTTAAATTTCAATGCTGACTGATAGCAAGTAATTCAAAGACTTATAAAAAACCAATACTCCAATCGGTAAAATTATTTTTGGCTTGTTGTAGTAGAGCCTTATTTTATGAAATTTTTACAAATTTTGGTTTGTAGACTCTTTCCTTTTGTAAGTTTTCGAAATTTCTTTTTCAAGAAATTGGCTTCAACATACAAAAAGTTTTCTGCAAGTTTAAGTATTCGATGTATAGTTATTGGCGTAAGACTTTTTCAGCAGCCGCAGTAGTAGGGTGATGGGTTCGATACCCCGGTTATGAAGCATACAATTTTGTTCAAATAGCGATCGCCCCTCGGAAGCAATGGCAAACATCCGGGAGTATTTCTGCCAAGAAAAGCTTCTCATTAAAAGCCGTCAGCCGGCAACGGCAAAACGCAAATCGTAAATAAGAAGTGAAGATCGGCCAAACAGCCAGCCAAGGGTATGAGCGCCTATTATTGTAGAGGAGTGACGATTGTTTGCGTTTACTTTGGCACTATTAAACTCAGAAGGCAGAGATCGATACTAGAAGCGTGTCTTCCTAAGGGGGTGGAATTGATGAAGTCCTACTAAATTTGGACCAGAAACTGACTTTAATAACTGAAGTTATCTCTACAGGGTATTTTCCGAACTAAGCTCAAAACAAGGTGACTTAAAATTTTGCAGACTACGAATATTTTCTCCAACGTATGTTGATATTATCAGCCATTTTGAATGTTCAGTTTATTTGTTATAGATATTTTTTCGAATATTAGACGCAGTGCATAATAATTTTTTGCTTAATTTTCAGAAACAACCAGCGCCTGAGCATCCCCCAGAGCTGTCGACTGATATCAGTGACGATAGAGTTTTACTCAAAAGAGTCATAACAGGTGGCAAAATTTGAATCAAATGTCAATGATCCCATGAAGAGCAGCTAAAAAGCACAGAACAAAAAACCCTGCCAAATTTGGGCAAATATGCAGTTTTTCTCACTGCTTTCTGCGATTGAAATGGTGTGGTTCTCCGTGAGTTCTTTGCAGATGATCGTGCGGTCATAAGGAATATTATCTCGAATTTGTGTTCTTTTTTGCGTGAGGCAATGTGAAAACAAAACACAGGACTGTGGAACAGCCAGACAATGCGGAAACCCACATCTCCTTGCTTGTTCGCGATTTTTGTCCAAAATCTATAAGTACAAAGTAATAATCAGGCGTAGTACCAAAAAGTGCATATCAGAGGTTCACCGAGGATTGGATAAAACTCTGGCACAAAAGTATTTTAAATGGATGAAGGATTGCATTGAAGTATACCGGTGAAAAATAAAAGCTCTAAGAGAAAAATAATAAGTCACCTTTTGTTGAACAAACCGCATTCCCACATGAAGACAGGCAACACCACAGCTCACATTCTCGCTCTTACTCACATATGCACATACGTCAAAGCTTGTGGGTATTTATTTATAAATATGAGTGCAGGTAGTTTGAGTCTTCACTTTTAAATTTTCCAAGCGGGACTTCTATGCTGACACGTAGATGAATGTGCAAAAAGCTCTCAGCGCCTGGATTACCTATTACAACATTGCTGGAGCAGGTGCCGTGTAGGAAATCTGAGGTTTGGTGGGCTTTTAATTTTTTTGTGGATGCAAACTACCTAAATTTGCTTTTGCTAAAATATTCAATGAATTCGATTTTAATATTTTGAATTCACTTATTTGATCACACAGTTTTAGGTGGGCTTGAGATTGAAGACATTTTACCCATCGGATAATTTACCGCAAGTCGGGAGACTTATGAATTTTACCGATTTAAAATACAATTAGAATCGCATGATATTTATATGTAAGTACACATATTTGCAATTATTCTTATATTTATCTTATATTCTTATTTCTGTTAATACTGATTTTATATTTTATGTATTAATACCTTTTTACGAACTGCTTGGATCAAATCAAATAAACAATCAAAATAAAAGCTTCCTAATAATCCAATCAAAGACAATTTATTTAAGGCTCTGAGGGTAAGCAAATAAGAAGAGTAAATTGCATTAACTCCATTTAGTAAAAAAATCTAGTTCATTCGCTTTTGGCAAGTATAATGAAATAAATAAGAAGAAGAGGATCTGGTGTCCTGGAGATAGGAACATAGAGGGAAATTAAATTTCTGATGAGCTTACCAGAAAGGGGTCGATTAAGTTGGCTCAGAGTCTCCTACCCGGTCATAGGATTCTGCTACCCCCTGGATTTTGCTAAAGGCGAATTGCACAACTCATTTCCAGAAAAGAGATCCATTCCTACGTTTACCATTTCTAACCCCCTTTGACCTCAGTATAATAGACGCAGGATTCTTAAAGTCTTGGGGACTCCTCGTCACTCAATTCCCAAACACGTACCTGCGTTTACAGGACCCTGGGTGATCGGGACATACGCGGAAAATCTAGGTTTCCCATTTAATCCCCCTTACAGAAGTTGTGGAGACCTTTCAGAGAAGGAAACTGTTGAGCAGTTTCTCTGTAAATATCCGGGCCTCGCCGCTAGACGATTAAGGTCACTGGATGCTCTTATCTTCCACAGCCTAAAACATTGGTCCAACCTAAATTCTATCAATCAGCTTCATTATATAAACTGGTCTGGGGGGCTGTAGATATCTGCCTATTGGAGTTCTCATAATCGTATCAAAACGGCACTTTAGTGCTGCTTAGGGAGCAGCAAGACTTGTACTTTAGCCATTTCACTTATGTACGAAAAAAGGGTTGGTCGCCATGCGTACAATATCGAATGCAAAAGAAAGCGAAAGCGGGATAGTTTGGAAATGATTTCATAGTTGGCAATTCATACTGAAATGGAGAGTAACAGATGTGACCTACCTCATTTAAGCGACTAATCAAATATTAATATGATTGGAGACATAAATGAAAACTTATTTTCTTTAGGAGATAACAAACAAGCAGCACCGGCCTGCAAACAGGATTTCCTGTATAAATTGTCATCAGCATAGTTATCAGGCTTCAGGGGAAGAGCTCCAAAACTAATGAAAAATAAATGAATAATTGGCGCGTTCACTTATGTTAGGTATTTGGCCGAGCTCCTCCTTCTTTGTGGTGTGCTTTGCTCTTGGCTTGCTGTTGTTTCACAAATGGAGGCACCTACAGTTTTAAGCCGACTCCTAATGGCAACATGCATAATTATTGAATAACTTCACTCTTTAAGCCAACTATAATAAAATATTTAAACGCCTACTAAGGAGAGTCTAGTGGAATTTTGCATTTCCCTTATTCGAGAGGCAAGTGCTTGCTTGTATGTGTAATAACTCGAGTAAATAAGTTTTACTAAACAATTTCCAACTACGGCTCTTAGGCATCCCATTTATGAAATTGCAACATTTTTAGTTTACTGGCACACACATGCAAATATATTCTTATAAATAAGCCCACTCGTGCCATCGCGCAAAATTCCTTCACATGCAAAAATGCCAACTTAGCGCTCGCAAAAAATGTTGAAAATTTCACAGCATAGAGCAGAGATGCAGACAATTACACTTACTGGCAACTAAAGAGAGAACAACGCTTTTTACTACAACACACACACGCGCACCTCCATACAGACGCACTAATGTGTGCGGATACAAATAGAAATATACCGACGCATTCAGTTCTCATTTACTTTACTTAATCATTCATTCATTCACTCATTCATTGCCATTTTAATGTAGTCACCTAAATTTATAAAGTGCCGACGCTGGCGCCAGAGGCGAAGCGCAACGCAAAAATGATGCCAACACAATACATCAGCAACACATTATGGTGCAGTTACTCAAAGGATATGTGGCACGCGAAAGCAAAAACAAAAGAAAACAATGAGACACATTTTTGATTAAGCTGTTAAAAGCTGTTTGTGTTTAGTTGTTGCTTGTTGGCGCTTCTAAAGATAATGGAAATGTGAAAATAAAAAATGCTACTCATACGCACTGGCATCCAAAATTTGTCTGCGTGGCTTAAGCCTAGGCACATCTACATACAGATATGGGCATATGCTATTTGAAACCAACTTACTCGCACTTAGCTATAAAAGACTTCAGCTGACGAGAAAAAAACTCGGCACGCAGCAAAGATAAACAACTTTTTAGGCTTATTGCGCCAAAAGCGACGCTAATCAGTGCCAGTTTCGGGAGGATTCGAAAACATTTTCCTTACTTTAAATAGATAAACATCTTTATGTGTTCCTTGATTGCCTTTTAATAGGATTCACTGGTACTGGTTTCATAAATCTCTATATGTGAACAGCTAAAGATCTGATAGAGGGATAAGAAAAGCAACGAAGATTTGTGAACAAGGGGCACGATACAAGATATTTCAACAAAATTAAGTGGCTGCGATGAGGAAGGAACGTATCCAAGTTAAACTCGATTTTTAAGAAAACTTCAAAAACTGCTTGCTTTCATTGATTTTAACCAAACTTGGCTGATGAACTTCCAGCTCCCAAATATGCAAATTATCAAAATTTATTAGCATTTCGTTCCACCAATAACTTTTATTTCTTACTTGTCATCTTTCATTTTGCTAATTTTAGTAGGTAAAATGCATAACCACTTCCTAGGTAATAAGATAGAGGTATTAACAGACGTAGGACATCGTTATGAAGAACGCCTGCGTGCACAAAATCTTGAAAATCTTCTGGCAAATACAATTCGAATGATAGTCTGTGGAGAACAATCAGCAAATCTTGAGATTTGCAAAAGAAAATGGGGTTGGATTGTTCACGTTCTTCGTGGACAATATGATGACTTAATAAGAGCCGCTATTGAGCGGAATCTCCAAAGCAGCCGTAAACAAGGAAGGTCATCGAACGTTTGGTGACTATATTTTTCAAAAATGTAACAGAGATATTGTCCTGTGAGGACACTTTGTTGGGTGATTTACCAGTCGGCGAGTTTCCAATAGATAGGTGCGTACCTAAAGCTGAGTCACTTGTTAAATAAGTTTCTTAAA